>JAVIAB010000050.1:21845647-22323147 GCA_032433765.1 Megaustenia siamemsis | reverse complement strand
ATCTCTTTCATCCGAAGGAGTGACGTGGATTTGTGATTGTCGAAGTCATGTGCTCTTCCCACATCTTGGAGGGCACTGATGATGTCCGCCCGATTCATTGGTTGATCGTCTTCAGCGACAGCGCAGCTAGCCAACCTGTCCGCTCTTTCATTTCCCCGTACTCCCGCATGTCCAGGGACATAGACAAAGGTGACCTTACGTATGTTTGACTTCTGCAATGACTCTAACCATTGCATGCGTACAGAGCCCGCCTCCACTTTTATTTTATCATGCTCATCGAATCACTTAGTATACAGGCGTGGGTGTAGTCTTGTGACTCTAACCAGTTGAATGCCCTGGTCACTACCATCACCTACATCGTCATGCTACTCGTGGTCAACGGAGCAATCAGAGCAGAACGGTCAACAGATGGTTTTGTAGAACCAGCTATAGGAGAACACCCAGACAGAAGCCACTGATGTGCCCAACAGCCCTGACCGGCATTTGCTTTGCGAGAAGGAAAACCCCTAAGTCAAACCAAAATCCGGTGCCCAAGACGGAGTGTGTCAGCCACAGCGCAGGTTTAGAGGTGAAATCAGGATACACACACATATACAAGTACTATGTGACCAGCCTATCGTGTGTCACAATGTTGTTCTTACTCTTCCATATACAAGAAGTGACAATGCTGCGAGCTCATTGCATGTCATGATGTTGTTTTACTACTAACTATTGACCTTTCGAGGCGTAGCCTGCCCATAGGGCGTAGACCAAGATACTCCTTCTCTTATTTGAATTTTTTGTTCTAGCAGTTTTCAAGTCTTTTAAAGATATTTGATCAAATCTCGCCATTTGTCTCTGTTCTGTGCAAGCAGCTCTATCTCATTGAAGGAGCCAATTCCTGCTGCTCTTGCCTCTCTCATCAATGTTATTCTCAGTGTTTCTCTGGGTCGGCCTCTTTTCCTATTACCTGTTGTTTCCCACATGAGGGCTTGCTTTGCTATTCGGTTATTATCTCTTCTCATCACATGTCCAACATATGACCATCGTCTTTTCTTTATTACTGAAGATATTAATGGTTGATTGGCGATTTCTCTAATTTCCTCGTTTGTTTTGAATTCGTTCCACGCTATACCAAGTATTTTCCTTAGACATTTATTATCGAATGCGTTCAACTTTGTTTCTATGTCTCTTGTTGTTTTCCAGCTTTCACACGCATACGTAAGGGTTGATAGCACGTTTGATTTGAATAGTCTAAGTTTTGTGTTTGTGCTGATGAGTTTTGATTTCCACAACTTTTCAAGGCTTCTGAAAGACATTGTTGCTTTAGCTATTCTGATTGTAATGTCTTTATTTGTATCCCCTACTCGATCAATGTGACTTCCAAGATAGATAAAGTGATCGATCTCTTCCACTGGTTTGTTTTCCATGTATATTTTGTCGTTTGTTTGAATTAGGCTTTTCATTACTTTAGTCTTTTCATGATTGATCTCAAGCCCAATTTTGCTGGCTATTGATGATAGTTCATTTGTGTTTTCCTGCATCGTTTTTATCTGACTGCTGATGAGAACTATGTCATCAGCAAAGTAGAGGTCCTCCAAATGGTCTCCTTGTATCCATTCGATGCCTTTATTACCAGTGCAGCATTTCTTCATTATGAAGTCCATAACAATTCCAAATAACAAGGGCGATAAAATACATCCTTGTTTAACCCCAGTTTCTATTGGGAAACATTCGCTGTTTTTTTTACCCTTCCATATATGAGTACTGACCATGCGACCAGCTCATCGCGTGTCACAATGTTGTTCTTATCCTTCCATTTACAAGTACTGACCATGCGACAAGCTCATCGCGTGTCACAATGTTGTTCTTATCCTTCCATTTACAAGTACTGACCATGCGACAAGCTCATCGCGTGTCACAATGTTGTTCTTATCCTTCTATTTACAAGTACTGACCATGCGACCAGCTCATCGCGTGTCACAATGTTGTTCTTATCCTTCCATTTACAAGTACTGACCATGCGACAAGCTCATCGCGTGTCACAATGTTGTTCTTATCCTTCCATTTACAAGTACTGACCATGCAACAAGCTCATCGCGTGTCACAATGTTGTTCTTATCCTTCCATTTACAAGTACTGACCATGCGACAAGCTCATCGCGTGTCATGATGTTATTGTTACCCCTCCATCGCGGAGTCAAGTTTGCTTGATCACAAGATTTGAACACTGAAGAAGAAATCATAATCTTCTCCTTCCTTTTGTTCAGCTGCTGTTTCCTTGAAACGTTGTAGAAGAAAGTTGTAAGTATAATTTGATGGAATGTAAGTTGAAGACAGTCTAGCAAGAAATAATGCCCATGTCAAGAATAAGGTGGTTTCAAAACACAAACACACCTTGAACATGACAACAGAAGAAATGGGAGATCTGGCTAGAGACAGAGATTCTTGCAGACGAGCTGTGGTGAATGCAACGTTCTGTGGGGGATCTGGCTAGAGACAGAGATTCTTGCAGACGAGCTGTGGTGAATGCAACGTTCTGTGGGAGATCTGGCTAGAGACAGAGATTCTTGCAGACGAGCTGTGGTGAATGCAACCTTTTGTGGGAGATCTGGCTAGAGACAGAGATTCTTGTAGACGAGCTGTGGTGAATGCAACCTTCTGTGGGAGATCTGGCTAGAGACAGAGAATCTTGCAGACGAGCTGTGGTGAATGCAACGTTCTGTGAGAGATCTGGCTAGAGACAGAGATTCTTGCAGACGAGCTGTGGTGAATGCAACGTTCTATGGGAGATCTGGCTAGAGACAGAGATTCTTGCAGACGAGCTGTGGTGAATGCAACGTTCTGTGGGAGATCTGGCTAGAGACAGAGATTCTTGCAGACGAGCTGTGGTGAATGCAACGTTCTGTGGGAGATCTGGCTAGAGACAGAGATTCTTGCAGACGAGCTGTGGTGAATGCAACGTTCTGTGGGAGATCTGGCTAGAGACAGAGATTCTTGCAGACGAGCTGTGGTGAATGCAACGTTCTGTGGGAGATCTGGCTAGAGACAGAGATTCTTGCAGACGAGCTGTGGTGAATGCAACGTTCTGTGGGAGATCTGGCTAGAGACAGAGATTCTTGCAGACGAGCTGTGGTGAATGCAACGTTCTGTGGGAGATCTGGCTAGAGACAGATTCTTGCAGACGAGCTGTGGTGAATGCAACGTTCTGTGGGAGATCTGGCTAGAGACAGAAATTCTTGCAGACGAGCTGTGGTGAATGCAACGTTCTGTGGGATATCTGGCTAGAGACAGAGATTCTTGCAGACGAGCTGTGGTGAATGCAACGTTCTGTGGGAGATCTGGCTAGAGACAGAGATTTTTGCAGACGAGCTGTGGTGAATGCAACGTTCTGTGGGAAATCTGGCTAGAGACAGAGATTCTTGCAGACGAGCTGTGGTGAATGCAACGTTCTGTGGGAAATCTGGCTAGAGACAGAGATTCTTGTAGACGAGCTGTGGTGAATGCAACGTTCTGTGGGAAATCTGGCTAGAGACAGAGATTCTTGTAGACGAGCTGTGGTGAATGCAACCTTCTGTGGGAGATCTGGCTAGAGACAGAAATTCTTGCAGACGAGCTGTGGTGAATGCAACGTTCTGTGGGATATCTGGCTAGAGACAGAGATTCTTGCAGACGAGCTGTGGTGAATGCAACGTTCTGTGGGAGATCTGGCTAGAGACAGAGATTTTTTGCAGACGAGCTGTGGTGAATGCAACGTTCTGTGGGAAATCTGGCTAGAGACAGAGATTCTTGCAGACGAGCTGTGGTGAATGCAACGTTCTGTGGGAAATCTGGCTAGAGACAGAGATTCTTGTAGACGAGCTGTGGTGAATGCAACGTTCTGTGGGAAATCTGGCTAGAGACAGAGATTCTTGTAGACGAGCTGTGGTGAATGCAACCTTCTGTGGGAGATCTGGCTAGAGACAGAGATTATTGCAGACGAGCTGTGGTGAATGCAACCTTCTGTGGGAGATCTGGCTAGAGACAGAGATTATTGCAGACGAGCTGTGGTGAATGCAACGTTCTGTAAAGGACATGAGACTTAATAATGATGATTAATTTCTGTAGCTGTATTGCTTGTTCTTTTAGTCACTCTCTTCTAGATTTAGTTTCTTTCTTAACCGTATCTGGACTTTTTGTTAGGATAACAATATTTTGTTTCTTTCATGTATCTTTCATTTTGTTTATATATCTCTTTTCTGGTCTCCCTCTTGTTCTCTGTCCTGATTGTTTTGAGGGACAAAGCTTTTGATGTTGTTTGGCCTGGTTACATTCTACCAAGTGTCCGGATCGTTTGATTTGTTAGTGTTTATATATTCTAGTCACGATTTCATGTCGATCTATTCTCTGATTTTCACATTGGCTATTTTATCTATCTTTGTGTTGTTTATTATCTTTCTCAAGCTCCTTGTTTCACAGTTTTAAACTTGAATTAATAATAAAGATAACAGCAACATTAGTAGAAATAATAGTAGTAAATAATGATACAAGTAGTCATAATAATTGTAACAGGTGTCATGTGCTATAACTCGGGCAAATGGCAGGTACCATATAATGAAGGAAGATGTTACGCATCTCATCTTGGATAGTGGAAATATGGAAGCCTTAATGGTTTTGTAGAACCAGTCTTTATTTATGGAAGTGTATCATGGATAATTGGACAACCGGCAAGAAAATTGTTGGATGCCATAGAAATATGCTTATAAAGAAGATTGATGAGAGTACCGTTGACGGCTAAAAATAGCCAAGACGGGGTTCCCGTGGCAACAAGGGGAAGTGATTGCCAGCATCAAGGGGGAAACAATCACGTTTTATGGCCGTCCAATAGGAAGGGAGCAGCCAGATTATATTTTGACAACAGGAAAAATTGTGGAAAGAAAAACTGGAGGGGGCATAAAGAAAAGATGATCGAAAACTAAAGAGAGAGTGTTACAGTTGTATATATCAGACATGATCACATGGTCTAACAGATAACTAAAGGCAGTGTTACAGCCGTATACGTCAGACGTGATCACATGGTCTAACAGATAACTAAAGACAGTGTTACAGCCGTATACGTCAGACATGATCACATGCTCTCACAGATAACTAAAGACAGTGTTACAGCCGTATACGTCAGACGTGATCACATGGTCTAACAGATAACTAAAGACAGTGTTACAGCCGTATACGTCAGACATGATCACATGGTCTAACAGATGATGGTGTTCAGTAGTTGTAGGAATAATATTAATTGAATCAATAGTAACAGCAACACTAGTACCATATAACAATAGAAGAACTTGTTGCAGGAGCTACTGAGTTAAGTGCTCTGTGCACACCGTGAGCTGTGTGTTTCATCCGTTTTGATCAGGTTTCGATATTCCAATTGTTTACGGTGAGTGATGATATCGTATGATAGGGAACAGTTGGCTGTGTTCACTTTCTGTACGGTTTCGCCTTATGTCTTTTAGCGTGTGCTGAGACTGCTACGATGGGGACTACAGTTACCTTTCTTTGTTTGGGAGATGAGATATTAATTCGGATGATTACGCTGGCACGGGCGGTTGAGCAATTCTGGATTTTAATTCGTTTGCAATGATACCGGGCCTTCCATAGCCAAATAAACAAATAGACAAACAGAAGAACATATTGTTACAATTCGTAATATGATTTCTTAGACTTGTCACAATGCAAATCCTCTTGTCTATATTTCAAAAAGGAAAGAAAAAAAACAGAGTTTATTTTTACCCTCCTGTAGTGGACCACGTGCTCTTCAGTTTGATACAGAGACGATGTGAGTGATAGGCCCGGTGCTTGATGATGATAATGTATTAGTGGTTCCTTATTTTGTACTTATTTGATTGGTTCGCATAATAGTTACGTTAAGCTTTATCTTAGAAAAAGAAAAAGCTTTGATCATCATCATCATCAAGAGCAGTAACTGCTGGGGTAGGTGATCATGTCTCTCCACAACTTTAAATCTCGATAGTTATTTATCATTTCTGTTGTTCTCCGTTGTACTTTTCTGCGTTAAAGTATAAATGATGATCTACTTATTACATTTGTGCGGCTAAAGCGAAGTTGTACGCCGGCAACAGTCCCTTTCTGACAAATCAAGTGTTGTGAATGAGACCTTCCAACCTTTAGACTTGATCTGCGCTTTACGTCACATTGGTGCTGTTCATGACCGTTGTTGGAATTCCTTGGCGCAAGTTATTTCCATGTTACTTATTAATGTAAAGTACTTCGTCAGCCACAGTTTTATCTCTTTAGGAAATTTTCCCCGTGTTTTGTTCGTTGTAAGCTGCGTTCACTAGAGTAATTAGGAATCTAAAGGGAGTGAAATTGTGTGTACGACATTTGTGTGTGCTACGTCATCGTAATGGCTCATCATACATCCCTAGACCGGCCGTACAATAATCTTACGGTCTGTTGTTTGATGTGCGACGTGGATAATCTGACGCTAACTGTGTGTCTAAATGTTCAGAATTGGAGTCAACAACAATGGCCTAACATTATCTGGGCCACATGCGCAGAACACAGTGCAACGTTTTAACGGGTGTTCAATCAGAGTGGATCTGGCAGACTCTAATTGTGATGTTCTGTCTGTGGGGTTGATCAATTCACTTAAACAGACAGCTGTCTTCATGTGAGAGTCTGGAATCCTACTCTGATTGAGTCCTGATCGCAGAGAGAGAGAGAGAGAGAGAGAGAGAGAGAGAGAGAGAGAGAGAGAGAGAGATTTCTGTTGTTGACCTTATGACAAGCCGTTCTCTTAAGCTGTCTGGTATCTTTTCTCTGCTTCCCTCTATCTCTTCGCCCTTCAAGTTTTCCAGTTGTTACAATATATTCCAGTTGTTCTCTTCTCATTACATGGCCAAAAATGATGATTGTTTCTTCCTAATATTAGAAATTAGCTCTCTTTTTACTTTGACCTCTTTCAGAACATTTTCATTACTCTTCTTAGCTATCCATGGTATTCTCAACATTCTTCTGTAAAACAACATTTCTACAGCATCCAGTGATTTTCTCGTCTGTTATCCTATTATCCATGATTCACATCCATATGTTAAGACTGGCTCTACATAACATTTAATAACTCTTTCTTTTCCTTGCTTTGGTTATATCTACAAAGTATTTTATATATTATTCTCGAATTTTCCATATTCCCTTAACTGCTCCTCAGAAATCCCAAGTCGTGTGGAGAATTGTTATCAAAGAAAGCCATTAAAAAAACCGAGACTGTGCTAGTGAGAAGAGACTGTCAAAACCAATCAGGTTGAGTGTGTGAGTGATCGACCCGGACTTCGTAGTGTTAACGTCATTGCTCAAAGTGATCGTCTTTCTTCTTAAGTTTGGTCTCAAGCCTTTTCTCAATTATTGCCATTTTTTCTGCATTTTCCCTTTTGAGTTTCGTATAACTAGATTCTGACTGAGTCAGAACAAATAGGCGACTTAATAATTTAGCGGGAATTTATTTCGGAAGAATTTGAACAAGGGCAGAGCCAGATTTACTAAGACCTACAGGCTAACAAATTCTTGGAGAAGACAGGTAGAAGCAGAGATGAAGATGATGGGGAAGACATGGAATGATCTTAAAAGAATGGCGAGAAACAGAACGACTGGAAAAATGTTTGTTGAAGACCTATGCTCCACAGGGAGCTGAAAGGTAGAAGAAGAAGTTTTAAGTATTTATTTTTTACATACAGAAGTTTTTTTCCGGTTGGGAATTTTATTTATGATTTCTCTCTGCGGCAACCACCACTGGTCTCAGCAGCGAGACCCGGCTTGAAACGTCAGTTACTCATCGACGGAAAAAAAAACATGAGTACCTTCGAAGTCGGAGTTATCTGCATGTGCGGCGAGGGACTCCTGTGCACACGGCTGCCAGGAAAAAAATTAATTAACACGCAAAATTCAGTTCCTAGTCTCTAGGGACTTCGTCAAAGATGAAAGCTGGCGAACGCAACAACAACAACAACAACAACAACAACAACAACAACAAACAACACCAACAACAACAACAACAACAACAACAACAACAACAACAACAACAAAGAAGAAGACAGGCCAGCAGAAAATTCTCGGAAAACTACAAACTTGCGTGCCGTTTTGGGTAGATTGACGTCATACGTCTATAGTTCCTGTAGCTGATTACGTCACGCTAGTTGGAGGAGTGTCATGGGATTTATTTGTAGATCTAGTGGTTATGGGCATGTTAGAGGCTGGGCCCTCGACCTACGATATTTGGGTTTACCAAAGCTTTAACATAAAAATGGACTTCTTATATTGTTGGGAATATTTTTTATGATTTCTCTCTGCGGCAACCACCCCTGGTCTCAGCAGCGAGGCCCGGCTTGAAACGTCAATTACTCATCGACGGAAAAAAATATGAGTACCTCCGGAGTCGGAGTTATCTGCCTGTGCGGCGAGGGACCCCTGTGCACTTAGCTGCCAGGGAAAAATGGATTAATACGCAAAATTCATTTCCTAGTTTCTAGGGACTTCGTCAGAGGTAAAAGCTGGCAAACGCAAAAAAAAAAAATATGTGGATAAGAAACATGGACATAAATAATGGATCAAGGCAAAAAAAAATGCATATAATTGCATAAAACAGCGAACCTGTGGTAAAGCTAATTGTAAATTAAAATTTAAAAAAATATTTTTAAAATTGTATAGTTAAAGCTTTACGTACATTAATGGACGACACGTGTTTGAACGACGTTTCGTCTCAATAGGCCTTCAGCAGGAACATTAAAAAGACACATACATACACAGATATGCAAATAAAAATAAAATTAGCCCTACATGGCTAAATAATAATAATAATGAAGTAGCTAGAACAAAATAATTTCTAACCAGAATGAGAAATACAATTAAAAATGTCTCCCCTGCGTACAGTGTTGTGGTCACAAGCAAAAATAACGAGGGTTAGTCTGTGCAGGATACCCGGTGCAGCTGATCAGCTGGGAGGGCCAAAACACAGGTGGAAGTGCTCTAAAAATATGTGGGGGAATATTGTATAGGTTACCTCAACTATAACACCACCGGAAATGTCTAAACGTGTCTACGTATATACAACCGTGCGAGAACATACAGACGTGTATATATATATATATATATATATATATATATATATATATATATATATATATATATATGTCTTGTACTTGTATATTTGTGGCGCTGGAAAGGACACACACTGCGGAAGCCAACTGAGAGTATTACACAACAGGCCCTTTTTTGGAATTCCCAGGGGAAAAGACAAAGAGGAAGACCAAGGAATTCTTGGAGGAGACAGATAGAAGCAGAGATGAATATGATGGGGAAGACACGGAATGGTCTTAAAAGAATGGTAAGAAACAGAACGACTTGGAAAGTGTTTGTTGAAGACCTATGCTCCACAGGGAGCTGAAAGTGTTTGTTGAAGACCTATGCTCCACAGGGAGCTGAAAGGTAGAAGATATAGATAGATATAATACAAGAAAACAAAAGTTACAAACGTGTGGAGATAACTGTTTGAGGTAAATTCCACTTCCGGTGGAGTGTCAATATAGGAAATGAGGATGTCTGAGATACAACAAAACAAGGTCGATAGAACAGGAGATAATGAATAGAAATTGGAGATTGATTGCCCATACACTAATCTGACGTCAGCATAGCAAGAAAAGCCCTGCCCTTCCTCATTTACCTTTCAGCGTCGAGGGGAGATATAATTTGCGGTCTTTTGCTCTTCTGTTTTCTTCTGCTGCTGTTATGTTACCTAGTGTTTCCAGTATTCCGTCGATCCATCTTCTTTTTTGTGGTCGGCCTTTGAGTCTGGTGTTCTCGCATTATTTTTTTAAGGCTCGTTGTGTTGTGTTTTGATCATTCTGCCTTGTCACGTGACCAAATAATTTATCTGTTCTTTCTATATGTATTGTATGGCGAGGGTTATTCCTAGCTATTTTCTCAGTTCTTCATTTCTGATCTTATCTCTCAGGCTGTGTCCTGTCATTCGTCTAACACATTTAATCTCTGTAGAGGTTATTTTTCTTATTATTCTTGCATCTACGTTTTAGGACTGGCATTGATAGCACAACGTTGGGATGAAGATTGACAGTATATGACAACTACAGTGTTAGTTTTCAAGTTGAGTGAAGCTGTGTAATGTTTCGTATGTAGAGAGCACTATATGTAGAGAGCACTATATGTAGAGAGCACTATATGTAGAGAGCACTATATGTAGAGAGCACTATATGTAGAGAGCACTATATGTAGAGATCTCATATGTCGAATATGCTAATGTTTTTGTGATTTAATTTCACCGTCGCCGCTTGCTCTTTCCTTCAATGACAGTGCTCAGTCGTTGGTGTCATCATCATCAAGTACCGGGCCTGCTGGCATAGCAATTTTCGATCACGACAGTTATTTATCATTTCTGTTGTTGACCTTCTGCCAAGCCATTCTCTTAAGCTGTTTGGTATTTTTTGTTCTCTTTGCTTTCCTCTATCTCTTCGTCCCTCAATTTTCCCAGTTGTTACAATTTATTTCCAGTTGTTCTCTTCTCATTACATGACCAAAAAATGATGACCATCGTCGTTGGTGCAGACTGTCAAATTGACGTACTTCGTATTATGTAAGATTCGTTCGTCATGTTGGAATACAACACAGTCTACATGAAGTACTTTCTACACGCAAGTCTCTCGTATAAAAGAATAGTAAGCCTTTATTGGCGTAGTCCAACAAACAGAAATGCATCAATATAAAAACAAGCCCAGCTGCCTGACATCACCGCTTGGGTATCAAATTAAATTCTAATGAAATAACATTTACCTCTGACTCTTGTAATCACTCTCCAGACTCTCTCATCATACACTAATTCACTTTCACTAAAAGAGCGTGTGCTCGGTCCTACTAACTTAGCTCAACTGTGTCTTCCTAGTTACTTAGTTTCCCTGTAATTTCTCCCTTTGTTTGGAAACGCTATCCTACCCACTCCTACTAACAAAGAGCGTGTGTTCGGTCCTACCAACTTAGCTCAACTGTGTCTTCCTAGTTACTTAGTTTCCGTGTAATTTCTCCCTTTGTTTAGAAACTCTATCCTACCCACTCCTACTAACAAAGAGCGTGTGTTCGGTCCCACTAACTTAGCTCAACTGTGTCTTCCTAGTTACTTAGTTTCCCTGTAATTTCTCCCTTTGTTTGGAAACGCTATCCTACCCCCTCCTACTAACAAAGAGCTCTATGCTCGGGTACTGCTACAAGAACCTAACTTAAATCCACTGTGGCTTTCTATTTACTTCGTTTCCATGTAGTTTCCTCTGTTGTTTGGAAACTTTATCCTACCCCTTCCTACTAACAAAGAGCGTATGCTCGGATACTGCTACAAGGGCCTAGCGCCCTATCGGAGGGGCCAGGTTCCTATTTCCTTAACTTACATATGATTTCTTCCCCTGGAAACCCCTTGCACAACCTTAAGTATCTCGTACTTCAGCCAATCAAAAACTACGTAAGTAATTTCCCAGCCAATGAAATCTCTTCGCATCATAGCCTGTATCTCACTTAACGCATACGTCCGTTCATTTCTCCGTGCTTCTCAAACATTCCCCATAATCACGAGACTTTCCCATCTCTACTCACCCAAACAAAGAGTTCACCCATCATCCCGTGCATGTCACTTTCCCCACACATATGATGGTTCTCTCAATTCTCCTTACCCTGTCCCCAATTCCATTATTTCCCTACATCCTTACATCCCCGGTTTCATATGTAGCTGGAGGTCAAATAATTGCAGAATGGTCTTGTATCCTTTTTAATTTAGGTGTCAATGAATGAGTTGGCATTGGGCTGTGGTTGATAATGTACTGATCTTACATGTTTCATCACAGTATACTCACACAGACAAGAAAATCACTGGAGGCTGTAGAAATGTGGTTTTACAGAAGAATGTTGAAAAAGCCATGAACAGCTAAGAAGAGTAACGAAAGCGTTCTAAAAGAAGCAAAAAAAAAGAGAGCTAATTTCCAATATTAGGAAGAAACAAACGACATTTTTTGGCTGTGTAATGAGAAGAGAACAACTGGAATATATTGTAACAACTGGAAAAATTGAGGGACGAAGAGAGAGAGGGAAGCAAGGAGAGAAAAAATACCAGACAGCTTAAGAGAATGGCTCGGCAGAAAGTTAACAACAGAAATGATAAACAACTGTCGAGATCGAAAGTTGTGGAGAGACATGATCACCTACTCCAGCAGGCATGTTACTTGATGATGCTGATGATGATATACATATTCCTATATCATACGTAAAGAGATCATTTCTCTCACTTTCTCTCATTTGTTCTCAATCGTTTTCTTGTCCACTATTTTTCTTCAACAGAAGCTTTCAAAAGTCATCCTGAGGGATACCTTCAACTGGAAAACTGCTCGTCTAATTCCTCGGAGTGCTCGTGGTACAACACCCGCTCCAGCGACAACAGAAGCAATGCGTTCCAGTGGAAAGTACAGCACAGAGGAGAAGAACCTGAGCATGAGATTCTGCATTACAAGAAACAACAAGCAGAACAGCCACCCCCAAGTGAGGAAAATGTTTAGGCAAATTTCATGTGTTTTCCTCTCAGGCCGAAGACGGTACATAGGGCGGAAGTCATAGTTCTCCATGACTGACGATCTGCTGCTAGTTCTTGTAGATCTTTGTTGTTTTCTTATTCCCATGTTTGAGCCTCCCCCAATAATTGTTCGGTATAGTGATTCTCTGGGTCTGCATTGTTTTCTTTTACAAGATAGTTTCCACATGAATACCTGAAAGTGAAGTCTTTCTTCATTCATTCTCAGCACATGACCGATGTATTTCCAAAGCCTTCTTCTTATAAAGTAAAAGTAAAGTAAAGTAACCCCGTCACGCCAAGTGGCGTATAGGGAATATGGTGTTAGTGATCATAAATAAGACAGATCGAAGCAGAGATGAAGATGATGGGGACGACATGGAATGATCTTAAAAGAATTGCAAAAAACAGAACGACTTGGAAAGTGTTTGTTGAAGACCTATGCTCCACAGGGAGCTAAAAAGTAGAAGAAGAAGAAGATCATAAATTGTACAGACCTTCGGCACATGATATTTTTGGTAATGTGGTCGGTATTACGCCCGTGCCGCTTTACTTTCCAAGAAAAATATCCGGCACCCATTAAAGGCTGGGTGAACCGGTGCCGTCGGCTTGAATCGAACCCTACCTCTTGTCCTTTGTAGTCCAGTTCACTAACCACTGAGCTATCGCGGCTTTCCTTCTTCTTATAAAAGGCGACACATATTATTGTTTAGGTTTGTCTCTTAACAGTGCGTTTGAAATATATAAATGTATTTCCAGCTTATGTTTGAGATCCTACGAAGACATTTGTTTTCATAAGGCATTTAGTTTTCTATCTAAAGTCTTGATGGATTTCCAACTTTCAAATTCATATGTTAGCACTGGTATCACGTCCATATGTTAGCACTGGTATCACATCCATATGTTAGCACTGGTATCACATCCATATGTTAGCACTGGTATCACATCCATATGTTAGCACTGGTATCACATCCATATGTTAGCACTGGTATCACATCCATATGTTAGCACTGGTATCACATCCATATGTTAGCACTGGTATCACATCCATATGTTAGCACTGGTATCACATCCATATGTTAGCACTGGTATCACATCCATATGTTAGCACTGGTATCACATCCATATGTTAGCACTGGTATCACACATCCATATGTTAGCACTGTATCATCACATCCATATGTTACACTGGTATCATCACATCCATATGTTAGCACTGGTATCACATCCATATGTTAGCACTGGTATCACATCCATATGTTAGCACTGGTATCACATCCATATGTTACCACTGGTATCACATCCATATGTTAGCACTGGTATCACATCCATATGTTAGCACTGGTATCACATCCATATGTTAGCACTGGTATCACATCCATATGTTACCACTAGTATCATCACATCCATATGTTACCACTGGTATCACATCCATATGTTAGCACTGGTATCACATCCATATGTTAGCACTGGTATCATCACATCCATATGTTACCACTAGTATCACATCCATATGTTAGCACTGGTATCATCACATCCATATGTTACCACTAGAATCACATCCATATGTTACCACTAGTATCACATCCATATGTTAGCACTGGTATCACATCCATATGTTACCACTAGTATCACATCCATATGTTACCACTAGTATCACATCCATATGTTAGCACTGGTATCACATCCATATGTTACCACTAGTATCACATCCATATGTTAGCACTGGTATCACATCCATATGTTACCACTGGTATCACATCCATATGTTACCACTAGTATCACATCCATATGTTAGCACTGGTGTCACATCCATATGTTACCACTAGTATCACATCCATATGTTAGCACTGGTATCACATCCATATGTTACCACTAGTATCACATCCATATGTTAGCACTGGTATCACATCCATATGTTAGCACTAGTATCACATCCATATGTTAGCACTGGTATCACATCCATATGTTACCACTAGTATCATCACATCCATATGTTAGCACTGGTATCACATCCATATGTTAGCACTGGTATCACATCCATATGTTAGCACTGGTATCATCACATCCATATGTTACCACTAGTATCACATCCATATGTTAGCACTGGTATCATCACATCCATATGTTACCACTAGAATCACATCCATATGTTACCACTAGTATCACATCCATATGTTAGCACTGGTATCACATCCATATGTTACCACTAGTATCACATCCATATGTTACCACTAGTATCACATCCATATGTTAGCACTGGTATCACATCCATATGTTACCACTAGTATCACATCCATATGTTAGCACTGGTATCACATCCATATGTTACCACTGGTATCACATCCATATGTTACCACTAGTATCACATCCATATGTTAGCACTGGTGTCACATCCATATGTTACCACTAGTATCACATCCATATGTTAGCACTGGTGTCACATCCATATGTTACCACTAGTATCACATCCATATGTTAGCACTGGTATCACAGGAGTTGAACTATCTAAGTTTTGTTGTTTACTAAGAACTGTGGATCTCCAGATGTCCGACAACTTGTTGAAAGCGTTTAATGTAGTGCGGTGCGTATCATTACTTCTTATATTATGTCTCTATGTCTTGACCTTTCCCTGCCTATTGTACAAATAAGTATGACTTAAAAGAGGTCGTCGGGGTTACCACAAGAAAGGAACCAAGGCAAAGAAATGTATATAAATACGAAGCTGCTGTAAAGCTCATTATGAAGGAGAAATGAAAAACATATATTTTTTTAATGATATGGTTAAAGCGTTACGTAAGAACCGCAACGCTGTTCAATTTGATTCGTCCATTAATTATGTAAAGCTTTAACCACACCATTTTTTATGTTTTTATTTTAAATTTCTCCATTACCATAAGTATTTGGCAATCGGGGGCTCTGTATGGGATAATTAAATAAATGTACTCATCATCATTGAGTGCCGTCTCCGAATCGAGGTTTGGCTACCATGGAGAGCCTTTCCAATCTGTTTCTTGCTTTGATGGTGCAGATTGTAATAGGTTGACTTGTATATCTTTTGATATTACTCGTCCATGTTAGTCTTGGTCTGCCTCTGCCTCTTTTACCTTGTATTTTCCCTTCCAAAATTACATTTAGTAGGCTGTTGTGTCTTTTAACATGCCCCAAAAATTTCATTTCTCTTGTTCTAATTGTGTTTAGTAGTTCTCTTTTAATTTTTAGATGTTTGAAGATTTCATCGTTTGTTTTCTTTTCTTTCCATCCAATTCTACCTATTCTTCTATAAATACACATTTCAAAGGCTTGAATTTTCTGTTTTGTTTTCTTGTCTAATGTCCATGCTTCAGCACCATTCAGGAATATTGAGAAGATGTAACATTTTGCTATTCTTAGTTTTAGCCATCGTGTTATTTGTTTTGATGTTAGTATATTTTTCATGGCATTAAAATTACTTTTTGCCATTTTTATTCAATTTTACATTTTCCATCATTGGTTATAGTATGTCCCAGATAGTTGTAGCTCTGAACTGTCTCCAGATATATTCCTTCAACTGTGATATTTATTTGTAGGTCTTGACAATTTTCTTTGTTTATTATCATAGTAAATATTAACTGAGTATCTTCTGATACTCAGTTAATATGCAGAATGGCTCATGCAAAAGCAGCTTTCCAAAAAATGAAGAAGATACTATGCAATCCATTTTTGACAATAGAAACAAGAAAAAAGAGTTATTTAATGTTATATAGAGTCAGTCTTAACATATGGATGTGAGTCATTGGCAATAGGACAACAAACAAGAAAATCACTGGAGTCTGTAGAAATGTGTTTTTACAGAAGAATATTGAGAATACCATGACAGCTAAGAAGAGTAATGAAAACGTTCTGAAAGAGGCCACGCAAAAAGAGAGCTAATTTCCAATATTAGGAAGAAACAATCATCATTTTTGGCCATATAAGGAGAAGGAAACGGTTGGAATATATTGTAACAACTGGGAAATTGAGGGACGAAGAGATAGAGGGAAACAAATAGAAAAGATACCAGACAGCTTAAGAGATGGCTTGGCAGAAGGTCAACAACAGAAATGATAAATAACTGTGGAGATCGAAAGTTGTGGAGAGACATGATCACCTACGCCAGCAGGCACGGTACTTGATGATGATCTTCTTTATGGACTCAAGCACTGAGTCTTCTTCTATGTTAACTTCTCTAGCGATACGTTGCATGTTTTTCTCTTTGTAAGCATCTTTGCTGGGATCAGGGTCGGAGTTAGACTTGGTGAGGCTCGGTTAGGTTAGCAGGTTAAAGGTATTCCCCTATCAGAGGGGAAGTAAGAGGTCTCCTTTCATCCGCTGGTCTACGTGGCTACCTGGGCATGGTGGATGGTTATGTGAAGCCATTGGAGCAAGTGGTGGATGGTGTTGTGGGGGCAGGTGGTGGTGGATAGTGTTGTGGGAGTAGGTGGGGGTAGATGGTGTTGTAGGAGTAGGTGGTGGTGGATGGTGTTGTGGGAGTAGGTGGAGGATGGTGTTGTGGGAATAGGTGGTGGATGATGTTGTGGGAGTCGTTGTGGATGGTGTTGTGGAAGTATGTGATGATGGATGGTGTTGTGGAAGTATGTGGTGGTGGATGGTGTTGTGGGAGTAGGTGGTGGATGATGTTGTGGGAGTCGTAGTGGATAGTGTTGTTGGAGTAGGTAGTGGATGGTGTTGTGGGAGTCGTAGTGGATGGTGTTGTGGGAGTAGGTGGTGGATGGTGTTGTGGGAGTCGTAGTGGATGGTGTTGTGGAAGTCGTTGTGGATGGTGTTGTGGAAGTCGTTGTGGATGGTGTTGTGGAAGTCGTAGTGGATGGTGTTGTGGGAGTCGTTGTGGATGGTGTTGTGGGAGTCGTAGTGGATGGTGTTGTGGAAGTCGTTGTGGATGGTGTTGTGGAGTAGGTGGTGGATGGTGTTGTGGAAGTCGTTGTGGATGGTGTTGTGGGAGTCGTAGTGGATGGTGTTGTGGAAGTCGTTGTGGATGGTGTTGTGGAAGTCGTTGTGGATGGTGTTGTGGGAGTCGTAGTGGATGGTGTTGTGGAAGTCGTAGTGGATGGTGTTGTGGAAGTCGTTGTGGATGGTGTTGTGGGAGTCGTAGTGGATGGTGTTGTGGAAGTCGTTGTGGATGGTGTTGTGGGAGTAGGTGGTGGATGGTGTTGTGGAAGTCGTTGTGGATGGTGTTGTGGAAGTCGTTGTGGATGGTGTTGTGGGAGTAGGTGGTGGATGGTGTTGTGGGAGTAGGTGGTGGATGGTGTTGTGGGAGTAGGTGGTGGATGGTGTTGTGGGAGTAGGTTGTGGATGGTGTTGTGGGAGTAAGTGGTGGATGGTGTTGTGGGAGTAGGTGGTGGATGGTGTTGTGGGAGTAGGTGGTGGATGGTGTTGTGGAAGTCGTTGTGGATGGTGTTGTGGGAGTAAGTGGTGGATGGTGTTGTGGAGTAGGTGGTGGATGGTGTTGTGGGAGTAGGTGGTGGATGGTGTTGTGGGAGTAGGTGGTGGATGGTGTTGTGGGAGTAGGTGGTGGATGGTGTTGTGGGAGTAGGTGGTGGATGGTGTTGTGGGAGTAGGTGGTGGATGGTGTTGTGGAAGTCGTTGTGGATGGTGTTGTGGAAGTCGTTGTGGATGGTGTTGTGGGAGTAGGTGGTGGATGGTGTTGTGGGAGTAGGTGGTGGATGGTGTTGTGGGAGTAGGTAGTGGATGGTGTTGTGGGAGTAGGTGGTGGATGGTGTTGTGGAAGTCGTTGTGGATGGTGTTGTGGAAGTCGTTGTGGATGGTGTTGTGGGAGTAAGTGGTGGATGGTGTTGTGGGAGTAGGTGGTGGATGGTGTTGTGGGAGTCGTAGTGGATGGTGTTGTGGGAGCAAGTGGTGGATGGTGTTGTGGGAGTCGTAGTGGATGGTGTTGTGGGAGCAAGTGGTGGATGGTGTTGTGGGAGTCGTAGTGGATGGTGTTGTGGGAGCAAGTGGTGGATGGTGTTGTGGAAGTCGTAGTGGATGGTGTTGTGGAAGTCGTTGTGGATGGTGTTGTGGGAGTCAAAGTGGATGGTGTTGTGGAAGTCGTTGTGGATGGTGTTGTGGGAGTCAAAGTGGATGGTGTTGTGGCAGTCATTGTGGATGGTGTTGTGGAAGTCGTTGTGGATGGTGTTGTGGGAGTCAAAGTGGATGGTGTTGTGGAAGTCGTTGTGGATGGTGTTGTGGGAGTCAAAGTGGATGGTGTTGTGGAAGTCATTGTGGATGGTGTTGTGGAAGTCGTTGTGGATGGTGTTGTGGAAGTCGTTGTGGATGGTGTTGTGGAAGTCGTTGTGGATGGTGTTGTGGGAGTCAAAGTGGATGGTGTTGTGGGAGTCGTTGTGGATGGTGTTGTGGGAGTAAGTGATGGATGGTGTTGTGGGAGTAGGTAGTGGATGGTGTTGTGGGAGTAGGTAGTGGATGGTGTTGTGGAAGTCGTTGTGGATGGTGTTGTGGAAGTCGTTGTGGATGGTGTTGTGGGAGTCGTAGTGGATGGTGTTGTGGGAGTAGGTGGTGGATGGTGTTGTGGGAGCAGGTGATGGATGGTGTTGTGGGAGTAGGCGGTGGATGGTGTTGTGGGAGTAGGTTGTGGATGGTTATGTGGGGGTATGTGGCGGATGGTGTTGTGGGAGTCGTAGTGGATGGTGTTGTGGGAGTAGGTGTTGGATGGTGTTGTGGGAGCAGGTGGTGGATGGGTTGTGGGAGTAGGTAGTGGATGGTGTTGTGAGAGTGGGTGGTGTACGGTGTTGTGGGAGCAGGTGATGAATGGTGTTGTGGGAAGTGGTGGATATTTTTGTAGGAGCAGGTGGTGGATGGTGTTGTGGGAGTAGGTCGTGGGTGGTGTTGTGGGAGCAGGTGGTGGGTGGTGTTGTGGGAGTAGGTGGTGGTGGATGGTGTTGTGGGAGTAGGTGGTGGGTGGTGTTGTGAGAGTAGGTTGTGGATGGTGTTGTGGGAAGTGGTGGATATTTTTGTAGGAGCAGGTGGTGGATGGTGTTGTGAGAGTAGGTTGTGGATGGTGTTGTGGGAGCAGATGGTGGGTGGTGTTGTGGGAGTAGGTGGTGGTGGATGGTGTTGTGGGAGTAGGTGGTGGATGGTGTTGTGGGAGCAGGTGGTGGTGGATGGTGTTGTGGGAGCAGGTGGTGGTGGATGGTGTTGTGGGAGTAGGTGGAGGATGGTGTTGTGGGAGCAGGTGGTGGATGGTGTTGTGGGAGCATGTGGTGGATATTGTTGTGGGAAGTGATGGATATTGTTGTGGGAGCAGGTGGTGGACGGTGTTGTGGGAGCAGGTGGTGGACGGTGTTGTGGGAGCAGGTGGTGGACGGTGTTGTGGGAAGTGATGGATATTGTTGTGGGAGCAGGTGGTGGATGGTGTTGTGTGAGCAGGTGGTGGATGGTGTTGTGGGAGCAGGTGGTGGATGGTGTTGTGGGAGCATGTGGTGGATATTGTTGTGGGAGCAGGTGGTGGATGGTGTTGTGGGAGCAGGTGGTGGATGGTGTTGTGGGAGCAGGTGGTGGATGGCGTTGTGGGAGCAGGTGGTGGATGGTATTGTGGGAGCAGGTGGTGGATGGTGTTGTGGGAGCAGGTGGTGGATGGTGTTGTGGGAGCAGGTGGTGTGTCGTGTTGTGGGAGCAGGTGGTGTGTCGTGTTGTGGGAGCAGGTGGTGGTTGGTGTTGTGGGAGTAGGTGGTGGATGGTGTTGTGGGGGCAGGTGGTGGATGGTGTTGTGGGAGCAGGTGGTGTGTCGTGTTGTGGGAGCAGGTGGTGGTTGGTGTTGTGGGAGTAGGTGGTGGATGGTGTTGTGGGAGCAGGTGGTGGATGGTGTTGTGGGAGCAGGTGGTGTGTCGTGTTGTGGGAGCAGGTGGTGTGTCGTGTTGTGGGAGCAGGTGGTGGTTGGTGTTGTGGGAGTAGGTGGTGGATGGTGTTGTGGGAGCAGGTGGTGGATGGTGTTGTGGGAGCAGGTGGTGTGTCGTGTTGTGGGAGCAGGTGGTGGACGGTGTTATGGTAGCAGGTGGTGGATGGTGTTATGGTAGCAGGTGGTGGATGGTGTTGTGGGAGCAAGTGGTGGATGGTGTTATCGTAGCAGGTGGTGGATGGTGTTGTGGGAGCAGGCGGTGGATGGTGTTATCGTAGCAGGTGGTGGATGGTGTTATGGTAGCAGGTGGTGGATGGTGTTGTGGGAGCAGGTGGTGGATGGTGTTGTCGGAGCAGGTGGTGGATGGTGTTGTGGGAGCAGGTGGTGGATGGTATATTGTCGGTTATTACCCCCACTCCGTGATGTTAGACAGAGGATCACACTTGTAATGTCTAAGGCTGCCCTCTTCTATTAGTACAGTCACTGCCAATATGGGGTGTCCGGTTAGCGCAATCGATAGGCGGTTGGCTTACCACGGCAACAGCCGGGGTTCGTAATCCTGGCGAGGACACCTGGGTTTTACTAATTCCCTAAAAATTAGTAGGAGCCGCGATAGCTCAGTGGTTAGTGAACTGGACTACTACGGACAAGGGGTAGGGTTCGATCCCAACCGACGGCTCTGGGTTCACCCAGCCTTAAATGGGTACCGGATTTTTTCTGGGAAAGTAAAAGCAGCACGGGCGTAATACCGACCACATTACCCCAAAAATCATGTGCTGAAGGTCTGTAAAATATAGGGTCACTAACACCATATTTCCCTATACTTTTACTTTACTTTTACTGCCAATATGGAAATGAATAAGAAACAATCTTCTAATACTGCCGAGAATAATCATAGAAAAAAAAAACAATTCAACTTCTGACATATGGAAGCGAAACACGCACAGTAAAGAAACAAAAGAAAAGTTTACAGTTTACATAACTGGGATTTCTCAGAAGAATGTTGATTTTCCTGTACAGCTCTTAAGATCAATGAGTAAACACATCAGAAAGAAACAATTGACATTTTTCGGGCACATCATGAGAAGAGAAAAGTTGGAATGCGTGTTTACAACTAGCAAAATAAAGGGAAAGAAATAAAATTCGCAAAGATAACAAAATAGATAGTTTGGTTTCGTGTCACGGGAAGCAGTGAACAACAGAATTGATACAAGTTATGGTGGATAAAAAATTGTAGAAAGACAGGATTGCCTACTTCAAAAGTTATGCCATAAGTGGATGGTTAGGCCCTAAACTAAATGAAACCTCAAGAGCCCCCGCCACTTTCTCTTAAAAATTAACATCAGAAAGTTTTACAAAACTTGAATTCACATCATCATCATGTACCGTGCCTGCTGGCGTAGGTGATCACGTCTCTCCACAACTTTCGATCTCGACAGTTATTCATCATTTCTGTTGTTGATCTTCTGCCAAGCCATTCTCTTAAGCTGTCTGGTATCTTTTCTCTTTGCTTCCCTCTATCTCTTCGTCCCTCAATTTTCCCAGTGTCACAATATATTCCAGCTGTTCTCTTCTCATTACATGGCCAAAAAATGATGATTGTTTCTCCCTAATATTGGAAATTAGCTCTCTTTTTGCTTTGACCTCTCTCAGAACATCTTCATTACTCTTCTTAGCTGTCCATGGTATTCTCAACATTCTTGTGTAAAACCACATTTCTACAGACTCCAGTGGTTTTCTTGTCTGTTGTCCTATTGTCCATGGTTCACATCCATATGTTAAGACTGGCTACATAACAGTAAATAACTCTTTTTTCTTGTTTCTATTGTCAAAAATGGATTTGTCAGTATCTTCTTCATTTTTTGGAAAGCTGCTTTTGCTTCCATCTGAGGTTAACAAAGTTTCCCAATATTTAAATTCATTTACCTGTTTTAATATTGTTCCACTTGTTTTTTTTTTTTGCACTGAGGTGATGTCTTTTTCTTTGTTGTTACCACTTGACACTGAAATCACATACTGGTATGAAAAATAAACTGTAGTTCCAAAATAAATTATGAAAATTGTTGAGCCCCCTCGGAATGTGTATCATTTTTAGCTTTTAGTTAAATCCTTACTTAACTATCACAATAAAAATATACTGCGGTATCAGTAATAAAATGACATATAACATACAGGATACATAAAAAAAAAAAACTAAAAATATCAACTTTCATTGCATTACCTAAAAAGAACGGTGCAGTTGAATGCAGTGATTTTAAAACAATAAGCCTAATGAGCCATTTTACAAAAATCTTGCTAAAAGTTATACAAGGAAAGATTCAGGATAAATTCAATAAGGAATTAGAAGCACAACAATTTTGATTTAAGAAAAACAGTAGGACAAAATAAGCCATATTCTGCCTGACGATATTAATCGAAAAGTACACAAAAGTAAACAAACCAATATATGCCTGCTTCAGAGACTACACCAAGGCTTTTGAGAGAATACACCACAAACAACTTAAAGACTGTCTAAAAGATATACTTCTATATGACATGGACATACGACTAATATGTAACTTATACTGGGAGCAAGCAGCTTAATAAAATATAACAAAGAGAACTCAACACCCATTGATATATAAAAAAAAAAGGAGTAAGGCTGGGATGCATCCTATCACCAAGCTTGTTCAATCTATACACTGAGCAAATCTTTAAAAACATTACAGCCAGGCCTAAACATTAATGGGAAGTTAATCAATAACCTAAGATATGCCGATGACACTGTACTACTAGCAGAAAATCCTAAAGATCTACAACAATTACTTAATAAAATAAACATGGCAAGCAAAAAATATGGACTAGATATGAATATCAAAAAGACTAAAACTATGATCGTAAATAACGATAAAACTAAAAACTGGAGTCGTCAGTCGTTGGACACTGCGGAACTTGCTGAGGAGGCGATCTAAGCACCTATGGACATGTTCGGAGTGCAATGATGATGACCCGCTAATAACTCACCTACTCAATACTAAAAACCTTAAAGTGTATATCAAAGTTGAAGGAATATACCTGGAGGCAGTTCAGAATTACAAATATCTAGAACATACTATAACCAGTAATGGAAAATGTACAACTGAAATAAACAAAAGAATAGGAATGGTAAAAAGTACTTTTAATTGTTATGAAAAATATACTAACATCATAACAAATAACACTAGGGCTAAAACTCAACTCAAATAGCAAAATCTCAACATTCCTGTATGGTGCAGAAACATGGACAGTAGACAAGAAAACAAAACAGAAAAATGAAGCCTTTCAAATGTAGATATATAGAAGAATAAGTAGAAATGGATGGAAAGAAAAGACAAGAAAACAAACGATGAAGTTTTAAAGCAACTAAAAATGAAAAAAAGAACTACTAAACACAATTAGAACAAGATAAATGAAATTTTTGGGGCATGTTAAAAGACACAACAGCCTACTAAAAATAACATTGGAAGGGAAAATACAAGGTAAAAGAGGCAGAGGCAGACTAAGACTAACATGGATGAGTAACATGAAAAGATGGACAAGTCAACCTATGACAAATCTGCACCATCAAAGCAAGAGACAGAGTGGAATGGCGCTCCATGGTAGCCAACCTTCGATGCGGAGACGGCACTCAATGATGATGGTGATGTTGATGATGAAACGTCTGCGTTGCTATTATCTATCTATTGTCCTTTCGAGCCGAAGACGGCACATAGGGCAGAACCACAATCTCAAAAACAGAAACCTTGCATGCCAAAGTGGCACATATTGCAGAGATCACTGCTTTAAAATATATGACACTGTTTCCATAACAATGCTTTTTACAATGACAGCTTGTCAAGCCATCGATCAACCTCCTTAGTCGCCTCTTACGACACGCCTGGAAGGTCACAGTGTCACTATTCTTTACTTCCCTCATAATGAGGCCCCGGTAACACACAGGAAAACAGGTTGCTATTATACAGAGCAGTAAATGATCATGGAGTAAGTTCCCTGGACTGCTGAAAAGACCAACGAGGAAGTTCTCAAACAGGCCAACACAAAAGGGAGCTCTTAAAAAACATCAGAAAGAAGCAATCAATATTTTTCGGGCACATCATGAGAAGTGGAAAGTTGTAATACTTGGTCACAACTGGTAAAATAAAAGGAAAGAGAGATCGCGGACGACAAAGAGAGAAAATACTGGATAGCTTGGTGTCATGGCATGGAAAACAGTCAACAACACAACTGATACGATGCACTGTAGATAGAAGATTGTGGAGGGACATGATCACCTACGCCAACCGGTATGGCACATGATGATGAAATGATCATGGGAGTCATAACCTATACGGGCCCACCTCCGTTAGTGTCAAAAAGTTAAAGGGCTGAAACGCTTGCTCGAAGGTGTCCGCTTCTGATGATCAGCTTGTATCCTGCTGCGAAAGTTCTGTATGAGTTTCCTATTATTGATCAGTATCATCATCATCATTGAGTGCCGTGTCCGCATCGAAGGTTGGCTACCATTGAGCGCCATTCCGCTCTGTCTCTTGCTTTGATGGTGCAGGTTGTCATAGGCTGGTTTGTCCATCTTTTGATGTTACTCGTCCATATTTGTCTTGTTCTGCCTCTGCCTCTTTTACCTTGTATTTTCCCTCCCAATATTACTTTTATTAGGCTGTTGCGTCTTTTAACATGCCCCAAAAATTTCATTTGTCTTGTTCTAACTTGTTTAGTAGTTCTCTTTTCATTTTTAGTAGTTTTAAAACTTCATCGTTTGTTTTCTTTTCTTTCCATCCAATTTTACCTATACTTCAATAGATCAACAGGCGTTTACAAACAAGAATATACACACACACACACACACACATACACACACATATACACACACATACACACACATACACACGTACAAACACATACACACACATACACACACACTTACATACACACGTACACACTGTGCCGCATGATTCACCTCTACACCCAACAGGTGTCTTCATGCAAGTCCTGGCTGCTAACCACACACCCGGAGCTGCCGCAATACTGAGGAGTTCATCCTTGCAGCTCCAGTTAATGGATGATCGTGTCTGTCAGGTCTGTATAGTGCGTTCTTTCTGCTCTGTATAAATTTTCTTTGTTCTATTCTCTCTCTCTCTCTCTCTCTCTCTCTCTCTCTCTCTCTCTCTCTCTCTCTATCTGCGTGCTGTACGATCCGTCTATATTGTGTATCTTTCTGTTCTGTATACAGTTTATTTGTTCTATTCTCTTCCTCTCTCTCTTTCTTTCTACCTCTCTCTCTCTCTCTCTCTCTCTCTATCTGCGTGCTGTACGATCCGTCTATATTGTGTATCTTTCTGTTCTGTATACAGTTTATTTGTTCTATTCTCTTCCTCCCTCTCTTTCTTTCTACCTCTCTCTCTCTCTCTCTCTCTCTCTCTCTCCCATGTTGTATAATGCGTCTATGCTGTAAGCATTTTCCTACAACATTCCCTCGACATTCTATGTGATGTATGTTCTCTTTATACTGTATGAAAGTTATATCAATAATGTTTTGTCTTTAACACACAAACTCTCTCATTCACTGTGTTCTTCTCTGTGCTGTATACATGTTTGTTGTAATATATCTCGATTCAATTCTAGAATCAAGATGCAACAAAGCTTGTCAAATCATCGGACAATTATCCCCACTATTGTCCAACAAGGAAATAACTCTGGAGGTAAAACGAGCACTATACAATACAATCTTCATCCCAATGTTGTGCTACCAATGCCAGACCTGGACCCTAAATGTAAGAACAATAAGAAAAATAACCTCTACAGAGATGAAATGTGTTAGACGAATGACAGGAAACAGTCTGAGAGATAAGATCAGAAATGAAGAACTGAGAAAAAAGCTAGGGATAGCCCTCGCCATAGAATATATAAGGAAACAACAGATAAAATGGTTTGGCCACGTGACAAGGCAGAAAGAACAAAACACTACACAACGAGCATTCAGCAAACGTTGTGAGAACACCAGACCCAAGGGTCGACCACGAAAAAGATGGGTCGATGGAATATTAGAAGTACTAGGAAACATAACAGCAGCAGGGGCGAACAGAAGAGCAAAAGTTCGTAAATTATTTCTCCCCTCGACGCTGAAAGGCAGATGAGGAAGGAAAGAAGAAGAAGTAATATATCTCTCTGTTCTGTATGTTCTCTCTGTACTGTATGCCTTCTCTGTGCAGTTTATCTCTCTGTACTGTATGTTCTCTCTGTGCCGTTTATCTCTCTGTACTGTATGTTCTCTCTGTGCCGTTTATCTCTCTGTACTGTATGTTCTCTCTGTGCCGTTTATCTCTCTGTACTGTATGTTCTCTCTGTGCCGTTTATCTCTCTGTACTGTATGTTCTCTCTGTGCCGTTTATCTCTCTGTACTGTATGTTCTCTCTGTGCTGTATGTTCTCTCTGTACCAGTTTATCTTTCTGTACTGTACGTTCTCTCTGTACCAGTTTATCCTTCTGTACTGTACGTTCTCTCTGTACCAGTTTATCTTTCTGTACTGTACGTTCTCTCTGTACCAGTTTATCTTTCTGTACTGTATGTTCTCTCTGTACCAGTTTATCTTTCTGTACTGTACGTTCTCTCTGTGCCGTTTATCTCCCTCTACTGTATGTTCTCTCTGTACCAGTTTATCTTTCTGTACTGTACGTTCTCTCTGTAGCAGTTTATCTCTCTGTACTGTACGTTCTCTCTGTGCCGTTTATCTCTCTGTACTGTATGTTCTCTCTGTGCCGTTTATCTCTCTGTACTGAAGGTTCTCACTGTGTCGTTTATCTCTCTGTACTGTATGCCTTCTCTGTGCCGTTTATCTCTCTGTACTGTACGTTCTCTCTGTGCCGTTTATCTCTCTGTACTGTATGTTCTCTCTGTGCCGTTTATCTCCCTCTACTGTATGTTCTCTCTGTACCGTTTATCTCTCTGTACTGTACGTTCTCTCTGTGCCGTTTATCTCTCTGTACTGTATGTTCTCTCTGTGCCGTTATTCTCTCTGTACTGAAGGTTCTATCTGTGCCGTTTATCTCTCTGTATTGTATGTTTTCTCGATGCCGTTTATCTCTCTGTACTGTATGTTCTCTCTGTGCCGTTTATCTCTCTGTACTGTAGTTCTCTCTGTGCCTTTTATCTCTCTGTACTGTATGTTTTCTCGGTGCCGTTTATCTCTCTGTACTGTATGTTTTCTCTGTGCCGTTTATCTCTCTGCACTGTATGTTCTCTCTGTGCCGTTTATCTCTCTGTACTGTATGTTCTCTCTGTGCCGTTTATCTCTCTGTACTGTATGTTCTCTCTGTGCCGTTTATCTCTGTACTGTACGTTCTCTCTGTGCCATAAATTTCTCTGTACTGTATGTTCTCTCTGTGCCGTTTATCTCTCTGTACTGTATGTTTTCTCTGTTCTGTATATGTTTTTACGCCAGCAAGCACGCACAATATAATGATGACGTTTTGAGTTGTAGAGGTACTGTTGAAATCTGGAAGAGCAAAAATAATCTCACAGAGACGGAGAGAGAGAGAGAGAGAGAGGGAGAGGAGGGTGGAGGAATATGACGTCGGTTTTAGAGACGAACAAATACACAACTCATCACAGCGTTGTACAAAAATGTCGGCACGATCTTAGGGTTGAAACTAAAATGCCACATTTTATCTTGAAAGAAAAATTAAAAGGCAGCTGTGTTTTACAGACACAATGCTAAGTCTGTCAAGACGTGGCATATCTGTCTTGTTTTATGACATTCATGTCAGATTCCTCATCCGCAGTGAAGTTTAGCAGATTAATGTGCATTTTGCTTCTGGTATTGTCTCACAATTCTGTTTGTTCTTAGTCTATCACTTCCTCGTTATCTCCCATCTATAACGTAGTTATCGTATTTCCAGTTTGCTTTCTACATTTATCCGAGATTCCATAGACAGCTGTGATATATATATGCGAGGATTATAATATCTAATGTATGTATAAAAAATGTAAAACAGAAACATGTTGAGAATACAATGTACAGCCAAGAAGAGTCATGAACACGTTCTGAAAGAGGCTAAAGCAAAAAGAGAGCTAATTTCCAATATTAGGAAGAAACAATCATCATTTCATCATTCATTTTTTTTTTGGCCATGTAATGAGAAAGGGACAGCTAGAATATATTGTAAAAGACGAGAAAATTGAGAGACAAAGAGATAGAGGGAAGCAAAGAGAAAAGATACCAGACATCTTAAGAGAATGGCTTGGCAGAAGGTCAACAACAGAAATTATAAATAACTGACGAGATCGAAAGTTGTGGAGAGACATGATCACCTACGCCAGCAGGCTTGGTACTTGATGATGATGCTGAGATATAATTGTACTCCCTTGTTGGTATTGTGCCATATGTTCTTCTTGGCATTTCATTTTTGTGTTGTTGTTAATAGCATTCTTTAGATCTAGTTATTATATTACACGCAATGTTCGTCTTTTTTTGCAGCTGTTTTCGTGTCATTCTTTTTTCTTCAACTGCTTAAACTATATTGTTACCTTTGTTGCAAGAGACATCTTTTTCGTCAGTTGTTTCTAGTGTGCCTCGGTATCTTAGTTGGGGAAACCACCCGACATCCGGGCAACCCGTGTTCTATTCCCCCTAGAACCAGTGTGAGTTGTACTCGTGGTTGGAAAAAAAAATACCCCCGTGGTCTACCCAGCCGCTGGCAGAAATGGGTACCAGGGTAGCACTCTGGGAAGGTGAGGAATGGCACCTCGCATCATGAGTTTCGATGCTTGAAGCGACACTGTCCAGAAGTCTCTGAACACTTCTGGACAGGCTTCCGAGCACATATGGGTCAAAACTCGAGTGCTATGACGCTGATCAAGTCTCATACTTTACCTTGACCTTGTTACTTCTGTTTTAATGTCGTCGTTAGTTTCACTGTCTACGCTAACTCATCATCATCATCATCATCATCAAATACCGGGCCTGTTGGCGTAGGTGATCATGTCTCTCCACAACTTTCGATCTCGTCAGTTATTTATCATTTCTATTGTTGACCTCCTGCCAATCCATTCTCTTAAGCTGTCTGGTATTTTTTCTCTTTGCTTCCCTCTATCTCTTCGTCCCTCAATTTTTCCAGTTGTTACAATATATTCCAGTTGTTCTCTTCTCATTACATGGCCAAGAAATGATGATTGTTTCTTCCTAATATTGGAAATTAGCTCTACGCTAACTACACTAACTATAACCATGAACTTTTCAGCATTTTTTTATGTTTATTCCTCGGTGTCGGATTGGCATCTGTTTATAGCTGACCATTTGCATCAGCTATGTCTTACCTATGTCAATAGAAGTGAGAAAGAGAGTTCGTCGGCGTTTTATAGAGCCAATTCTGACCTATGGAAGCGAATCATGGACAGCAAGCAAATAAATGAAAAGACGGTTAGAGACCACATGGATTTTCTCAGAAGAATATTGAAAGTTCCCTGGACTGATAAAAAGACCAATGAGGAAATTCTCAAAGAGGCCAACACAAAAAGGCATCTCCTAAAAAACATCAGAAAGAAACAATCAACATTTTTCGAGCGCATCATGAGAAGAGGAAAGTTGGAATACTTGGTTACAACTGACAAAAATAAAAGGAAAGAGAGATAGCTGAGGACAAAGAGATAAAATACTGGATAGCTTGGTGCCATGGCATAGAAAACAGTCAACAACAGAAACGATACCATGCACGGTGAGTAAAAGATTGTGGATGGACATGATCGCCTATGACAACCGGTATGGCACACGATGATGATGTCTTAGGTAAATTGATCGTCATACCGGTTTAATTTCCCAGTGTCTTTGACATTATTAAATTTATTTTGTGAAGATTACACCTCCTTAGTCAAAAGGTCTACATATTTCTAAAAATTAATAACTCATTTGTGAAAATTATATTTCTCATGTAATCAAATCATAACTTATTTATGTTTCTGCCTTCTGTCAATATCTAGGTTCGCTTCTGGTACCTTAACACGGCCAAGGACGCTTCCTTGCAACTGGAACAAGTTGGGGTCAAGGGCGTGTCAAGGTCAGTGACTACACTCTGGCGGAGTGAACCGCTGGTGATGGACAACTGGACCCGTGCTGTTGTTGATCTTAAACGTGCGCCCACAAACTATAGGTCAGTGTTCTGTGTGATGTCCTTTTAAATAACTATCGACTGTTTATATTTTGTTCTTGGTAATCCATTTTCTTCTCCTTCCTCTCCTTCTCATTCTTCTTCTCTTCCTCCTCTTCCTTCAACTTCTCCGTCTCCTTATTTTTTCCTCATTCTCCTTTTTTCATTCTTCTACTTTATACTTCTTTCTCCTCCACTTCCTATTCTTCTTTCTCTGTCTTTTAATTCACTTCTTCTCCTTTTTCCTCCACATCTACTTCTTCTTGTTCTTCCTCCACATCTACTTCTTCCTCCACATCTACTTCTTCTTCCACATCTACTTCTTCCTCCACATCTACTTCTTCCTCCATATCTACTTCTTCTTCCTCCATATCTACTTCTTCCTCCACATCTACTTCTTCCTCCATATCTACTTCTTCTTCCTCCACATCTACTTCTTCCTCCATATCTACTTCTTCTTCCTCCACATCTACTTCTTCCTCCATATCTACTTCTTCTTCCTCCACATCTACTTCTTCCTCCACATCTACTTCTTCCTCCACATCTACTCCTTCTTCCTCCATATCTACTTCTTCCTCCACATCTACTTCTTCGTCCACATCTACTTCTTCCTCCACATCTACTCCTTCTTCCTCCACATCTACTTCTTCCTCCACATCTACTTCTTCCTCCACATCTACTCCTTCTTCCTCCACATCTACTTCTTCCTCCACATCTACTTCTTCCTGCACATCTACTTCTTCCTCCACATCTACTCCTTCTTCCTCCATATCTACTTCTTCTTCCTCTATATCTACTTCTTCCTCCACATCTACTTCTTCCTCCACATCTACTTCTTCCTCCACATTTACTTCTTCCTCCACATCTACTCCTTCTTCGTCCATATCTACTTCTTCTTCTTCCATATCTACTTCTTCCTCTACAAATACTTCTTCCTCCACATCTACTTCTTCCTCCACATCTACTCCTTCTTCCTCCATATCTACTTCTTCTTCCTCCATATCTACTTCTTCCTCTACAAATACTTCTTCCTCCACATCTACTTCTTCCTCCACATCTACTTCTTCCTCCACATCTACTCCTTCTTCCTCCATATCTACTTCTTCCTCCACATCTACTCCTTCTTCCTCCATATCTACTTCTTCCTCCACATCTACTTCTTCTCCCATATCTACTTCTTCATCCACATCTACTTCTTCATCCATATCTACTTCTTCCTCCACATCTATTTCTTCCTCCACATCTACTTCTTCCTCCACATCTACTTCTCTGAGTTTAGTTTAGTTTAGTTTAGTTTATTTTAGTTTATTTTAGTTTAGTTTAGTTTAATTTAGTCGACGGATCGTCCTCTTTGTACATGGGACACGTCCATTCGATAGCACTTTTTTCTGGCATATCCCGTTTTCTGATGTTTGTGTAGTCTGTTGATAGTTAAAGATTCAAGATAAATGATTGAGTCAAGAGATTATTCTACCTCTATGAGAGCATTTAGAATGCCATTCCGGTCCATTGTACATTGGCCATCCACGGTAGCCGTTCGTACCAGGCTGTTAGCTCGTCCATTGTGGCCGGAATTCTGCGTTCGGAATCGAGTAACTCACAATCAACACGTAACAGGAACGATCATTGTACACATTTTGCACTGGCCTTTGGAAAGATCGGTTGAGCGGATATTGGAATTTCCTGATTTTAATGACGCTATCTTTTACATAAGGCGATACATTTTTTTTAAAACGTTATAAATGCTACATTATTTGCTTTAGAAGTAAATAATATATCCGACATAGGGGGCTGGTTTGACTTGAGGCAAGACGCCGGCCTCGAGACAGAGAGGTTATGGGTTCAAATCCCGGCTACACTGGTTGGGATTTTTATTTATGATTTCTCTCTGCGACAACCACCCCTGGTCTCAGCAGCGAGGCCCGGCTTGAAACGTCAGTTGCTCATCGACGGAAAAAATAGGAGTGCCTCCGAACGTCGGAGTTATCTGCCTGTGCGGCGAGGGAACCCTGTGCACACGGCTGCGTGGGAAAAATGGATTAACACGCAAAAATTCAGTTCCTAGTCTCTAGGGACTTCGTCAGAGTTGAAAGCTGGCGAACGAAGGAAAAAAAAATATCAGACAACAAATGCTACTGAAAATATGTATTTTTCTTCTCTTTTCTCCACATCTACTTTATTCCTCCATATCTACTTCTTCCTCCACATCTACTTCGTCCTCCATATCTACTTCTTCCTCCACATCTACTTCTTCCTCCATATCTACTTCTTCCTCCACATCTACTTCTTCCTCCACATCTACTTCTTCCTCCATATCTACTTCTTCCTCCACATCTACTTCTTCCTCCATATCTACTTCTTCCTCCATATCTACTTCTTCTTCCATGTCTACTTCTTCCTCCATATCTACTTCTTCCTCCATATCTACTTCTTCCTCCACATCTACTTCTTCCTCCATATCTACTTCTTCCTCCATATCTACTTCTTCCTCCATATCTACTTCTTCCTCCACATCTACTTCTTCCTCCATATTTACTTCTTCCTCAACATCTACTTCTTCCTCCATATCTACTTCTTCCTTCATATCTACTTCTTCCTCCACATCTACTTCGTCCTCCATATATACTTCTTCCTCCATATCTACTTATTCCTCCACATCTACTTCTTCCTCCATATCATCTTCTTCCTCCATATCTACATCTTCCTCCACATCTACTTCTTCCTCCACATCTACTTCTTCCTCCATATCTAGTTCTTCCTCCACATCTACTTCTTCCCCCATATCTACTTCTTCCTTCACATCTACTTCTTCATCCATATCTACTTCTTCCTCCACATCTACTTCTTCCTCCACATCTACTTCTTCCTCCACATCTACTTCTCTGAGTTTAGTTTAGTTTAGTTTAATTTAGTTTATTTTAGTTTAGTTTAGTTTAATTTAGTCGACGGATCGTCCTCTTTGTACATGGGACACGTCCATTCGATAGCACTTTTTTCTGGCATATCCCGTTTTCTGATGTTTGTGTAGTCTGTTGATAGTTAAAGATTCAAGATAAATGATTGAGTCAAGAGATTATTCTACCTCTATGAGAGCATTTAGAATGCCATTCCGGTCCATTGCACATTGGTCATCCACGGTAGCCGTTCGTGCCAGGCTGTTAGCTCGTCCATTGTGGCCGGAATTCTGCGGTCGGAATCGAGTAACTCATAATCAACACGTAACAGGAACGATCATTGTACACATCTTGCACTGGCCTTTGGAAAGATCGATTGAGCGGATATTGGAATTTCCTGATTTTAATGACGCTATCATTTACATAAGGCGATACATTTTTTTTTAAAACGTTATAAATGCTACATTATTTGCTTTGGAAGTAAATAATATATCCGACATAGGGGGCTGGTTTGACTTGAGGCAAGACGCCAGCCACGAGACAGAGAGGTTATGGGTTCAAATCCCGGCTACACTGGTTGGGATTTTTATTTATGATTTCTCTCTGCGACAACCACCCCTGGTCTCAGCAGCGAGGCCCGGCTTGAAACGTCAGTTGCTCATCGACGGAAAAAATAGGAGTGCCTCCGAACGTCGGAGTTATCTGCCTGTGCGGCGAGGGACCCCTGTGCACACGGCTGCCAGGAAAAATGGATTAACACGCAAAAATTCAGTTCCTAGTCTCTAGGGACTTCGTCAGAGTTCAAAGCAGGCGAACGAAGGGGAAAAAAAATATCAAACAAATGCTACTGAAAGTATGTATGTGTGTATAGACGGAAAGCGATCATGGTTTCTCAATAGTTTGGTAATATGTTAGTGGCTTATGTTGGATGTTGCTTTACTAAGCCGCTTATCTCGTGAATGAATCTGCATAGGCAGATAACATATGAGAATGATTACATTTGTGGTGTCTGGCCTCATATCCTTTTGCTTGCAACTTTTGTCTTCAGATGTTAATATTATTTTTTCTGAATGTAGTAGTGCCATTCAAAACAGGTAAATGAATTTAAATATTTGGGAACTTTGTTAACCTCAGACGGAAGATGTACAACAGAGGTGAGATGCAGAATGGCTCAGGCAAAAGCAGCTTTCCAAAAAAATGAGGAAGATACTATGCAATCCATTTTTGAAAATAGAAACAAGAAAAGAGTTCTTAAATGTTATGTAGAGCCAGTCTTAACATATGGATGTGAATCATGGACAATATGACAACAGACAGGAAAATCACTGGAGTCTGTAGAAATGTGGTTTTACAGAAGAATGTTGAGAATACCATGGACAGCTAAGAAGAGCAATGAAAATGTTATGAAAGAGGCCAAAGCAAAAAGAGAGCTAATTTCCAATATTAGGAAGAAACAATCATCATTTTATGGTCATGTAATGAGAAGGGAACAACTGGAATATATTGTAACAACTGGAAAAATTGAGGGACGAAGAGATAGAGTGAAGCAAAGAGAAAAAATACCAGATAGCTTAAGAGAATGGCTTGGCAGAAGGTCAACAACAGAAATGATAAATAACTGTCGAGATCGAAAGTTGTGGAGAGACATGATCAACTACGCCAGCAGTCCCGGTACTTGATGGTGATGGTAGTAGTGCCGTCTTTTCTTGTTCTCCATGTGCCACGATTTGATGCCAGACTTTCACAGTTTCTTTCACTGATAGAAAATCCACTCAAAGAAGCCCTGCAAAGATCCTCATATCTAAGCACTTGACTGCCATTTAGTCTTCTCTCCGTTACTAGATTCTCCATACATAAACTCTAAAGGAATACATTTGTAGTCCAAATTTGTTCTTACGTCAGGCAACCGCCGGATAGTCGGACCTGTGCTGCCTCGTAAGCACGGGGTGGTTTGTAATGCACACAACCGACTCACTAACTTTAGTTAGAATTTGTTTCTAATTGTCTTCAGTGAGCCAATTCATGTAAAATAAACATTAAAAGGTATCAAGCAGCTAAACTATAGCTCGTTTCAAAACATATGCCCAACTTCAAAACGCTATTACTCTCTAACCGTTTGTTAAATATTTTTGAAATTTTCCAAATGTTATTAGAATGCAAAAGACCCTTTAAATGTATATTTAACAAATATCTTGCAGCTGCAGTTTTCTTAAAGCGGCGATATTTCTTGATGTTTGTCAAAATTGTAAATTGTGAAGCCCTAAAGAATAGAAATTACCGTAGTTGCTGGTCTACGATTAATTTTCACTAGGTAAAGGCGTGGCCGTAATGGGGAAATAACTGGATAAAACAAAACACCAGGAGAATTATTGTCTGCTCAGTTCGAGGACGGACGATAATAATATCAAGGTATACCTGTATGTCCAATTTTCATAGTTGTGTGGTCCTGAAAAGGACCGTTTGTTGAAATAATTTAAGGTAATATAGGGGCCAACATTGTGGGGGCTATATACTTTCATTCTGAATCAGACGAGTCTAAAAGATTAATAACTGTTTGGGGTTGAACATTCCACAAACCATCATTTTTCCAATATTCCTCTTCCTGTTTTAAGACGTGGTCTTCATATTTAGCCCAATAATCTTTGTCTATATTTAATAAAGCGAGATTAGCAAGAGTCTTTACATCGCATATTTTGAATGTTGTATTTTCATCTGCCACTTGTCCTTTTAATTTTGCCCAGATTAGTTCTATTGGATTTAAATGAGCATGGTAAGGTGGCAGCCTCAAACTTATATGACCGTGCTCTTGGATATCTTATCTATTTGAAAAATCTTTGTCCTCTGTTTTTGCTTTACTAGAGATAGTAATTCAGGTTTTAAGTACATGTTATTAAATTGTATGTGCTCCTTTGTGAGCCATATCTTAATAGCATCTTTTGTACTGGATGACGTCGGGACTTTATTTTCAAGTGCAACAATGTTGTGGTACGCTGCATTGTCCATTATTAGGCAAGATGGTCGATCTAGTGCTTGGAGAACAGAATTTTCAATCCAATGTCTAAATATGTGACCATTCATCTCAGAGTGATAATCCCGATTGTCTATGGATTTTGAAAGAAAAATGAGCTCTGCATTCTGTATTAGTCCATGTTGTCGACTACCTGCATGAACAATTATCAAGCGCTGTCCTTTGCTGCTAGGTATTAATCTCTTAATCTTTCCAACTGATGACTGCCATTCCCTTTGGTTAGTGTGGTGAGCATTGATCCATGTTTCATCCAAGTACACAATATCATAACCTTGCTTGCGCACCTCTTTACTTCACGTAAGTACTTGCTTCTCATGACTACTATATGTGGCTTCTCACAGATGATGTTTCGTCATTGGGATACTTTCTGAATGTAAAGCCTGCAGCTCTCACATTCCTCCATAATGTAGACTTTGATATTTCAATACTGTTGTTCTTTTTCAGCGATACTTTTAATTTTCTTATTGTAACAGTTTCCTTCATACCCAACATTTGCGAATTTCACTTCTAATAAGTTCACTGTCGAAATTATCCAACATTTTTGCTCTTCCTTGTGATTTTGTATATTTGGAACATTGACGGTCACGTGCTTGAATCCAGCGATTAAATGACCGTTTAGATAAATCAAAATGTGTCTTGTCCTATTCTCAGGGTTTTCTAAAGAATGAAATAATCTTCCTCGTTTAGCCTCTTTGCAAAAATAGTCATACATTTTTATTGCGATGTTTTGTAAACTGCAGAATTTCATTTTAAGACTCATGATAAATGTTATTGTTCCACGTTACGCCGCTGAATTAACGGAAATGGAACACACAATGTCTCGTGTTTACTACAAGTGTCTATTTGTGTCAGAAAACTCACGTGGAAAGCGTGAAAAATCGTAAATTTCAGCGTGTATAGATTTGTAATCGCTATTTTTAACTTAAATAATGTAAACACTAAGTTTTGACTACATCAATGGGTCGTTATAAATTTATATAAATCAAATAAGCAATAATAATAACCAAATGTTTGTTTTTATGAAATTAATTCCCTGTTGGGTTCTAATCATTATAACTTTACATGCATGTTTTGAAAAAATACAAAAGCGGTTTAAAAGATATTGATTTTTAAAGTTGGGCAAGACTTATGAAACAAGCTATAGTAGAGCAGGGAGGGCCTCGGTAGCCTAGTCAGGTAAACCACCCGACTGGGCGACCGATGTTCGAACACCCCGTGTTTGATTCCTACTGGGAGCAGTGTCATTTGTACTTTTGGTTGGAAAAAAATACCCCCGCGGTCGTTCGTTCGCTTTCGTCAGCTTTGACCTCTGACGAAGTCCCACCCACTCAATTTTTGTGGGACTGAATTTTGCGTGTAAAGTCTGTTTTTATCCCATTACAGGATGCCCCTCTCCATGCAGGCAGATTTACTCCGACTTCAGAGGTACTAATTTTTAGGGAATTAGTAAAACCCAGGTGTCCTCGCCAGGGTACGAACCCCGGCTGTTGCCGTGGTAAGCCAACCGCCTATCGATTGCGCTAACCGGACACCCACCCCCGCGGTCGACCAAGCCTCTGTCAGAAATGGGTACCAGGGTAATACACTGGGAAGGTGAGGACTGCCGCCTTGCATCGTGAGTTTCGATGACGCTATCCAGAAATCACCGAACACTTCTGGATAAGCGGCCGAACACATAAAGATGAAAACTCGCTTGTTAAGACGCTGATTCAAGTCTCGTACTTTACCATTACTTTTACTAGTAGAGCGACGAGACAAATTAAGACGTTTCAGCAAAAGTAGTCTTTATCTGGTACATTACAAAGAAAAAGTTGCATAATTAGACAAGTTATTATTTTCATGAAGTAGAAACATTATGACATCTAGAGTATCTTTTAGAAACCGCATTGGGTTGTATGTACATCAGAAACGATCAACCACTGCAACAACAACCTCTACATAAAATACTTTCCTTGACTGGGCTTGGCCTGTCATATGATAATTGTCACCGGCCCACAATTCCCAGTTAACTTTATCAGTTACAACTGAGATCGATGTGCATGTTTTAACCGCCTCCCATTTACATTTGAGCTGTCTCGGAAATAGAAATAAATGGCTCTTGATTTCTTTATCTCACAGATTTAATTAGCCGTTTGTGATCCCCCTCGACGCTGAAAGGCAAATGAGGAAGGAAAGAGGAAGAGGAAGAAGTGTTTCTATCTGGTCAGAGTAGAAAAGGGAATTACAATTAATCTGTCACTTCACACATCAGCACTGAAACTAATAACAGCCACTGCAAGCAGTTGACATAAACTGTAGCATTATTTCTCTGTAAAACGAGACATTCGTGGTATAGTAGTGAGTTCCCTAAAGCTTTAATTATTAGTCCAATTGGTGTTTTATTAACTATCATCATCATGTGCCATACCGGTTGACGTAGGGGATCATGCCCTTCCACAATCTTCTATCTACAGTGCATCGATTCGGTTCTGTTGTTGACTGTTTTCCATGCTATGACACGAAGCTATCCAGTATTTTCTCTCTTTGTCGTCCGCAATCTCTCTTTCCTTTTATTTTGCCAGTTGTAACCAAGTATTCCAACTTTCCTCTTCTCAAGATGTGCCCGAAAAATGTTGATTGTTTCTTTCTTATGTTTTTTAAGAGCTCCCTTTTTGTGTTGGCCACTTTGAGAACTTCCTCATTGGTCTTTTTAGCTGTCCCGGGAACTTTCAACATTCTTCTGAGAAATCTCCGTGGCCTCTAATCATTTTCATTAGTTTGTCTACTGTCCACGATCCGCTTCCATAGGTCAGAATCGGTTCAATATAGCACCGATGAACTCTCTTGCTCACTTCTATTGACATAGATTTGTTGCATAAGATATTTATCATTTTCTGAAATGCTATTTTGGCCTGAGCTGTTCTGCTTTTTATTTCTGTAGTGCATCTCCCATCTGATGTTATTATTGTGCTCAAGTATTTGACGCGTTGCACTTGTTTCAGATTTGTCCTGTTTATTTTTATGCTGCATGACGGTGATAATTGTTTCTTTGATGTGACCATTATTTCTGTTTTCTTATTATTCAGATTGAAACCTTTTTTGTTGCTTTCTTTTAGTGTTATCTCTATCCTTTTTTGTAGTTTATCTCTGTCTCTGTTATTACGACTATCAAACTATAATACATTTATAATGGTAACAACAAAGAAAAAGACATAACAGTAAAGCACAATAAAGACAAGTGGAACAATATTAAAAAAGGTAAATGAATTTAAATATCTGGGAACATTGTTAATCTCAGATGGTAGATGTACAACAGGGGTGAGATGCAGAATGACTCAGGCAAAAGCAACTTTCCAAAAAAATCAGGAAGATACTATGCAATCCATTTTTGGCAATAGAAACAAGAAAGAAGAGTTCTTAAATGTTATGTAGAGCCAGTCTTAACATATGGATGTGAATCATGGACAATAGAAGAAAAGATAAGAAAATCACTGGAGTCTGTAGAAATGTTGTTTTACAGAAGAATGTTGAGAATACCATGGGCAAGAGAAATGAAAACGTTCTGAACTCTGTGTAATGAACACAGAGAAAGGTGCCAGGCTAAAAAGAGGCAAATCATGTGTGGGCCGAGCAGAAGATGTCATCAAACAAGTCTGTGGGCTTACCAATATCATCATTGGCAAGGAGTGGATACCGGTGCCTACGTCATTCAAGGGGACTTTCTCGTGTATTGTCACACTCGACAGGAAAAGTAGGGAATAGAACCCGGTCGCGGTTAATGCTGAGGTCAACGGTCTCATCTGCGATAACACCGATGAGAAAGATGCAGTCATCTATACAGACGGATCTGTAAGACGACACCAAAAAATGGCATGGCCATTTACAGCACGCTCGGCAGGCACAATAGTCAAGGAAGACAGTGAGTCAAGCATACGCCATGACCACGAGTAGCATGACAATGGAGGCGATGGCAGTGACCAAGGCATTCAAATGGTTAGAGTCACAAGACTACACCCACGCATGTATACTGAGTGATTCGATGGGCATGTTAATAAAAGTGGAGGCGGACTTTGTACGCATGCAATGGGTAGAGTCGTTGCAGAAATCCAAAATACGTAAGGTCACCTTTGTCTATGTCCCTGGACATGTAGAAGTACGGAGAAATGAAAGAGCGGACAGGTTGGCTAGCTACACTGTCGTTGAGGACGGGCAACCAATGGATCGGGCGGACATCATCAATGCCCTCCGCATGTGGGAAGAGCACATGACTTCGACAAACACAGATCCACGTCACTTCTTCGGATGAAAGAGGTGGGAGTTAAGATGGGCACAGCCAGAAATGAGAAACTTAGTGGCCGTGTAAGAAGACTTATCAACCAACATATAACTGGAGTCGTCAGTCGCTGGGCACTGAGGGAATTGCTGAGGAGGGGATCTGAGCACCTATGGACATGTTCGGAGTGCAATGATGATGACCCGCAAATAACTCAATAACTCAATAACATGTTTTTTTATGATTCGCAGATCCTTGCCATCAATGTTAAATTTCTCCAGCATATGTATTATTTCCACGTGCTTTACTTTGTCAAATGCTTTCGTGTAGTCTATAAAGCACATATATAGATCTTTCTTTACCTCTATAGATCTTTCTATCAATGTTCTTAAGATGTATATTCCATTATTGGTGCCAAGTCATCCTTACAGGATGTAAAAGTATAATGGTTTGTCTAAAAGGTAGTAAATTTGTACACATTAAATAAAGAAAATATAAAACCATACGTTTTTAATTAGGAACAAAAATATATTCGTGGGGACATTGCGATTATTATGTCATGTGCTAAATTTGAACAATTTCGATCAAGTGGTTACAGAGATATTAAATATTAAATATCGGCTAACCATTTTGAAACGGGTTATAGTTTTAGATTATGTTGACACATTTCACATTAGAGATAGTTTCTCTTTAGAGATAATTTCAATATCAAAGATGGGTGACCAAAAAAAATATAATTCAGGATTAATCACTTCAACTACTAGCAGTCAACTTGACAGATTGTCAGCTCCATTAAAGTGAACAATGCGGCCTTCTTGTCACTGGATGATACAATTCCAGATCTGTTTTTTTTTTTCTCACGTTTTGAAAGTGTTGACACAGGCAATCAAGTAAGTGACGGTAACGATCAGCCGGTGACATTTGGACACTTCCAAATACTTTGAATCGTCTAATGGAACGAATTTAGGTGGGATACTTTGATCGATTTGTGTTGTGGGAGTTTGAATTAAATGAAAGACTTTTGATTTGACTAAAGTAAAATGGATGGTACTTTTCGTGATGTTTTCATTTGTGTGAAAGTTCTTGGATGGTACTTTTGGTGATGTTTTAATTTGTGTGAAAGTTCTTGGATGGTACTTTTGATGATGTTTTCATTTGTATGAAATTTCTTGATAATTCTGTGTTTTTTCCCCTTCTATATAATTGGAGAACTGACATGTATAAAAATACAAAATTGCGAGTTGGCATGCGCAGCGTTTACTTTTGTTTACAAGCTAATACCATCATCGATGATCAAAAGAACATCATTGAATTACTCTTTGCTGACGCCTGATATATGTGGAAAAAGAACATCATTGAATTACTTTTTGCTGACGCCTGATATATGTGTAAAAAGAATATCATTGAATTACTTTTTGCTGACGCCTGATATATGTGGTGAAAGAACATCATTGAATTACTTTTTGCTGATGCCTGATATATGTGGAGAAAGAACATCATTGAATTACTTTTTTCTGACGCCTGTTTTATATGTGTAAAAAGAATATCATTGAATTACTTTTTGCTGACGCCTTATATAAGTGGAAAAAGAATATCATTGAATTACTTTTTGCTGACGCCTGATATATGTGTAAAAAGAACATCATTGGATTACTTTTTGCTGACGCCTGATATATGTGTAAAAAGAATATCATTGAATTACTTTTTGCTGACGTCTGATATATGTGTAAAAGAACATCATTGAATTACTTATTGCTGACGCCTGACATATGTGGAAAAAGAACATCATTGACTTACTTTTTGCTGACGCCTGATATATGTGTAAAAAGAACATCATTGAATTACTTTTTGCTGACGCCTGATATATGTGTAAAAAGAATATCTTCAACAAAATGTAATAGCCCTAGATGATGTATGAAATGAATACAATTTGAAAATTAACAGCCGAAACAGAAATAATGAAAGTGAACAAGAAAAGAGGGTACTTAAAGATCAAAATGGAGGCAAAGTCGCTTCCCAGCAGCATAGCTGTAAGTTGTCAGCGACCCACAGCTGATCGATTTCGATAGGATCGGTGAACCAGAACCAACAAGGCCCTACTCCACTTTTCCGAGGTGCCTCCAATAACAGACTAACATGTCTATCTAGCCAAGCGAGTAAGAATTGAAGAGGGAAGACAACCCGGTACTCAAAACGAACATACTGAAGTCGGATGTTTTGGGCCGAAAGGCGTAAATATCACAGCTTTACTGCAAACCGCAACGCAACGCAGACACGCCCACTTAACGTTCTCTTAAGGACGGATGATGAGAAGGTGTATTCATTTAGTCATCGAGTGAACACAAGCAAGCCAGCAAATATTCAAATAATTGACAATCAAATAAACCAGGCTAGCAAATTCAAATAATTGACAATCAAATAAACCAGGCTAGCAAATTCAAATAATTGGGTAATATGTTCACGGATGATGGAAGTAAAGGTAAAGTACGAGACTTGAACCGGTGTCTTAGCACGCGAGTTTCCACCTATATGTGCTCGGCCGCCTATCCAGAAATGTTCGGAGATTTCTGTATAGTGTCGCCTCAAGCATCGAAACTCAGATGCGAGGCAACATTCCTCACCTTCCCAAGGTAATACCCTGGTACTCATTTCTGCCAACGGCTGGGTCGACCGTGGTGGTATTTTTTTTTTCCAACCACGAGTAGAATTCACAATGCTCCCAGCGGGAATCGAACACGGATTGTCCGAACGTCGGTAGTCCAGTTGGGTGGTTTTCCCAACTCGGCTACCGAGGCCCCCTAAGAACATGAAGAAGATGGAAGTATCAACAGAAATAGAAGCCAGAGTGCAGAAAGCGAACATTATTATAGCTAGCAACACTCCACTGAAACATCCAGGTATTTCAATGTCAGCTAAGAGGCGAATTATAAATAGCATCTTCACGCCAACATTATGCTACCAATGTCAAACATGGACATTGAACAAAGCTCAAAAATAGAAAATAATGACATCTGAAATGAGATGCTTGAGGAAAATAACAAACAACACAAGGGCAAATAGTGTATCAAATGTTCAAATCAGAGAAGAAATCAGAATTAAACCATGCCTGGACTATATATTGGAGCCGCGATAGCTCAGTAGTTAGCGAACTGGACTACCACGGACAAGGGGTAGGGTTCGATCCCAACCGACGGCTTCCGGGTTCACCCAGCCTTAAATGGGTACCGGATTTTTTTTCTGGGAAAGTAAAACAGCACTGGCGTAATACTGACCACATTACCCCAAAAATAATGTGCTGAAGGTCTGTAAAATATAGGGTCACTAACACCATATTTCCCTATACGCCACTTGGCGTGACGGGGGTACTTTACTTTACTTTACTGGACTATATATACGAACAACAAATGAAATGGCAAGGGAACTTAGAAAATGAAACCAGACCAAATGTAATCAATAGCATTGTATCTAAGAACATCAAAACTGAGGATAAGAGGAAAACCAAGGAAAATATGGATAGATGGAATAAAAGACATATGCAAAGAGCAAAATAATTCCTTTTTAACAGCAACCAGAAACGCCAAAGAAAGATGTTACATTTATGAAAATAGAGAATCAAACAACAAAACAACCAAACAACTAGAGACACAATAGTATACTGAAAACAATCTACAACCTCTGCGGCGCTTAAAGATATCAGCAGCTGGATAAAAGAAAGAAGCAATATCATCATCTAGTTGTTTCTTCATCTTCAGCGATCTTCCCTCAAGCCCGTTGTGCCATCAAGTTCAGGCATATTGCAATATCTGCACCTTTCTGCCAATCACATTGTGGTAGATTTTGGTTGGTTGGTTGGTTGGTTGCGTTCGCCCGATGACTAAAGTATTCTAGAGTATCGTGGTAGACTAGAATATTCCTCTTCATCATCCGCCCTTACAAGGACGTAGTGGACGTGTCTGCGTTGTGTTGTGGTTTGCGGTATAACTGTTGTATTTGCGCCTTTCGGCCCAACACATCCGACGTCAGCACGACATTTTTGAGTACAGGGTTGTCTTCCCTCTTCGATCCCTGCACGCTTGGCCAGACTAGACAGGTTAGTCTGTTACTGGAGGCACCACAAAGAGGTGGAGCAGGGTCTGGATGGTTTTGGTTCACCGATCCTGGCGCAAGACCATCAGCTGTGGGTCGCTGACAACTTCCAGCTCTGGTGCTGGTAGGCGCGCTTTCGCCTCCGTGGTAGATTTTAAATCGTTTCATTTATTAATTTTACCCGAGCGGCGACTATTTCGGTGTACACTTTATGACTTCTAACTGCTAAAGTGTTCTTTAATGTGGGCACGTCACTTCCTGTATTTGTCACTGTCAGCGAAGGATTTCACTGCCCAGAGATTGGGGGAGAGTTAAACCAAGAGGAAAATGTCAATCCGAGGAGAGAATAATCTCACAGCATGTGGCCAGATTCGAACTTGTCACCTTCTTGCCCAGATAAAACAGTAACTAAAGTGCCCCCATCACGCCAAGTGGCGTATAGGGAATATGGTGTTAGTGACCATACATTTTTACAGACCTTCAGCACATGATTTTTGGAGTAATGTGGTCGGTATTACGCCCGTCCCGCTTTATTTTCCCAGAAAAAAATACGGTACCCATTAAAGGCTGGGTGAACTAGTAGCCGTCGGTTGGGATCGAACTCTACCTCTTGTCCTTTGTAGTCCAGTTCATTAACCACTGAGCTATCGCGGCTTCCTATGGAATGTAGCTCCAATGAAATCCTTTCACATACATGTATAATCCCGACAGCATGTGGGCTAGAAGGTTTCTTAGCTAAAATCCTGTCACATCTTCTCCTCTTCTTCTTCTACCTTTCAGCTCCCTGTGGAGCATAGGTCTTCAACAAACACTTTCCAAGTCGTTCTGTTTCTATGTCTTCCGCATCATCTTCTTCTCTGCTTCAATCTGTCTTCTCCCAGAATTTATTGGTCTTCCTCTTTGTCTTTTCCCCTGGGGATTCCAAAAAAGGGCCTGTTGTGTAATACTCAATCCTGTCACATACCGTAAACATTTTTCATTTCGAATCCGTGGTTTTGTTGTGTCTTTACCTTCCCCTAGACTCTGGGAAGTGACAACCGATGATTAATCTTCTCGGATATCGGCGACAAATGGGACGTCCCGTGTGCATTTGCGCATGTTAAATAATCCTTGGCAGTTTGAAAGTTGAAAAAAGTAAGCCACAAATGGCCGCTGCCCGGGCAAAAATTGTTCAGCAAATCTACTCTTGCCGAAGACGGATGTGTCGGGACGAAAGGCGCAAATATCGTAGTTTAATCGTAAACTAGCGATGCAATGCAACTACGCCCACTAAACGGGTGAACGCGAGAAGAAAATAATGTCTGCAGGCTATAGGGGAAAGCTCGGCCTAGGTAATGGTGGATTGATGAAATCAGCAAGTCACTAAATAAATTCAGCGTGACAGCAACTCAAGCTACACAGCTGACTTTGTCCAGAAAGCTTCAAAAGCCTCATTACTGCAACGCCTCTTCGGTATGAGGCTTACAACAACAAAATATGAATTCTTCGCCAAACTCTTATGATAATCAATTAATTAATCAGTGACGTCAGAGTCACGTGAAAATGGCGATCACGCTCTCTTTCTCTCTCTCTATCTATCTTTCTATCTACCTACCTACCTACCTACCTACCTACCTACCTACCTACCTACCTATCTATCTATCTATCTATCTATCTATCTATCTATCTATCTATCTATCTATCTATCTATCTATCTATCTATCTATCTATCTATCTATCTATCTATCTATCTATCTATCTATCTGTGTCCATGTTTTTGATTTTCTACTGGTTTGTGTCTGTTCAGTCGTCTCGGTGAACTTACGTAATTAACTAATGAAAAACAAAAATTAAAAGAGCCAGTCACTCCAAGTGGCGTATAGGGAATATGGTGTTAGTAAACATAATTTTTATAGACCTTTGGAACCTGATTTTTGAGGTAATGTTGTCGGTGTTACGCCCGTTCCGCTTTACTTTCCAAGAAAAAATCGGGTACCCATTTACGGTTGGGTTAAAACCGGAAGTCGTCGATCAGGATCAAACCCGACCTTTTGTCCTATCACTAACCACTGAGCTATCGCGGCTCCCTCTCATAATTAAATTGATGTATTTATTTGTTTTGGAAACTCCCAGATGAAACATGGCAAAAAACAAATCACAAGAACATACCAGAAAGATCTGTTTATCTTCTGTGTCCACTTCTGATCACTATTGATTTTTGTTCCGATTTGCGTTATCTACAAACAGTGCTTTCTCCATGTTGGTTTATTTTCGTTTTATATCTGCAAACCTTTTATTGAAAAGTCTGGCCTACAGGGCAACGTGATTGTTTTATCTTAAGCTGATACGTGTATGTGTAGAAATATTTAAAAAAAATAGAAAAAAAAAATGGCCTGTAAGAAGTTTTACGTGATAAGTGAACGACACAGACAAAACGACGTTAAGACATAAACATGCGAAGCTGCGGTAAATTCACATTCAGCTTTACTGCAGCTTCGTAATGTTTATGCCTTAACCCTTTACGTGTATGTATACAATGTCTTGCACATGCGATGTCTCCGCAGAATAATGCACATCAAAGGGCAGGACAAAATAACCAACTTAACTGTCCTGCAACGTGCTAAGACCCTAACAATCATGTCGATACTCAGATGTCGAAGACGAAGATGGCTGGGGCACGTCCAGCGAATGAAAGAAAAACGCATTCCCATGAAAATACTATGGGAGCCGCGATAGCGCAGTTATTAGTGAACTAGACTACAAAGGACAAGAGGTAGGGTTCGATCCCAACCGACGGCTTTCGAGTTCACCCAGCCTTTAATGGGTACCGGATTTTTTTCTGGGAAAGTAAAGCGGCACGGGCGTAATACCGACCACATTACCCCAAAAATCATGTGCCGTAGGTCTGTAAAATTTATGGTCACTAACATCATATTCCCTATACGCCACTTGGCGTGACGGGGGTACTTTACTTGTTGCTTTTATGCAAATACTATATGGTGAACTAATACACGGAAAAAGACAAATCGACAGACATAAACTACGATATAGAGATATCTGTAAATCATCTCTGTGTGACTTCTCCATTTGTACAAATGACTGGAAACTGGCAAGTGATCGTACATCATGGAGAGCATGTATAAGGAATGGTATAACATCATCTGAGACTGTGCTAAGGCAAAACGTAGAAGAGAAACGACTAATGAAAAAGGATGGAAAACCCTGTGGATCAGTGGGCTGTTCATTCTATAGCCGTGTGTGTTTGTCAAACATTGGTAGAATTAACCACGAGAGAAGCTGTTCGACAAAAACAAATCCTCAAGAAAGTACACAATAGCCTCCACTAGACCATCTGACAAGACGAAAAGGACCATATAGTGTGTGTACATCCGATTGTTTTAAAGGAAGGGTTTGCTGTTTCCATTTCTGGAGTAGCTGTTTGCAACAGGTCCGTTTTAAGCTGCTCAACATCTGTAGTGTATTGGAATTACATTCTGGCATATTCAAAACCTCACGTTATGAAATGTTCAGAACTTGAGTTGCCAGATAACATTATGAGAGCTAAAAAAATGTGCTAAAATTATATTATCATATTTGATATTTTTAATGCATTTGCTATTTAGTTTCCTTTTTATTTCTCTTACGTCACTCACGAAGATATAATTATGTGCCCTCATGTCACCAAAGACATGCTCGCTGAGTCTCGTCATATTTCTTATCCGACTCCAATCTTATAACATTTTCTTTACCAAGACACGGAGTTCTACGTGGCTCTTTTTTTTTTTTTTAATATTAAAATGAGGGTTAGAATTGGTGCGCATTGAAAGTACACTTTGACCTTGTGTTATCCAAACTTTTTAAAATTTTAGAGGAAGGCTGAAGGAGTAATTGATTGACAGGAAATTGACATCTGGGGGGCGGGGTTAATTACAACGATTGTTGTTTCATAAGGTCAATCCACGTTTTACAGATCTGCTGTAAGGTCTCAAAGCAACTAAAGTTAACAAGGAATGGTGTTCGGGTGTGACATATAACGGGGTTTATTGGGACTGGCTGGTCTAGAGTCAAGATGTCGTCCTTTGGACAAAGATGTCCCAGGTTTGATTCCCAGAGGGGGGAGAGATCTTTTTTTTTTTTTTTTCAAAAATCGAATCCGTGGTTTCTATATGGCTTAACTTTCTGGTCTCTGAGTCGTGAGATGCTGGTCTCTGAGTCGTGAGATGCTGGTCTCTGAGTCATGAGATGCTGGTCTATGAGTCGTGAGATGCTGGTCTATGAGTCGTGAGATGCTGGTCTCTGAGTCGTGAGATGCTGGTCTCTGAGTCGTGAGATGCTGGTCTCTGAGTCGGGAGATGCTGGTCTCTGAGTCGTGAGATGCTGGTCTATGAGTCGTGAGATGCTGGTCTCTGAGTCGTGAGATGCTGGTCTCTGAGTCGTGAGATGCTGGTCTATGAGTCGTGAGATGCTGGTCTCTGAGTCGTGAGATGCTGGTCTATGAGTCGTGAGATGCTGGTCTCTGAGTCGTGAGATGCTGGTCTCTGAGTCGTGAGATGCGATCTGCCGTTTTGTCTATTAATCTCATAAGCAACCATCACGAAAAATCAAAGCCACCGTCTTTTTCCACCATTTTTTTTAGACCCGTCTTGTGTTTTCTGGCTTGGATTTATTTGTTTAATTTGTATAGTTTATTTGTTATACCTGATGAAGGTTTTTGCCGAAACGTCGTAGTTTGTCTTGTCTTTCTATTAACTTAGCTGCTCGAAATCATTTTATGTTTATGCTATATGTCTGATGTTTGACCGTCCTAGATAACGACGAATAACAGAAAGTTGAATAAACCCTGAATAGTTTGACATCGGAAAGATTTGTCCAAAATGGCCGCTTCCTGTGGAAAATTGACATAGACAAAGCATCTACGTAATACATCAAAACTGTCAACGATAAAGATTAGAGTAACTTTGAAGTCAGAGAATAGCTGCCTGCATGGTGAGGGGCACCTGAGCAAACGATTACTGGTGTGATAAATAGGAAAAATGTATTAATCACATAAAATTCATTCAGTCCTTTGGTACTTCGCTAGAGATATGAAGTTGGTGACGCATATAAACAATAGAAAACATTGGTCCGTTGGTTGGTAGGTTCATTAAATAGTATATAGCCGTCAATAGACACGATAGCCGTCAATAGTCATATTAGCCGTCAATAGTCACATCAGTCATCAATAGACACGATAGCCGTCAATAGTCACATTAGCCATCAATAGTCACATTAGCCATGATTCATCGATAGACATGATAGCCGTCAATAGTCATATTAATCATCATAGTCACATTAGTCGTCAATAGACACATTAGTCATCATTAGCCATCAATAGTCATTGATTCATCGATAGACACGATAGCCGTCAATAGTCATCAATAGTCACATTTGTCGTCAATAGACACGATAGCGGTTAATAGTCACATTAGCCATCAATAGTCACATCAGTCGTCAATAGACACGATAGCCGTCAATAGCCACATTAGTTGTCAATAGTCACATTAGCCATCAATAGTCACTTGATTCATCGATAGACACGATAGCCGTCAATAGCCACATTAGTTGTCAATTGTCACATTAGCCATCAGTAGCCACGATAGCCGTTAATAGTCACATTAGTCATCAATAGCCACGATAACCGTCACGTTTTGCTGAATAATTAGGATCTTTGTGTAACCATTACAATTATAGATTATCGATTACTTTTTTCTGAATTAATAAACACATGGATTTTTTGTGTGTGTAACCATTACAATAATAGATTATCAATTACTTTGCGCTGAATTAAAAACAAATAGACGTCTTTGTGTTCCCATTTCAATAACAGATCATCAAATATTAATTTCTGAATTAGATAAAAATGGATGATTTCAGATACTCAAATTTACAATAGGTGAATAGTGTTTTTGTTTCAAAGGGTGGGAACAGGTCAATAAATGCAGTGCTGCTGTAAAGCTGGTAGCCAGGAGCATGTAGTGGGCTGTAACGTACACTCCTGTAAAGTATGATGACAGCTTTAAAAAAAAGGGACACCTCATAATAATGACGTTTCGGCCTACATGTAGCCTTCTTCCGAAAACGAGAACACCACAAACAGACAACGGGATAAAAATAAACTCCACTACATCTAGAATGAGCGTTACATGTAAATCAAGGAGAAATAAGGAGAGGATTAAGAAAATAAATGATAAAACACCAAATATACATTATCAATTTTTAATCCTCTTTTTTCAATCCATTTTTGACAATAGAAACAACAAAAAGAGTTCTTAAATGTTATGTAGAGCCAGTCTTAACATGTGGAAGTGAATCATGGACAATACGACAACAGACAAGAAAAACACTGGAGTCTGTAGAAATGTGGTTTTACAGAAGAATGTTGAGAATGCCATGGACAACTAAGAAGAGTAATGAAAACGTTCTGAAAAAGGCCAAAGCAAAAAGAGAGCTAATCTCAAATATTAGGAAGAAACAATCATCATTTTTTGGCCATGTAATGACAGGAGAACAACTGGGATATATTGTAACAACTGGGAAAATTGAGGGACGAAGAGATAGAGGGAAGTAAAAAGTAGAAAATACCAGACATCTTAAGAGAACGGCTTGGCAGAAGGTCAACAACAGAAATGATAAATAACTGTCGAGATCGAAAGTTGTGGAGAGACACGATCACCTACGCCAGCAGGCCCGGCACTTGATGATGATGAATCCTCTATATATATAGTACATCTCCCTTTTATTTTATCATTTCTTTTCTTTTCTTATTCCACTTTTTATTTCTCCTTGATTTACCTGCTCGCTCATCCTAGATATAGTAGAGTTTATCCTTATTTCGTTGTCAGTTTGTGTCGATCTCGTTCTCTGAAGATGGCCGCATGTAGGCCGAAACGTCAGGGTTTTGTTCTGTTCCTATTTCGTAAAGCAGTCACACAGTCAAGTCACTCCAGCTAAGTCATTTTAAATATATTTTCATATAATATACTTTTAACTTTCTATTCCTCGTTTTTTTTTTAGTTTTCAGCTCTTCATCATTTCTCTATACTTACAATTTTATATCTCTACACTTCACCTATCATCCCACATGTGACACATCTCTTCTTCATCTCACCATCCTATCTCTCACCTCTCCCTAACTTTACCATCTGACATGTAGCTATAGGTATCTGTGTCTCACCGTTTGTTGCCGATGTCCCCGTCTTCTTAAGAAAGGCACTGGCCGAAATGTCAGTATTTTGTTGTGTTCATTTTTTGTAAAGCTGTCACCATACCTTGGAGTGTATACCACACCCAACTACTGGTTCAAAGAATACGTCACACCCCACTACTTGTTTTATTTTTTTGTTTCAAAACTTTTGCACAGTTCATTACAAACACTACTCGTCTGTCCTCGTATACCTGCAGAGCCGGTTTCGGAAGCCTAGAGATCATCAATACTATTGAGCCCTACAAAAAAAATACAGAACAAATATTTCTAAACTAACATAAACGATGGTTAAAATGAAATCAAGTACTGCAACGTTGCGCAGCCATGCATCGATGCGGCAAGAGCTCTTGTTTTGATCTGGGGGATAGTATGTTGCACTATCAATTCATGGGGATGCAAGAATCATTTGTGTTGAACTACAGGACATATCGTCCAATCGATGCTGCGCTAGATTGTAACAGCCAATCATGTGTGGCGAAACATATGACGTGATATCGAAGATAGTAGAACTGTTTTTATTTGGCAATTTCCTTTTCACCAAATGAACGTGTCGAGAAATTCTCACGCACTGGGAATGTACCTAAATTTCTGTCTGACATTATATCTGTCAAATTGATTAATTATCATCAAGTGACATGCCTGCAGGTGTAGGTGATCATGTCTTTCCAAAGCTGTCGATCACGTCAGCGATTTATCATTTCTGTTGTTGAATGCCAAGCCATTCTCTTAAGTTGTCTGGTATCTTTTCTCTTGCTTACATCTATCTCTTCGTCCCTCAATTTTCCCAGTTGTTATAATATATTCCAGTCGTTCTCTTCTCATTACATCGCCAAGAAATGATGATTGTTTCTTCCTAATATTACAAATGAGCTGTCTTTTTGCTTTGGCCTCTTTCATAATGTTTTCATTACTCTTCTTAGCTGTCCGTGGTATTGTCAACATTCTTCTGTAAAACCACATTTCTACAGCCTCCAGTGATTTTCTTGTACGTTGTCCTACTGTCCATGATTCACATCCATGTGTTAAGACTGGCTCTACACAACATTTAAGAACTCTTTTTCTAGTTTCTATTGTCAAAAATGGATTGCATAATATCTTCCTCATTTTTTTTGGAAAGCTGCTTTTGCCTGAGCCATCCTGCATCTCACCTCTTTTGTACATCTTCCGTCTGAGGTTAACAAAGTTCCCAAATATTTAAATTCATTTACCTGTTTTAATATTGTTCCACTTGTCTTTATTGTGCACTGAGGTGATGTCTTTTTTTCTTTGTTATCTTTGTTTCTTTGGTATTACCATTACCTCTGTCTTTTTGGGAGCCGCGATAGCTCAGTCGTTAGTGAACTGGACTACAAAGGACAAGGGGTAGGGCTCGATCCCAACTGACGGCTTCCGGGTTCACCCAGCCTTAAAATGGGTACCGGATGTTTTTCTGGGAAAGTAAAGCAGCACGGGCGTAATATCGACCACATTACCCCCAAAATCATGTGCTGAAGGTCTGTAAAATATAGGGTCACTAACACCATATTTCCCTATACGCCACTTGACGTGACGGGGGTACATTACTTTTACTCTGTCTTTTTGCTATTAAGGCTGAGTCCATTATTTTTGCTTTCTTTCACTATAATGCCCAACATTTCTTGTAACTCATTTTCACTCTTAGCGATTAATACTGTATCATCAGCATACCTTAGATTATTTATATTATGACCTCCAATTGTTTTTTTCCAGGCATGTCCCTTATGGATCTTAAAATAATCTCACTATAAATATTAAACAAATCTTGTGACAGCACACAGCCTTGTCTAACACCCTGTTATATTTGTTGAAACATTCCCAATTGGTTTCCAGTTCTTATGGCCGCTGTTTGTTGCCGGTACATGTTCTTTATTATTCTTAGATCTTTGCTGTCTACGTTTATGCTTTCTAAAATTTTGATTATTTCTTGGTGCTTTACTTTGGCAAATGCTTCGGTATAATCTATGAAATATAGGTATAGATCTGTTTTCATCTCTATGGCTCTTTCTACTAAAGATCTTATGATATAAATGGCATTGCTTGTTCCTTTATCTCTAACAAAACCACACTGTTCATCGCTAATTTCTGAACTGATTTTGTTTTGCACTCTTCGCATGATGATTCTTAGTAATATCTTAGTCATATGACTCATAAGACTTATTGTGCGATGGTCATCGCATTCAATCGCACCCGATTTCTTTGGTAGGGCTATGAATATTGATTTGGGCAGGTCGTCTGGTATATATCCGCTGTTGTAGATATCATTCAATATTTTTGTTGTTATTTCTATTCCAAAATCACCCATGGCTTCAATCTCTTCTTTAGTTATATTATCTGGTCCAGGAGCTTTTCCTGCTTTCATATTGTGCAAGGCGTCTTCCACTTCTTCTCTGAGTATTTCTGGTCCTTCTCCATTATCGCTAATATTTACTTCCGTTCGTTCATCATTATAAAGATCTGTAATGTATTCTGTCCATCGTTCCCTTATGCTTTCTTGTTCAATCAACAGTTCTCCTTCCTTTGTTCTTAAACATCCAGTTTTTGATTGTGTTTTTCCTCCTGTTAATTCTTCAATTCGTTTGTATATGGCTTTGATATTTCATTTTTGTTGCGTTTCAAACTCTTTGCATCTCTCTTTTAGCCATGCTTCTTTTGCTTCATTGCATTTTATTACAACTTCTTTATTTAATCTCTTATACTCATCTTTATTTTCTTCATTTCCTCTTCTTGTATCCTGCAAAATGTCATCTGTCATCCATTTATTTCTTGAATTTATCCACACTGATGGTATGAACTCGTTTGATGTTTGTTGCATTGATTCTTTTAGCATTTCCCACTATTCATCAATGCTTTGTATCTTCTCTATTGCATTGTACCGGTTCTAAATTGTGATGTTATATTTGTCTTACAACATGATTGTTTGATTTGAGTAAAACTAAATTTAACTTGATGTTAACTGAGGCTCGTTTTGTTGCTTTTAATTTTACTCTAAGCTTTCTCACAACTGGTACATGATCACTATTGCAATCTGCCCCTGGTCTAGTTTTCATACACACCAAACGGTTTCTAAATCTATTGCTTATCATTATGTAATCAATATCATTACATGAGGTTGTCTTTTGTTATGAAACATAAACTAACATTTTTTTTTCGTTCGCCAGTTTTTACCTCTGACGAAGTCCCTATAGACTAGGAACTGAATTTTGCGTGTTAATCCATTTTTCCCTGGCAGCCGTGTGCACAGGGGTCCCCCGCTGCACAGGCAGATAACTCCGACTTCGGATGTACTCATAATTTTTTTTCCGTCGATGAGTGATTGACGTTTCAAGCCGGGCCTGGCTGCTGAGATCAGGGGTTATTGCCGCAGAGAGAAATCATCAATAAAAATCCCAACCGGTGTAGCCGGGATTTGAACCCACAACCTCTCTGGCGTCTTGCCTCAAGACCAACCAGTCCCCCAATGTATACTAACATGAAAACAAATAACACCAGGACTAAAACTAAGAATAGCAAAATGTTACATCTTCTCAATATCCCTATATGGTGCAGAAACATGGACATTAAACAAGTAAACAGAACCAGAGAATTGAAGCCTTTGAAATGTGGATTTATAGAAGAATAGGTAGAATTGGGTTGAAAGAAAAGAAAACAAACGATGAAGTATTAAAACAACTAAAAATGAAAAAAGAACTAGTGAACATAATTCAAACAAGACAAATGCGATTTTTGGGTCATGTTAAAAGACACAACAGACTACTAAAAGTAATCCTGAATGGGAAAATACAAGGTAAAAGAGGCAGAGGCAGACCAAGACTAACTTGGACGTGTAACATCAAAAGATGGACAAATCTGCCTTTGGCAACCTGTACCATCAAAGCAAGAGACAGCAGAATGGCGCTCCATGGTAGCCAACCTTCGATGCGGAAATGGCACCCGATGTTGATGATAAAGATTATATATATATATATAATATCACTGTTATATATATATATAAACGCGTAGATGAATTTAAATACCTGGGAAGAATGTTAACCTCAGATGGTAGATGTACAACAGAGGTGAGATGGTAGATGTACAACAGAGGTGAGATGGTAGATGTACAACAGAGGTGAGATGGTAGATGTACAACAGAGGTGAGATGGTAGATGTACAACAGAGGTGAGATGGAAGATGTACAACAGAGGTGAGATGGTAGATGTACAACAGAGGTAAGATGGTAGATGTACAACAGAGGTGAGATGGTAGATGTACAACAGAGGTAAGATGTAGATGTACAACAGAGGTGATGGTAGATGTACAACAGAGGTGAGATGGTAGATGTACAACAGAGGTGAGATGGTAGATGTACAACAGAGGTGAGATGGTAGATGTACAACAGAGGTAGATGGTAGATGTACAACAGAGGTGAGATGGTAGATGTACAACAGAGGTGAGATGGTAGATGTACAACAGAGGTGAGATGGAAGATGTACAACAGAGGTGAGATGGAGATGTACAACAGAGGTGAGATGGAAGATGTACAACAGAGGTGAGATGGTAGATGTACAACACAGGTGAGATGGAGATGTACAACAGAGGTGAGATGTACAACAGAGGTGAGATGGAAGATGTACAACAGAGGTGAGATGGAAGATGTACAACAGAGGTGAGATGGAAGATGTACAACAGAGGTGAGATGGTAGATGTACAACAGAGGTGAGATGGAAGATGTACAACAGAGGTGAGATGGTAGATGTACAACAGAGGTGAGATGGTAGATGTACAACAGAGGTGAGATGCAGAATGGCTCAGGCAACAGCAGCTTTCCAAAAATGAGGAAGATACTATGCAATTTTTTTTCACAATAGAAACTAGAAAAAGAGTTCTTAAATGTTATGTAGAGCCAGTCTTAACATATGGATGTGCATTATGGACAATAGGATAACAGACATGAAAATCACTGGAGGCTGTAGAAATGTGGTTTTACAGAAGAATGTTGTGAATACCATGCACAGCTGAGAAGAGTAATGAAAACGTTATGAAAGAGGCCACAGCAAAAGAGAGCTAATATCCAGTATTAGAAAGAAACAATCAGCATTTTTGGCCATGTAATGAGAAGGTAACAACTGGAATACATTTTAACACATGGGAAAATTGAAGGACGAAGATATAGAGGGAAGCAAAGAGAAAAGATACCAGACAGCTTAATAGAATGGCTTGGCAGAAGGTCAAAAACAGAGGTGAGAAATAACTGTCGAGATCAACAGTTGTGGAGAGACATGATCACCTACGTCAGCAGGCACGGTACTTGGTGATGATGATGATTCTATTATCACTCAATCTTCACCTTTCTTCTTATTCATCACAAATCCCTCAGACTGAAAATGATCACTCATCGTCCCCTCGGAATACACTCAGCATCCGCTACAGTTTATCCTTTAACGAGTAAGAATCAAAGACAGGAAGGGAACCACCCAAGTCTATTACACAGACCACACACATCCCTGGCATTATGACTGCCTCAGCCTTGAGGGAGAATTGCTAAGCTCAACCAGGCTAGACAGACGTAATCAACTTAAGGAATCGGAAATAGACGAAACTCTTGATGACGTTGAATAGGCTGGAGAAAACTGGCCGCAGAGACGATTCTTGGTAAATCGGAGGGGAAAAAAGAGAATTGTGAGAAGTCACAATTTAGAGAGTTTAAAATAGAGAGAGAATTGGGTAGTTTTTGGGGGATGTGTACAATTTAGATAGTTTTCTGGGTTTGGGTGAGAGAAAGCTGTAAGAAGGAAGAGAAAGGTGAAGTGGAACTGAGAGAGGAGGGAAGAGAAAGAGAGAAAGAGATATTGAAAGATGGGTGAGAAAAGGAGAGAGAAAAAGATAAACAGAGAGAGAGAGAGGGGGGGGGAGGACAAAGGGAGTGATAATGAAAAAAATAGAGTCAGAGAAAGGAAGAGATGGAGAGAAGGAGATAAAAGGAAAATGAAAGAAACAAGAATGGGAAGAAAGACAAGAGAAAGCGATAAAGCAGGAGCTAGATGGAGAATACGAGGAATGAGGAAAGCGGGAAATCGAGAGAAAGAGAAAGAGGAGTAGTAGATAAAGTTATTTGGTTATTTGGCTATGGAAGGCCCCGGTATAACTGCAAACGAATTAAAATCCATAATCGCTCAACCGCCCGTGCCAGCGTAATCATCCGAATTAATATCTCATCTCCCAAACAAAGAAAGGTAACTGTAGTACCCATCGTAGCAATCTCAGCACACGCCAAAAGACATAAGGCGAAACCGCACAGAAAGTAAACACAGCCAACTGTTTCCTGTCATACGATATCATCACTCATCGTAAACAATTGGAATATCGAAACATGATCAAAACGGATAAGACACACGTCTCACGGTGTACACAGAGCACTTAACTCAGTAGCTCCTGCAACAAGCCGGACTTGTATATAAAATGACATATGTGAATATTTGGAGAAAGCGAGTTGGGAATGGCAGAGGAAAAGTGAGAGGAATATATAAGAAGAAAAAAGGGTGGACGGAAGAATAAAACTGAGTGAGAGGGATCAGGGATAAGGAAGAGAAAGAGAGACACAGAGATCTTCTACTTTTCAATGTATTAGTGCCTGATCATTTGCAAATAAAGAAGATTGAGAGAGAGAGAGAGAGAGAGAGAGAGAGAGAGAGAGAGAGAGAGAGAGAGAGAGTGAGAGAGGAGAAGTTATTCTTACTAAAGATGTTGCAATTATTCAGCGGCCGGTTTTACAGCATTTTTCTTGTTTTCCATGTGAGTGTTTCAGCGAGTGTTTCTGTGAGTGTTTCTGTGAGTGTTTCTGTGCGTGTTTCAGCGAGTGCTTCTGTGAGTGTTTCTGTGAATGTTTCTGTGAGTGGTTCTTTGAGTGCTTTTCATGTGAGTGTTTTCTGTGTCAGTGTTTCTGTCAGTGTTTTCCATGTGAGTGATTCTTTGAGTGCTTTTCATGTGAGTGTTTTCTGTGTCAGTGTTTCTGTCAGTGTTTTCCATGTGAGTGACTCTTTGAGTGCTTTTCATGTGAATGGTTCTTTGAGTGTTTGTCAGCGGCAAGGGTAGATATAATATGCGGTCTTTTGATCTTCTGAATGCCTCAGCTGCTGTTACGTTTCCTAGTGTTTCTAATATTCCGTTAATATATCTATCTCGAGGGCGGCCCTTGGGTCTGGTGTTCTCGCAATGTTTATTGAAGGCTCGTTGTGTTGTGCTTTGATCTTTCTGCCTTGTCACGTGGCCAAACCATTTTATATGTTGTTTCTTTATATATTCTATGGCGGGATTTACTCCTAGCTTTTTTTTCAGTTCTTCATTTCTGATCTTATCTCTCAGGTTGTTTCCTGTCATTCGTCTGACACATTTCCTCTCGGTAGTGGTTATTTTTCTTATTTTCTTGCATCTAGGGTCCAGTGTAGACGCGAAATTGCGCACTGAAGGGTCAGGAGACGAAATTGCGCACTGAAGGGTCAGGAGACGAAATTGAAGACGGAATTGATACACACCACAATAAGTAGTGTAGTACGGTGTGTAGAGAGTGAAAAAATGACGTGAAAATACGATGACGTAGTTTGGAGGGCAGTTGGAAATTTGGCAGGGAGAGGGTGAGTTGAGAGTGGAGACAGTTGGGCCAGAGATGAACAGGGGAAGGGGCAGTAGATCAGTGATCATCGTGAACGAGTTTTGTATAGACGACTGGCGCTGCCAGAGATCCTTCACTGTTGATATAAACATTATTTATATGATTGCTCATTGAATTCATAGACGAATGGTTGTTTGTCGTTGACTTGATAAACTGTTGACATTTGAAAGATTAAATATTCACTCACTCACGCATATCAAGATTTGGTCACTAATTCAATATTGAAGACTCAATAAACATTTAAAGACTTGATGATATTCGCATACCCTCCCTGCCGAGATTGAAAGTGAGTGCCCTGCGAGTCACAAAACGTGATCGGGGCATTATAACTAAGGCAGGAGGAAAGATATTATCACTATTATCATTATAATATATTAACTCAAAAGAAAAGAACAGAAAATTGACGCCTTTGAAATGTGGATTTATAGAAGAATAGGTAGAATTGGATGGAAACAAAAGATAACAAACGATGAAGTTTTAAAACAACTGAAAATAAAAAGAGAACTACTAAATACAATTAAGACAAGACAAATGAAATTTTTTTTTTTGGGGGGGGGGGCATGTTAAAAGACACAACAGCCTACTAAAAGTAATATTGGAAGGGAAAATACAAGGTAAAAGAGACAGAGGCAGACCAAGACTAACATGGACGAGTAACATCAAAAGATGGACAAGTTAATCTATGTCAGCCTGCACCATCAAAACAAGAAACAGAGTAGAATGGCGATCCATGGTAGCCAACCTTCGTTGCGGAGAAGGCACACGATGATGATGAACTCAAAAGAGGTTACACCAGGACTGGCACTGATATCACAACGAGGGGATGAAGACTGTATTCTAGAGTGCCCGTTTTGCCTCTAGCGATGTTTCCTTGTTGGACAAAAGTGGTGATAGCTGTCGAATGATTTGACAAGTTTTGTTGTATCTCGAGTCAATTTCTGCTGTTTATGAATTGTCGTTTGTCACTAGAGATCACTTTGAGATTAACATTTTATAAAAACTGTGTATTCTAATTATTTCGTGTATTTGCTTGTCAAATTTAATGCGCGCGCGCGCACACGCACAGAGAGAGGGGGGGGGGGATCTTGGGAACATGACAAAATTGAGATTAAGAGCAAAAAAGACGGAAAGAGCAAATGGTAAAGAGAATAGACAAAATGACAGTCGTTCAAGAAAGTGGATCTCATTATTCAGAGTTCATGGCTTCTGTCGTAGGCGATCATGCCCCCTCCAAGTTCTGTCTCCACAACTATTATCAGTTCTATTTTTAATCACCGAACCATTCTCTTAGGCTGTTTAAAATATTCTCTCTCGCTTTCTTCCTCTTTCTTTAATGCCCTCAGTTTCCAATTGTCACAATATTCTATTTTATTATATTCATGGGACCAGTTTCATTGCAGTCATGAACTTCCCATATCCGCTCCACCACTTTTCACAGCGTTTCCCAAAATGCATCTGTAAATTTCGTTGTCAAAAATCACTCCGTGCACATCCTACTCTACTGAATAGGCGGCGATTCCAAATCTCCTTAGTTGCCTCTTGCGACATGCGTAGCAGTTAACAGTGACTCTATTCTTTCCTCCCCTCACCGTGTCATCCAAACGGGATTCTCACAATATATTTTATTGTCAAGATGTCCATGATTCACTTCCATATGACAAAGCTGACGCTACAAAATCCTGAAGAACCATTTCTCTTATCTGTTTTTTCTTTGTAGGGCTGTGTGATTTCTTTTTAATTAAAAATTGTTAGTTCACTTCTGTTGTACACCTCATTTGTGCTGTACACCTCATTTGTGTTGTACACCTCATTTGTGTTGTACACCTCATTTGTGTTGTACACCTCATTTGTACACCTCATTTGTGTGTGTACATCTCACTTGTGTTGTACAACTCACTTGTGTTGTACACCTCACTTGTGTTATACATATCATTTGTGTTGTACATCTCACTTGTGTTGTACATCTCACGTGTGTTGTGCACCTCACCTGTGTTGTACATCTCACGTGTGTTGTACACCTCATTTGTATTGTACATCTCACTTGTGTTGTACACCACTCATTTCTATTGTACATCTCACGTGTGTTGTACATCTCACTTGTGTTGTACACCTTATTTGTGTTGTACAGCTCACCAGTGGTGTACACCTCACTTGTGTTGTACAGCTCACTTGTGTTGTACATCTCACATGTGTTGTACATCTCACTTGTGTTGTACACCTCACTTGTACTGTACATCTCACTTGTGTTGTACACCTCATTTGTATTGTACATCTCACTTGTGTTGCACACCTCATTTGTGTTGTACACCTCATTTGTGTTGTACACCTCATTTGTGTTGTACATTTCACTTGTGTTGTACACCTCATTTGTATTGTACATCTCCCTTGTGTTGTATACCTTATTTGTATTGTACATCTCACGTGTGTTGTACATCTCACTTATGTTGTACACCTCATTTGTGTTGTACATCTCACTTGTGTTGTACACCTCACTTGTGTTGTACATCTCACTTGTGTTGTACATCTCACGTGTGTTGTACATCTCACTTGTGTTGTACATCTCACGTGTGTTGTACATCTCACTTGTGTTGTACATCTCAAATGTGGTGTACATCTCAACAGTGTTGTACATCTCTCTTGTGTTGTACACCTCACTTGTGTTGTATAGCTCACCAGTGTTGTACATCTCACCTGTGCTGTACACCTCACCAGTGTTGTACATCTCACCTGTGCTGTACACCTCACCAGTGTTGTACATCTCACCTGTGTTGTACATTTCACCTGTGTTATACATCTCACCAGTGTTGTACAGCTCACCAGTGTTGTACATCTCACCAGTGTTGTACATTTCACCTGTCCTGTACACCTCACCTGTGTTATTATACATCTCACCTGTTGTACACCTCCCCTGTGCTGTACACCTCGCCTGTTTTATACACCTCACCAGTATTGTAAACCTCACCTGTGTGGTACACCTCACCTGTGCTGTACACCTCGCCTGTTTTACACACCTCACCTGTGTTGTACATCTACCTATTCTGACATAAAAAATCGTTCGCTGGTATTTGCATCCACTGCCCTCTCTAATATTGTCACACTGACCTCAACTGTGCTCTAAGGAGATTACCTTTTTGTGTGCTGCCACCATCAAGTCTGTCTTTTTGATGTTGAGGCTAACACCTTTATTTTTACTCTCCATTACTATAATGTCAATTATTTTCTTCAACTCATTTTCCGCCTTAGTGATTAAATCCTTTCTGATCTTCACATTCAAGTTTATTTATATATATATTCCTGGTTATGTCATCTCTGTGTTTAAAAAATATATATTTCATTGCAATTTCGTTAATATTGACACGGTTCCTTTATTTGATTTATTGTGTGCTGTTTGCGCAGAGAAGGTTAGGTACCATGGTGCGCCATTCCACTCTGTCTCTTGCTTTGATAGTGAAGGTTGTTATAGCTGACTTGCCCATGATTTGATGTTATTCCATGTTAGTTTTGGTCTCCCTCTGCCTCTTTTACCTTGTATTTTCCCTTCCAAGATTACTCTTAGTAGGTTGCTGTGTCTTTTAACATGGACCAAAAATCTCATTTGTCTTGTTTGAATTGCGTTTAACAATTCTTTTTTCATTTTTTAGTTGTTTGAAGACTTCATCGTTTGTTTTTCTTTTCTTTCCATTCAAATCTACATATTCTTCTATAAATCCACATTTCAAAGGCTTCAATTTTCTGTTCTGTTTTCTTGTCTAATGCCCATGTTTCTGCACTATACAGGAATGATGAGAAGATGTAACATAATATCTATAACATATTTTTTTCCCAATTACCAGACCAGGATGGCAAATATTGTGTCATAGGTTGACGATATAAATATAAATGTTAATTTTTTTAAATGTTTTTCCCAAAACTTCACCATTGCTGAGTTGACTTGTTCATGTTTGTGAAGTTGTGGCAGTTTAAACATAGACTAATTTTAAAAGAATGGCAAAAAACAGAACGGCTTGGGAAGTGATTGTCGAAGACCAATGTCCTACAAGAAGTTGAAGGGAAGCAGAAGAATGCTGAGGTAGCGGTCAAGGTAAAGGTCGCGACTTGAACCGGCGTCATAGCGCGCGAGTTTTCACCCATATGTGCTCGGCCGCCTATCCAGAAATGTTCGGAGAATACTGGACAGTGTCGTATCAAGCATCGAAACTCACGATGCGAGGCGGCATTCCTCACCTTCCCAGAATACTACACTGGTACCCATTTCTGCCAGCGACTGGGTCGACCGCGGGGGTATTTTTTTTCCAACTACGAGTACAACTTACACTGCATTCAGCGGGAATCGAACACGGGTTGTCTGAATGTTGGTAGCAAAAAAAAGTAAAGAGCCCCCGTCACACCTCCGAACGTTGGTAGCAAATAAAGTTAAAGAGTCAAATCACGCCTCCGAACGTTGGTAGCAAAAAAATTATAGAGCCCCCGGGCACGCCTCCGAACGTTGGTCTTCTACCTTTTAGCTCCCAGTGGAGCATAGGTCTTCAGCAAACACTTTCCAAGTCGTTCTGTTTTTTGCAATTCTTTTAAGATCATTCTATGTCTTCCCCATCATCTTCATCTCTGCTTTGATCTGTCTTCTCCAAGAATTCCTTGGTCTTCCTCTTTGTTTTTTCCCCTGGGGATTCCAAAAAAAGGCCTGTTGTGTAATACTCTCAGTTGGCTTCCGTAGTGTGTGTCCTATCCATCGCCATCGTCTACGCTGTATCTCTTTATCCACTGGTGTTTGACCGGTACATTTCCATAATTCCACGTTAGTGATTTAGTCCTGCCATTTCCATCCCTTTATTCTCCGTAAGCATACATTAATGAAAGTCTGTACCTTCGTGATTGTCAAGTTTGTTATTCTCCATGTTTCACAGCCATATAATAGGACCGACTTAACATTTGAGTTGACAATTTTTATTTTGTATTTAACCTAATTTCTGTGGATTTCCATATGTTTCCCAGTGCAATGAAAGCTCCTCTTGCTTTTGATATCCTTATTTTGGTATCATTTTCTGTTCCTCCCTCTTTATCTATATTACTGCCCAGATATATGTAAGATTGTACGTCTAGTAGAGGTATTTCTCCTAGTTTTATTTGGTTATTGCCAACTGCATTAATTGTATGCGTAGTTTGATCATATAACCTTCTTTCCAGTCTTTAGGTATTTCTTCCCTCTCCCAAATTTTATCCAATAGATTATGTAACATCTTGGTAGAGGTGTTAATATCTGCTTTGATGGCTTCCGAAGGAATTTCATCTGGTCCTGTGGCTTTACCGTTTTTTAATAGTTTGATGGCTTTCATTATTTCTTCTTTGCTTGGTTTTCCGCAGTTAACGTGTAACTCTTCTTCTGCTGGTAGTATATCTGGAGGATTATTTGAGCCGGGTCTGTTCAAAAGTTCTTCAAAGTGCTCTTTCCATCTCTCCATTTGTTCCCTTATATTACTAAGCAGATTTCCTTTCTTATCTTTGATAAAGGCGTTGATCTGTTTGTATTTTCCACCTAATTTCTTTGTGCTGTTGTACAGTTCTTTCATATTCCCTTTATTTGCTGCTTCTTCTGCCTCTTTAGCTAGTTCATCTATATATTTCCTCTTATCTCTTTTAATGCATCTTCTCACTTCTTTAAAAAAGTAAAAAGTAAAGAGTCACATCACGCCTCCGAACGTTGGTAGCCAAAAAATTAAAGAGCCCCCCCCCCCCACGCCTCCGAACGTTGGTAGCAAAAAAATTAAAGAGCTCCCCCCCCCCCTCACGCCTCCGAACGTTGGTAGCCAAGGTAAAATAATGATTTAAACGCGACACACGTTGTGAATGTACTATCGTTCAGATTTGTCATTGTTGTGTGTGCTGATAAAACAAACAAGGCATACATCGTTGTTCACAATTGTGTTTCCATAGCTACGTCCTGCAGTTCACGGTCACTTCAAGCAACCCCAAGGTCATCCTATCTGACGGAGAAGTCTCTCTACACAGTATCAGCCTCAGTCCAGACTGTTTCCGTGCAGGTACTCTCATTGTCTTTATAAATGTCTCTGTGCTACTCTCATTGTCTTTATAAATGTCTCTGTGGTAACGTCGTTGTATCTATAAATGTCTCTGTGCTACTCTCATTGTCTTTATAAATGTCTCTGTGCTACTCTCATTGTCTTTATAAATGTCTCTGTGGTAACGTCGTTGTATCTATAAATGTCTCTGTGCTACTGTCGTTGTCTCTATAAATGTCTCTGTGGTACTGTCGTTGTCTCTATAAATGTCTCTGTGGTACTGTCGTTGACTCTATAAATGTCTCTGTGGTACTGTCGTTGACTCTATAAATGTCTCTGTGGTACTGTCGTTGTCTCTATAAATGTCTCTGTGCTACTCTCATTGTCTTTATAAATGTCTCTGTGGTAACGTCGTTGTATCTATAAATGTCTCTGTGCTACTGTCGTTGTCTCTATAAATGTCTCTGTGGTACTGTCGTTGACTCTATAAATGTCTCTGTGGTACTGTCGTTGTCTCTATAAATGTCTCTGTGGTACTGTCGTTGACTCTATAAATGTCTCTGTGCTACTGTCGTTGTCTCTATAAATCTCTCTATGATACTGTCGGTGTCTCTATAAATGTCTCTGTGCTACTGTCGTTGTCTCTGTGGTACTGTCGTTGACTCTATAAATGTCTCTGTGCTACTGTCGTTGTCTCTATAAATCTCTCTATGATACTGTCGGTGTCTCTATAAATGTCTCTGTGCTACTGTCGTTGTCTCTGTGGTACTGTCGTTGTCTCTATAAATGTCTCTGTGCTACTGTCGTTGTCTCTATAAATCTCTCTATGATACTGTCGGTGTCTCTATAAATGTCTCTGTGCTACTGTCGTTGTCTCTGTGGTACTGTCGTTGTCTCTATAAATCTCTCTATGATACTGTCGGTGTCTCTGTGGTACTGTCGTTGTCTCTGTGGTACTGTCGTTGTCTCTATAAATGTCTCTGTGGTACTGTCGTTGTCTCTGTGGTACTGTCGTTGTCTCTGTGGTACTGTCGGTGTCTCTGTGGTACTGTCGGTGTCTCTATAAATGTCTCTGTGCTACTGTCGTTGTCTCTGTGGTACTGTCGTTGTCTCTATAAATGTCTCTACGGTACTATAATTGTCTCTATGGTACTGTTATTGTGTCTATAAATGTTTCTACGGTACTGTCGTTGTGTCTATAAATGTCTCTATGGTACTATAACTGTCTCCATGGTACTGTCATTGTCTCTATAAATGTCTCCATGGTACTATAATTGTCTCTATGGTACTGTCATTGTCTCTAAAAATGTCTCCATGATACTGTAATTGTCTCTATGGTACTGTTGTTGTCTCTATAAATGTCTCTATGGTACTATAATTGTCTCCATGGTACTGCCATTGTCTCTATAAATGTCTCTATGGTACTATAATTGTCTCTATGGTACTGTCATTGTCTCTAAAAATGTCTCCATGATACTATAATTGTCTCTATGGTACTGTCATTGTCTCTATAAATGGCTCTATGGTACTGTCGTTTTGTTTATAAATGTCTCTATGGTACTATAATTGTCTCCATGGTACTGTCATTGTCTCTATAAATATCTCTATGGTATTATAATTGTCTCTATGGTACTATCATTGTCTCTATAAATGTCTCTATGGTACTATAATTGTCTCTATGGTACTGTCACTGTCTCTATAAATATCTCTATGGTACTGTCATTGTCTATATAAATGTCTCTATGGTACTATAATTGTCTCTATGGTACTGTCATTGTCTCTATAAATATCTCTATGGTACTGTCATTGTGTCTATAAATGTCTCTATGGTACTATAATTGTCTCCATGGTACTGTCATTGTCTCTATAAATGTCTCTATGGTACTATAATTGTCTCTATGGTACTGTCACTGTCTCTATAAATATCTCTATGGTACTGTCACTGTCTCTATAAATATCTCTATGGTACTGTCATTGTGTCTATGGTACTGTTATTGTCTCTATAAATTGCTCCATAGTATTGTAATTGTCTCTATGATACTGTCATTGTCTCTATAAATGTCTCTATGGTACTATAATTGTCTCTATGGTACTGTCATTGTCTCTATAAATGTCTCTATAGTACTCTAATTGTCTTTATGGTACTGTCAATGGCTCTATAAATGTCTTCACGGTACTACAATTGTCTCTATGGCACTGTCATTGTCACTATAAATGTCTCTATGGTGCTATAAATGTCTCTATAATTTATCTCTTTTGTCTTTTTATTGTCTCTATGGTACTGTTATTGTCTCTATGGTACTGTAATTGTCTACTGATAGTGAAATTGTCTCTATGGTACTGTAATTGTCTCTATGGTACTGTAATTGTCTCTATGCTACTGTAATTGTCTCTATGGTACTGTAATTGTCTCCATGCTACTGTAATTGTCTCTATGGTACTGTAATTGTCTCCATGGTACTGTAATTGTCTCTATGGTACTGTAATTGTTTCCATGGTACTGTAATTGTCTCTATGGTACTGTAATTGTCTCCATGGTACTGTAATTGTCTCTATGGCACTGTAATTGTTTCCATGGTACTCTAATTGTCTGTATGTTACTCTAATTGTCTAAATGGAGACAATTACAGGCTAACAACAGGCTAAAATCAGGCTAATGCGAACATTATTACATCAATTATTTTTAATCCGCTTGCGAAACATGGACACTGTATAGCCGTTCTGTATTTCTTCTTGGTATAAGACACGACACCACACATTCAAGAATCAACAACTTGCGTGTTACAAATCAGTCCTCATTTATTATGTTACGTACAGGTATATATAGATACTATCAGGCTGTCCTTCCTAGCGTCTCTGTTCTGTAGATACTTGTTTGATCTAATAAGTCTTGGCCGCTGAAGTATTTCGACTACCGTCAGTGTTGTACCTCAGCTATTCGTATAGTGGATATTCTATCTGTCTCTCTATCTAGCCCTCTTTCGTCTGTGTCTTCTGTTTCTAACTTTCTCCAATGGCTATCTCGGTGCCTATCTCTAGTTCTCCGTCTCTCGTTCTAGTTCTCGTCCTCTGGTTCTGGTGCGTGACTTCTAATTCTGATATGAAATTATAATTCTGCTTTCCTGTAGTTCTGCTTCTCAATTTCTTAAATTTCTAGTCTCATCTCTAAGTTAAAGTACTTCTATGACTATCTCAGTTCATATCGGTCCCTAGTGCTTGGCTATCTCTGTCTGTTCCTAAGTCTTAATGTAAAAGTGCAAGTCCCCTCTCAAGTCTGCCCTCTAACTTTTATACGGTTTTGACCGACCGTGAACCTTTTTTCCCGCCAACTATTCTTTATCCAGATAAAAGTGACATCTGGCACTGCTCTACTCCTTTCTGCATTGTAAGTGACCTTCCCTCACCATCTGCCACTTGTGTGACTAGCCTTTAGTTCATGAGTTCCACATTCCTTACCGACAGCTAAAGTAAGTTTACGACCAGTGGTCAGTCACGGTGGTCGTGACTAGCGTTTAGTTTATGAGTTCTACATTCCTTACCGAAGGCTACGGTAAGTTTACAGCCAGTGGTCAGTCAGTGCGGTTAGTCATCCCTATGCTAAATTTGTCTAGTCCTGTTTAGTCCTCACTTAATTATGGTCTAAATATGTATGTGCTATCATTCACGGTTACACACTTATAGCAGAGCTACGTAAGAAAATGCAAGCTATGGAGATGAAATGTTATAGTAGGGTCATGAGCATCTCTTTCTTAGATCGTATCACAAATGAAAAAAGTTAGCAAAAAGGATACAATAAGTAATCGAAGTTTATGATGACTTTGTGAGTATTGTAAAGAAATGCAAAATGAAATGGTTTGGTCGTGTGTCTAGATCGACTGACGCAGCAACTACCAGTTTGCAAGGAATTGAGAAAGGAGTGAGATTGAGAGGTAGACAGAGTAATAGGTGGGAAGATGAGTTCAACGTTCTGTGGGAGATCTGGATAGAGACAGAGATTCTTTTCAACAAATTGTGATGAGTGCAACGTTCTGTGGGATATCAGAATAGAGACAGAGATTCTCTCCGACAGGCTACGACGACTGCAGCGTTCTGTAACACATCTGACTAGAGACAAAGGTTCTCTACGAAGGGCTGTGATGAGTGCAGCATTCTGTGAGAGATCTGGCTAGAGACAGAGATTCACTCCTTCGAACTGTGATGAGTACTGCCTTCTGCGAAGGACACGAAACTAGCTGATGATGTATTTCGGTTGTCAGATACCCAACCGCGTCCTGCACATTATTCTTAGAGTTACGTAGTCAGCTTTACGTCCGCGCCGCTTTTCTTTCCGAAACAAAACAAAATTATATGTCCCAGTTAGGGCTGTGAACCTGGATATCTTGAGTAGTTCCAGCTGACAAACCACAGAGCTATCGCGGCTCCAAACTCAGATCAAATTGAGAATTAATTACGATATTTAGTGTGTACATGTAGCTAGAGAAAAGATACCAAACAGTTTAAGAGAATGGCTTGGCAGAAGGTCAACAACGGAAATGATAACTGTCGAGATCGAAAGTTGTGGAGAGACATGGTCACCTACGCCAGCAGGTGCAGTACTTGATGATGATGATGATGAATGTAGCCATTTAGATCGCTTTTGTAAATGACATTAATACTGCAGGACAACATTTCTGCTTTAAAAAGAAACTAGCTTATAAACAGTAAATTTAATTTAAATACAAAGGGACACAATCTATCATATGCTAGTTCATCTGCTTTTAAGTTATTTCCCTTTACATTAGTTTTCGCTTGTTTACAGTCAAGCATTATCTCTGCAGTGGATTGCATTTAAATCCGAGGTTTTGTTGCAGTGCCTCTAGAAAGTCTGTTTCTTGCTTTGATGGTGCAGGTTGTCATAGACTGACTTGTCCATCTTTTGATGTTACTCGTCCATGTTAGTCTTGGTCTGCCTCTGCCTCTTTTACTTTGTATTTTCCCTTCCAATATTACTTTTAGTAGGCTGTTGTGTCTTTTAACATGCCCCAAAAGTTTCATTTGTCTTGTCTTAATTGGATTTAGTAGTTCTCTTTTTTATTTTCAATTGTTTTAAAACTTCACGTGTTTTCTTTTTCTTTCCATCCAATTCTACCTATTCTTCTATAAATCCACATTTCAAAGGCTTCAATTTTTTGTTCTGTTTTCTTGTCTAATGTCGATGTTTCCGCACCATACAGGAATATTGAGAAGATGTAACATTTTGCTATTCTTAGTTTCAGCCCTACTGATATTTGTTTTGTTGTTAGTATATTTTTCATGGCATTAAAATTACTTTTTGCCATACCTATCCTTTTGTTTATTTCAATTTTCCATTTTCCATCATTGGTTATAGTATGTCCAAGGTAGTTGTAGCTCTGAGCTGTCTCCAGGTCTATTCTTTCAAATGTGATATTTATTTGTAGATCTTGAGAATTTTCTTTGTTTATGGTCATAGTTTTAGTCTTTTTGATATTCATATCTAGTCCATATTTTTTGCTTGTTATGTTTATCACATTAAGCAATTGCTGTAGGTCTTTAGGATTTTCTGCTAGTAGAACAGTATCATCAGCGTATCTTAGGTTATTGATTATCTTCCCATTAACGTTTAGGCCTGGCATCTCAGTGATGTTTTTAAAGATTTGCTCAGTGTATAAATTGAACAAGCTTGGTGATAGGATGCATCCTTGTCTTACTTCTCTTTTTATGTTCATGGGTGTAGAGTTCTCCCTGTTATATCTTATTATTGCTGTTTGCTCCCAGTACAAATGACATATTAGTCGTATGTCTGTGTCATCTAGATTTATATCCTTTAGGCAGTCTATAAGTTGGTTATGGTGTATTCTATCGAAAGCTTTGGTGTAGTCTATGAAGCAGGCATATATTGGTTTGTTTACTTCTGTGTACTTTTCAATCAATGTTCTCATGCTAAATATGGCTTCTTTTGTGCCACTGTTTTTCCTGAATCCAAATTGCTACTCATCTAATTCAGTATTGATTTTATTCTGAATCCTTCCCTGTATAACTTTTAGTAAAATTATTGTTACCTGGCTCATTAAGCTTATTGTTCTAAAATCGATGTATTCAACTGCACCATTCTTTTTAGGCAATGCAATGAAAGTTGATGTTTTTAGTTCGTTTGGTATGTATCCTGTATGGTGTATGTCATTGTCTGTGATCACTTCGATGCCAAACTCTACTAGAGCCTGCATCATCTCTATCTGTATATTGTCAGGTCCTGCTGCCTTTCCTTTTTTTTCATTGTTTTTATAGCTTTTTCTACTTCAGATTTCATGATTTTACAGTTGTATGTACATTTTATGAATGGCTTTTTGTCTCTTTCGTCATGAAATGATTCTGTTATATATTCCTGCCATGTATCTATTATATCTTTGTTGTCTGTTAGCATTCTTCCCTTTTTCCCCCTCACATTCCTTCTTTGTGGTGCGATCTTGAAAATCAACAGCTATCGCTTGCTCAGAACTCAACAACTCCTACATGCTGTTGTTGTGCATCTTTTCAGCGCTCGTTATAACCTCTTGCGGCGTGGTGGGGGCCTACGGGCCCACACAGAAGCAGTGTGACCACGCCTATGGACAACGTGAGGTCAATGTCACGGAGCACGGTCATTTCGCAGGTGTACAATCATGGACAGTGCCTGACAGTATGATTTACAGGTGAGTGCTCAGTAACAGGTAAATCCACTTCCAGGGGTAAAATGTCTCACCTTTGTCATTCTTCATCATCACCATCATCATTGAGTGCCGTCCCCGAATCGAAGGTTGGCTACTAAGGAGCGTCATTCCACTCTGTCTCTTGCATTGATGATGCAGATTGTCATAGGCTGACTTGTCCATCTTTTGATGTTACTCGTCCATGTTAGTCTTGATCTGCCTCTGCCTCTTTTACCTTGTATTTTCCCTACCAATATTACTTTTATTAGGCTGTGTTTTTAACATTTATGGTGTGTCATTCTTACCTGTGAAATTACTCCCACCTGTGAAATTACTCTCACCTGTGAAATTACTCTCACCTGTGAAATTACTCTCACCTGTGAAATTACTCCCACCTGTGAAATTATTCTCACCTGTGAAATTACTCTCACATGTGAAATTACTCTCATTTGTACAAGTATTCTCTTGCGTAAAATGACTTTTATTCATCACATTGGTATCTCTCTACATCAATCTCCTTCTCTTTCTTTCTCCCTCATTCGCCTTTCGCTCTCATCCTCTCTCTCACACATCTCTTTTCTCTTTATTTTCCTCAAACACCTTTTTTCTCATTTTCTCCCTCACATACTTTTTCACTATTTCTCTCCCCTCACAAAATGTTTCTCTTTTTCTCTTCCTCGCACATCTTCTCTCTCTCTCTCTCTCAAACACCTTTTTCCCTCCCACTCACACTCCAACACTCTCTGTTCTTCCATACACTCCACGCGCAAATGATCCATGAAATTTGGAGTGGGGGTGCGTTAACTGGCAACTGGTGCTACGCCACTTCAGGCACTGAACTCTCTCTTTCTCCCGAAATCTCCCACTCTTTCTCCTTCTTTCTCCCGCACACTCCTCTTTCATTCTCTCGTAATTTCCTTCTCGTTATTTCACATTCACTCACTATTCCTTTTTCTTTATCATTCGTCCTTCGTCCCTCTTTCTTTCGTTTCAGTTCTCCTTTTTTCTTCCTCTTTCTCTCCATTAATTCTCACACTCTCTGTCTTTCTTTCTTTCTTTCTCTCTTTCTTCTTTTTATTTTCTTTCTTTCCATCTGACTCTTCTTGCACTCACTCAATAATTCACGTTTTCGCTCTCTCGCTCTTGTTCATTCAATTTAGTTCCTCCTCCCCATCTCTCCAGGATACAGGCAGGGGGGTCACGTGGCGGGCAAGGACGAAGCGACCGCTCAGAGAGAACCACAATTCCTGGAAACCAAGGATCAACAGTTACAGCGAAGTTTAAACTTCTGAAAGGGGAAATACTCTATTTTCTGATTGGTCAAAAACCCAGAGAGACTTGCCAGGTAAGACAACGGTACCAACAAGTACAGTTGAACCAAGTATTGAAACTTGGTTCGCTTCATGGTTCGTTCGATCTCTGAATTGTTCGAAGTGTGAATAATTTATTTCAGTTAGACATAATAGAAAGTAAATTAATCCGTCCCCAGACAATAAAAAATACCCATTTATCTTAACTTCAACAAAAAGAAAATGAAAGAGCTCCATTACGCTTCCTGGTCGCCTACAGAGAATGTGTTAGTACCCGTATCTGTATAGACTTTATAAACATAAACTCTTTATAAACATAAACTTCATATAAACATAAACTCTTTATAAACATAAACTCTTTATAAACATAAACTTCATATAAACATAAACTCTTTATAAACATAAACTCCATATAAACATACACTCCTTATAAACATAAACTCCATATAAACATAAACTCTTTATAAACATAAACTCTTCATAAACATAAACTCTTTATAAACATAAACTCCATATAAACATAAACTCTTTATAAACATAAACTCCATATAAACATAAACTCTTTATAAACATAAACTCCATATAAACATAAACTCCATAAAAGTATAAACCCCTTATAAACATAAACTCTTTATAAACATAAACTTACATAAACATAAACTCTTTAAAAACATAAACTCCATATAAACATAAACTCTTTATAAACATAAACTGCATATAAACATAAACTCTTTATAAACATAAACTCCACATAAACATAAACTCTTTAAAAACACAAACTCCATATACACATAAACTCCATATAAACATAAACTCCATATAAACATAAACTCCATATAAACATAAACTCCTTATAAACATAAACTCCATATAAACATAAACTCCATATAAACATAAACTCTTTAAAAACATAAACTCCATACAAACATAAACTCCATATAAACATAAACTCCATATAAATATAAACTATTTATAAACATAAACTCCATATAAACATAAACTCTTTATAAACATAAACTCTTTATAAACATAAACTCCATATAAACATAAACTCTTTATAAACATAAACTCTTTATAAACATAAACTCCATATAAACATATACTCTTTATAAACATAAACTCCATATAAACATAATCTCTTTATGAACATAAACTCCATATAAACATATACTCTTTATAAACATAAACTCCATATAAACATAAACTCTTTATAAACATAAACTCCTTATAAACGTAAACTCTTGATAAACATAAATTCCTTATAAACATAAACAATTATTTAACTCTTTATAAACAATTTTATAAACAAACTTGAAAATCAACAGCTTTCGCTTGCTCAGAACTCAACAACTCCTATATGCTGTTGTTATCACCTCTAGTGTCGTGGTGGGGGCCTTCGGGCTCACACAGAAGCAAACTTTATAAACAGAAGAAGTTTTAAAACAACTGAAAATAAAAAGAGAACTACTAAATATAATTAAGACAAGACAAATGAAATTTTGGGGGGCATGTTAAAAGACACAACAGCCTACTAAAAGTAATATTGGAAGGGAAAATACAAGGTAAAAGAGGAAGCGGCAGACCAAGACTAACATGGACGAGTAACATCAAAAGATGGACAAGTCAGTCTATGACAGCTTGGACCATCAAAGCAAGAAACAGAGTAGAATGGCGATCCATGGTAGCCAACCTTCGTTGCGGAGAAGGCACTCGATGATGATGATAAACAATTCCTTAGAAACATAAACTCCTTATAAACATAAATTCCTCTTAAACATAAATTCTTTATAAACATAAACTATTTATAAACATAAATTCTAAAAATATAACATCTTTATAACATAAACTCTTTATAAACATAAATTTATTATAAACATAAACTTCTTATAAACAAACTTATTATAAACATAGCTCTTTATAAACAAAAATTTTGTATAAACATAAATTCTTTGTAAACATAAACTCTTTAAAAACATAAATTCCGTATAAACATAAATTCCTTATAAGCATAAACTCCTTACGAATATAAACACCTTATAAATATAAACCTCTTATCAACATAAAATCTTTATCAACATAAAATCTTTATCAACATAAAATTCTTTAAGATATAATAATAAACTAAAAATTGAAACAATCAACAAAACATGTTAGGGGCATATAATAATGAAAACAGCATGTGCTCCAACTTGGTGCGGAGTGGTGATGTCCCGTGTGGTTGATGGAGTGGAAGTGAAAGGTTACTGTTTAGAAGAAATCCCTTCTAGAAACACATAATTACTGTACATCTAACTTTTTCTTTATCTTCTCTTCTGCCTCTTTTAGCAATACTTATTTAGGGTTTTGGTTCATTTTCCCTCTTTTCCAGATCCGCAATACATGTACCACTATCACGTTTCAGGATGTGTCCCTTCTTAACGAGATCCGCAACACATGTACCACTATCACGCTTCAGGATGAATCCCTTCTTAACGAGATCCGCAACACATGTACCACTATCACGCTTCAGGATGAATCCCTTCTTAACGAGATCCGCAACACATGTACCACTATCACGCTTCAGGATGAGTCGCTTCTTAACTAGAACCGCAACACATGTACCACTATCACGTTTCAGGATGTGTCCCTTCTTAACTAGATCCGCAACACATGTACCACTATCACGCTTCAGGATGTGTCCCTTCTTAACGAGATCCGCAACACATGTACCACTATCACGCTTCAGGATGGGTCCCTTCTTAACGAGATCCGCAACACATGTACCACTATCACGCTTCAGGATGTCTCCCTTCTTAACGAGATCCGCAACACATGTACCACTATCACGCTTCAGGATGTTTCCCTTCTTAACTAGAACCGCACTCTTAGATTTCTGTGTTCCCACACTCTTCTTGAATGCTGTAAATATATATATATGCTATAGATAGAAGATATATATATATATATATATATATATATATATATATATATATATATATATATATATATTACTAAACACATCAAAAATAAACAGGAAAAGCACTGAAAGCACACGAACCAAAGGTGAAAGATAACATCGGCGCACAAAATATCAGAGATGTTTGTAACAACTGTACCATTGCGCCTGGTCAAGTGCAGCTCAATCGTAGAAATATCTTTTGAACATCCGAATCTCTGGCTTGAAACATCGATTGCTCATCGACGAAAAAAAATCTGTGTACGTTTAAAGACGGAATTATCTGCCTGTGCGGCAAGGGACCCCGTGCACAGGGCTGCCAAGGGAAAACGGATTAATACACAAAATTCAGTTCCTAGTCTCTAGGGACTTCGCCAGTGGTGAAAGCTGGCGAACGCACAAAACAAAAAAAACAAAACAAAAAATGATTTGAAATCAAAGTGTTCTCGAATGTTGTTTTTGGCCACAGACAATTTATATTCACAGAAATAATAAAATAAAAAAATATACAAAAAAAACGGGGGTTTAGGGGTCTAGAGGTGAAACGTTGAACTTTGTACAAGATTTTGGGTTCGAACCCTCCACATCTTCGTGGCTTTACCCTACTCTGGTCTCTGGCTAGTAAAATTGGATGTCTCGTCTTAACAACGGTTAAAAACAGGAGGTCCTGTGTCTATTCTGCGCACGTTAAAGAGCTCTTGGCAGATGGAAGTAAACAAATAAGAGGTAGGCAAGAAGGGCCGCTACTCAGGCAAGGTTGATAAGGGAAAAACAACTACTCAAAAAATTAACGCTTTTAACGATAAAAGAAATGATAGATTGTTTCATGGTTTCTACTGTCTGTTTCATGGTTTCTACTGTCTGTTTCATGGTTTCTACTGTCTGTTTCATGGTTTCTACTGTCTGTTTCATGGTTTCTACTGTCTGTTTCATGGTTTGTCCTGTCTGTTTCATGGTTTCTACTGTCTGTTTCATGGTTTCTACTGTCTGTTTCATGGTTTCTACTGTCTGTTTCATGGTTTCTACTGTCTGTTTCATGGTTTGTCCTGTCTGTTTCATGGTTTCTACTGTCTGTTTCATGGTTTCTACTGTCTGTTTCATGGTTTCTACTGTCTGTTTCATGGTTTCTACTGTCTGTTTCATGGTTTCTACTGTCTGTTTCATGGTTTCTACTGTCTGTTTCGTGGTTTGTCCTGTTTGTTTCATGGTTTCTACTGTCTGTTTCATGGTTTGTCCTGTTTGTTTCATGGTTTCTACTGTCTGTTTCATGGTTTGTCCTGTTTGTTTCATGGTTTCTACTGTCTGTTTCATGGTTTGTCCTGTTTGTTTCATTGTTTCTACTGTCTGTTTCGTGGTTTATACTGTCTGTTTCGTGGTTTATACTGTCTGTTTCATGGTTTCTACTGTCTGTTTCATGGTTTGTCCTGTCTGTTTCATGGTTTGTCCTGTCTGTTTCATGGTTTCTACTGTTTCATGGTTTCTACTGTCTGTTTCATAGTTTGTCCTATCTGTTTTAGGGTATCTCTTGTCTGTTTCGTGGTTTGTCATGTCTGCTTCTGGGTTTCTCTTGTCTGTTTCATGGCTTGTCCTGTCTGTTTCATGGTTTCTACTGTCTGTTTCATGGTTTCTACGGTCTGTTTCATGGTTTGTCCTGTCTGTGTCAGGGTTTCTCTTGTCTGTTCCATGGTATGTTCTGTCTGATTCATGGTTTCTACTGTCTGTTTCATGTTTTGTCCTGTCGGTGTCAGGGTTTCTCTTGTCTGTTTCATGGTTTGTCCTGTCTGTTTTAGGGTATCTCTTGTCTGTTTCATGGTTTGTCCTGTCTGCTTCAGGGTTTCTCTTGTCTGTTTCATGGTTTGTCCTGTCTGGTTCAGGGTTTCTCTTGTCTGTTTCATGGTTTGTCCTGTCTGTTTCATGGTTTGCCCTGTCTGTTTCAGGGTTTCTCTTGTCTGTTTCATGGTTCCTCCTGTCTGTTTCAGGGTTTCTCTTGTCTGTTTCATGGTTCCGCCTGTCTGTTCCAGGATTTCGCCTGTCTGCTTAAGAGTTTCTCCTGTCTGTTTCAGGGTTCCTCCTGTCTATTTCTGGCAATCTGTTCCACGATATAGTTTCCATTCCAAGATAGTGGGCGTGTGGGACATTTTTTCTCAAGTCTGTCTACGTTAGTGGGGGGGGGGGGGGTAATCTTGTAGATTGTGATTTGCCATCATATCTCTAATGGTGCAGTGGCACAGACTGGTGCTACCTATCTTGAGTATGAAGTATATGTTGTATCTCATTCTGCTGTGACCAGTACGCAGTCGGAATATTACAACTTTGTCTCTCTTTGACAGGTGGTAATATTCACCCTAAGAGGTCAAAGCAAAAAGAGATCTAATTTCCAATATTAGAAAGAAAAAATCAATATTTTGTGGTAATGAGAAGAGAACAGCTGGAATATACATGGACTAGGACAACAAACAAGAAAATCACTGGAGTCTGTAGAAATGTGGTTTTACAGAAGAATGTTGAGAATACCATGGACAGCTAAGAAGAGTAATGAAAACGTCATGAAAGAGGCCAAAGCAAAAAGAGAGGTGATTTCCAATATTAGGAAGAAACAATCATAATTTTTTGGCTATGTAAAGAGAAGAGAACAACTGGAATATATTGTAACATCTGGGGAAATTGAGGGACGAAGAGATAGAGGGAAGTAAAAAGTAGAAAATACCAGACAGCTTAAGAGAATGGCTTGGCAGAAGGTCAACAACAGAAGTTATAAATAACTGTCGTAATAGAAAGTTGTGGAGAGACATGATCACCTACGCTAGCAGGCCCGGTACTTGATGATGATGATGATGATGAATATCCAATATGTTTCTGTGTTTTGAATGGTCTTGTTTCCGCTCCGCTTGGTACGGCATTATCCTTTGGAAACATGAACTATATAACGTAAAAGTTCTCATACTTAATTAATGACTAGAATTCCAATATAATTGTGTATGTACAATTTAATAAAGAAGCCGTGATAGCTCAGTGGTTAGTGAACTAGACTACAAAGGACTAGAGGTCGTGTTCGATCCTGATCGACGGCTTTCGGATTCACCCAGTCTTAAATTGGTTCCACATTTTTATTTCAGGGAAGTAAAGCGGCACGGACGTAATACCGACCACATTACCCCAAAAATCATGTGCCGAAGGTCTGTAAAAATTATAGTCGCTAATGCCATATTCCCTCTACGCCACTTGGCGTGACGGGGGCTCTTTACTTTTTTAAACTTTTCAATTGAATCTGTCTCTGACGATACGCCGCTAACTTTGACGTTTGGAAAACGTCGTTCTTTCTAAGGAGCCTTTAACTTTGACGTTTGGAATACGTCGTTCCTTGTAAGGAACAGTTCTTTCATTTAAGGATACATCTTTAGATGAAATGACATTACCATCATCATTGAGTGCCGTCTCCGCATCGAAGGTTGGCTACCATAGAGCGCCATTCCTCTCTTTCTCTTGCTTTGATGGTGCAGATTGTCATAGGCTGACTTGTCCATCTTTTGATGTTACTAGTCCGTATTAGTCTTAGTCTGTCTCTGCCTCTTTTACCTTGTATTTTCCCTTCCAATATTACTTTTGTTAGGCTGTTGTGTTTTTTAAAATGCCCCCAAAAATTTCATTTCTCTTGTTCTCGTTGTGTTTAGCAGTTCTCTTTTCATTTTTAATTGTTTTAAAACTTCATCGTTTGTTTTCTTTTCTTTCCATCCAATTCTACCTATTCTTCTATAAATCCACATTTCAAAGGCTTCCATTTTCTGTTCTGTTTTCTTGTCTAATGTCCATGTTTCTGCACCATACAGGAATATTGAGAAGATGTAACAATTTGCTATTCTTAGTTTCAGCCCTGGTGTTATTTCCAAATATTTCTACATTACCATAATATGTGATAATCGTTTTGATTAGAAGCGACATTCCCCTAATGTATGATTGACTTCAGTGGAAGTGACATCCCTTTGACAATGGAATGTTTCAATTGGAAGTGACGGCTAGTACCTTCCCTCTCTCTACTATTCGTGCACTTTCGTCCAATAAATGTTTGTCTGCAACACAAGTATTGAGCCCTACTGGGAGATACTTGCCTTAATAGGAAAGTACAGAAATACAATTTATTTCCGAGCTGTGATCGTAACCCTATGCTATAGTCATGAGAATACCTTCGTGGAAGACATTGTCCACTATAGCTAATTTATTAGTTAGTAGTGTTCCCTAGCGTTCGGCTTCTCCTGGCAAGGCGCGGTGCCAGGGAGTACGGTTTCAATCCTGCTTCGAACCATATGTTGTTCTTTGTTTTGTTTTTTTCTGTTGTTTATTTGTCATTTTTCCTGAGTGCTGTAATACATACCTCTTCCTCCTATGATTCCCTACCTTCCCTCTCTCCTCAGGATCCTCATAGGGAAGATAAGGAAAGCATCACTAACCTCCAAGAAAGTCCAACTTATAAACGTCACGCCACTGACGCTAGTGCTGGAGGCGGGGCTACAGTGGTTTTCAAAGTGAGTAACTAGCGTAACATAGAAATGGTAAAATACCCAGTTTGACTATTATTTTTTTGCAATAAATGTTTATCGAACTCCATCACCCCATCTCATACAATTCTTCAGTTTTCCGCTGAACAGCTCCTGTATGTGTGTGCGTGCTTGCGTGTATGTGTGTATATATGTGGTGATCACTGGAATACCGGTCAAAATGGCGGATAGGAGGCAGGAACTTTTAAAGGCTGTGTCTGAAAAGTGTTCCTTGTTGCAGTTTCCTCATATTCCAAGTCCGGCTTGTTGCCGGAGCTACTGAGTTAAGTGCTCTCTGCACACCGTGAGCTGTGCGTTTCATCAGTTTTTATTGTGTTTCGATATTCCGACTGCTTACGATGAATGATGATATCGTATGATAGAGACCGGATGGTTGTGTTCACTTTCTGTGCGGTTTCACCTTATGTCTTTTGGCGTGTGCTGAAACTGCTATTATGGGGACTGCAGTTACCCCTCTTTGTTTGGGAGATGAGATATTAATTCGTATGATTCCACTCGCATGGGCGCTTGAGCAATTATGGATTTTAATTTTTTTTACAGTGATACCGGGGCCTTCCATAACCATGTATATTTATATATATATATATATATATACGCCAGTACAAGTTTAATATACTGATTACGTCATAGAGGATTAGGGTTTCTGTTTAAATTATAAAACTTAATCTGTAACCATTCAGAATTCAAGGGTTTTAATTATATGCTCAGTTCGGTTTCCTTGTTCCATTCCCAGCTGGTTTCTATTGTGCACTGTTTCATGATTTAAATGTGGCTGGTTTCTAGTTTTAAAGTCAGGTACACATTTTTATTGTGACTTCTGGACTGATGTTACAGGACAAGAATGGTGGCCGTACATTTCACGAGCAGCGATCGAGATGATCCCGCATCTGCATTTCGAGTTTCACATCCACCTTGTTCGCGTACCCCGAGTAATTATCGTCAAAGGAGAAGAGGTCGCGTTCGATCCTGAACTATGGCTTCCGGGTTCACCCAGCCTTAAATGGGTACCGAGCCGCGATAGCTCAGTGGTTAGTGAACTGGACTACAAAGGACAAGAGGTAGGGTTCGATCCCAACCGATGGCTTCCGAGAGTTCACCCAGCCTTAAATGGGTACCGAGCCGCGATAGCTCAGTGGTTAGTGAACTGGACTACAAAGGACAAGAGGTAGGGTTCGATCCCAACCGACGGCTTCCGGGTTCATCCAGCCTTAAATGGGTACCGGATTTTTTTCATAGAAAGTAATGCGGCACTGGTGTAATCATCATCATCATGTGCCATACCGGTTGGCGTAGGCGAACATGTCCTTCCACAATCTTCTATCTACAGTGCATTGTATAAGTTCTGTTGGTGACTGCTTTCCATGCCATGACACCAAGCCATCCAGTATTTTCTCTCTTTGTCGTCCGCGATCTCTCTTTACTTTTATGTTGTCAGTTGTAACCAAGTATTCCAACTTTCCTCTTCTACGGGCGTAATACCGACCACATTACCCCAAAAATCATATGCTGAAGTTATGTAAAATTTATGGTCACTAACACCATATTCCCTATACGCCACTTGACGTGACGGAGCTCTTTACTTTTTTTTATTTAGAATAGTTTCATCATCATCATCGTGTGCCCTCTCCGCAACGAAGGTTGGCTACCATGGATCGCCATTCTACTCTGTTTCTTGCTTTGATGGTGCAGGCTGACATAGATTGACTTGTCCATCTTTTGATGTTACTCGTCCATGTTAGTCTTGGTCTGCCTCTGCCTATTTTGCCTTGTATTTTTCCTTCCAATATTACTTTTAGTAGGCTGTTGTGTCTTTTAACATGCCCCAAAAATTTCATTTGTCTTGTCTTAATTGTATTTAGTAGTTCTCTTTTTATTTTCAGTTGTTTTAAAACTTCATCGTTTGTTATCTTTTGTTTCCACCCAATTCTACCTATTCTTCTATAAATCCACATTTCAAAGGCTTCAATTTTCTGTTCTGTTTTCTTGTCTAATGTCCATGTTTCTGCACCATACAGGAATATTAAGAAGATGTAACATTTTGCCATTCTTAGTTTCCGCCCTGCTGATATTTGTTTTGTTGTTAGTATGTTCTTCATGAATAGTTTAATGAGGCTTAAGGTAGCAAGACATTTTCTAGAGACGATGGGGTGACAACGGCGGTTCATGCATGACCGTGCAAGCAACCAATAATTTCTTTTCTCGTGGAATCAAGGTTAAGTTTAAAAAAACTGGCGACCGTCCATTGAATCTTAGGGGGAAAGGGAGGGGGGAGAGAGAGAGAAAGAGAGAAAGAGAGAGAGAGAGAGAGAGAGGAGATAGAGAGAGAGAGAGGAAAGAGAGAGAGGAGAGAGAGAGAGAGAGAGGAAAGGTGGGAATTATTTAGAGAAATGTTGAAGCAAATTCATTCATTTGTATTTTTAATTTGTCAATGAAACAAAATAATGGTTACTTTTTGACTCACTCTCATTCTTTTTTCAATGCAAGCTTACTTGGTTAATCTATTTTTCTTCAATGCAAGCTTACTTGGTTAATCCATTCTTTCAATGCAAGCTTACTTGGTTAATCCATTCTTTCAATGCAAGCTTACTTGGTGAATCCATTCTTTCAATGCAAGCTTACTTGGTTAATCCATTCTTTCAATGCAAGTTTACTTGGTTAATCCATTATTTTAATGCAAGCTTACTCGGTTAATCCATTATTTTAATGCAAGCTTACTTGGTTAATCCATTTTTCAATGCAAGATTACTTCGTTAATCCATTATTTTGATGCTTGCCTACTTGGTTAATCCATTTTTTCAATGCAAGCTTACTTGGTTAATCCATTATTTTAATGCAAGCTTACTCGGTTAATCAATTATTTTAATGCAAGCTTACTCGGTTAATCCATTATTTCGATGCAAGCTTTCTTGGTTAATCCATTATTTTAATGCAAGCTTACTTGGTTAATCCACTATTTTAATGCAATCTTACTTGGTTAATCCATTATTTCGATGCAAGCTTTCTTGGTTAATCCATTATTTTAATGCAAGCTTACTTGGTTAATCTACTATTTTAATGCAATCTTACTTGGTTAATCCATTCTTTCAATACAAGTTTACTTGGTTAATCCATTTTTTTTTTCTGTTTGGCACAATGACTTGACACCACCTATTAGAAAACTAACCAAGAATGCTTAAACCGTAAGACCACTTCGCTACCCTTAACACTACATCTACAACAATACACTAAACCTTGTATATAACATTTCTCGACTGTTTTTCAGCGGATCAATGAGACCAGAGTTCAAGTGCTAATGGTAGCAGGGGGCGGGGCAGGACTCTTTCATCGTTTCCGACCCTGGTCCTTGGGCGCTGTGTCAATGTCATCTAATGTCAGAAATGACAGCGGTGAGTCTTTTTTCCTCTTTCTCACTGATACCTAAAAGGTGTCGTTGTTTATATCATTTGTCGTTCTTGAACTGCTCAAACTGTCTGAATTAGTGATTTTCCTTTGTTGTTACATGTCTCTGTCACTGCATCTATCCATCTTCTTCTGGGTCTTCCTCTTGGTCTTTTTCCATGCATTCTCGGGAAGAACGCCCTTGATGGTGATTGGTGAGGATTCATTCTGACCAGGTGGCCAAACCATTTAAGTTGTTGTTGTTCTATATATTTTTGGCAGGGTTTTTATGGCGAAACAACTTAAATTGTAAGCGGTGAGTAAAACAAAAAAATTTAATACGTCGGTTTTTAACATATTCGGATAAATGCAAGTTAATTTATTCTTCATCCTTTAACCTATTCTAAAAATTAAAAAAAAAATAGACTTCACCGAATATCTTTCTGACCAGCCACGCAATAAAATTAATTTCAAAACTAATCATTTTTGTTTCCTTACCGCTTTTTTATGAGAGATGGGATTTCTCAGAAGAATGTTGAAAGTTCCCTGGACAGCTAAAAATACCAATGAGGAAGTTCTCAAAGAGGCCAACACAAAAAGGGAGCTCTTAAAAAACATCAGAAAGAAGCAATCAACATTTTTCGGGCACATCATGAGAAGAGGAAAGTTGGAATACTTGGTTACAACTGGCAAAATAAAAGGAAAGAGAAGTCGCGGACGACAAAGAGAGAAAATACTGGATAGCTTGGTGTCATGGTATGAAAAACAGTGAACAACAGAACTGATACGATGCACTGTAGATAGAAGATTGTGGAGGGAGATGTTCGCCTACGCCAATCGGTATGGCACATGATGATGATGATGACTGTTTTTTTTTTCCCTAATTCTTCATTTGTGTCGTAAATGTTATGTAGAGTCAGTCTTGACATATGGATGTGAATCATGGACAATAGGACAACAAACAAAATAATCACTGGCGTCTGTAGAAATGTGGTTTTACAAAAGAATGTTGAGAATACCATGGACAGCTAAGAAGAGAAATGAAAACGTTCTGAGAGAAGTCAAAGCAAAAAGAGAGCTAATTTCCAATATTAGGAAGAAACAATCATCATTTCTTGGCCATGTAATGAGAAGAGAACAACTCGGATATATTGTAACATATGGGAAAATTGAGGGACAAAGAGATAGAGGAATGCAAAGAGAAAAATTCCCAGACAGCTTAAGAGAATGGCTTGGCAGAAGTTCAACAACAGAAATGATAAATAACTGTCGAGATCGAAAATTGTGGAGAGACATGATCACCTACGCTAGCAGGCCCGGTATTTGATGATGATGATGATGATGATGATTTCTGTCGTATATCTCGGGCTGTTTCCTGTCATGTTTCTAACATAAATAAGTTTGCCTGTGGCTTATTTTTCTGTTTATTGTACACATTTTTCTAAGTAGTGAATGTAAAAGCAGTTCCATATCAATGTTATTGGGTAATGACGTATTATATGTGTTTATGGTAATTCGAAGGCCCCGGTATCACTGCACACGAATGGAAATCCATAATTGCTCAACCGCCGTGGCAGTGGAATCACCCGAATATTAACATCTCATCGAATATCCAAACAAAGAAAGACAGTTGCAGTCCCCGTCGTAACAAACACAGCACACGTCAAAAGACATAGGGCGTATTATAGCACCGACAGTGAACGCATCTGAACTGTCCCTCGTCATACAATATCATCATTCATCGTATGCAATCTGAATATAGAAACACCATTAGGGTGAAACACACAGCTCGCGGTGTGCACACTCAGTAGTTCCGGCAGCAAGCCAGGCTTGGAATATGAGGGAACTGCAACAAGTAACAATTTTCTGACAGTCTCTAAGCAGATCCCTGTCGCCTACCCGCCATATTGACCGGAAGTCAGAGGTGTTAAAAAAGAAGTGACTTCATTATAATAAGCCTCAGCATTATAAAGTAAGATCGCCGGTTTCCTTCTTCACTAACTTTTCCTTCTAAAAGAATATCTCTGCAATGCCGCCTCGTATCGTGAGTCTCAATGCTTGAAGCGACACTATCCAGAAGTCTCCGAAAACTCTTGATAGGCGGCCGAGCACATATGGGTGAAAACTCGCGTGCTAAGACGCTAATTCAAGTCTCGTACTTTACCTTTACTTATCCTTATCTCTGGTAACCATGTAAAGAGGCTAGGTGGACCTCAGTAGCGTCTCAGGCCAGAGCAATTTTTTTTTAGCTCAACTGACATTTGAACCATCAGATTGATAAGCAAGTGCACTAACCACAACGTCACCTGGTTCTCTTCTTGCTTGTTTGCGGCCTATATACGCGCGAGATGTGTCGAAAACGTTCGATACTTGGTCTCCAAACTGTCTGCTGCACCTATTTATGCTTCAAACACTACCCCAGTCCAATGCAGATATTTTGGCAATTTACGAGTTTAGGTGCCTAAATTGTTTCTGTTAAAAGAGTAATCTCCTCTGAATGATCGCACGTTTTTGAATATATCAACTGTTTCTAGTACTTGTGTGTTTTTTTTTTTTAAGTAAGCGTTAGGGTTAGGGTACCACTGACACAGGTTTAGGGTTAGGGTTAGGGTACCACTGACACAGGTTTAGAGTTAGGGTTAGGGTACCACTGACACAGGTTTAGGGTTAGGGTTAGGGTACCACTGACACAGGTTTAGAGTTAGGGTTAGGGTACCACTGACACAGGTTAAGGGTTAGGGTACCACTGACACAGGTTTAGGGTTAGGGTTAGGGTACCACTGACACAGGTTTAGAGTTAGGGTTAGGGTACCACTGACACAGGTTTAGAGTTAGGGTTAGGATACCACTGACACAGGTTTAGGGTTAGGGTACCCCTGACACAGGTTTAGGGTTAGGGTACCCCTGACACATGTTTAGGGTTAGGGTTAGGGTACCATTGACACAGGTTTAGGGTTAGTGTTAGGGTACCACTGACACAGGTTTAGGGTTAGGGTTAGGGTACCACTGACACAGGTTTAGGGTTAGGGTTAGGGTACCACTGACACAGGTTTAGGGTTAGGGTTAGGGTACCACTGACACAGGTTTAGGGTTAGGGTTAGGGTACCACTGACACAGGTTTAGAGTTAGGGTTAGGGTACCACTGACACAGGTTTAGAGTTAGGGTTAGGGTACCACTGACACAGGTTTAGGGTTAGGGTACCACTGACACAGGTTTAGGGTTAGGGTACCCCTGACACATGTTTAGGGTTAGGGTTAGGGTACCATTGACACAGGTTTAGGGTTAGGGTTAGGGTACCACTGACACAGGTTTAGGGTTAGGGTTAGGGTACCACTGACACAGGTTTAGGGTTAGGGTTAGGGTACCACTGACACAGGTTTAGGGTTAGGGTTAGGGTACCACTGACACAGGTTTAGGGTTAGGGTTAGGGTACCACTGACACAGGTTTAGGGTTAGGGTTAGGGTACCACTGACACAGGTTTAGGGTTAGGGTTAGGGTACCCCTGACACAGGGGGTCTTTTAATGACAGATTAGAGAACAACCAAATAAAGTGCAAAGGGGCGTTACTTCGAACAGAAATAATTTAAGCCAGTAAACTCGAAAATGTAAATGAGATTCGGTCGTCACTGACCAAGCAACTTATTGACTTCGACTTTGCTGATTACATAGCTCTACTATCACATAATTATCAACAGATGAAAGATCCAAAAAAACAATCGTACATATATATGGGCAGTAATGTAGACAAAGAGGGGGGACAGAGAATGATACCAAAATAAGGATATCGAAATCAAGAGGAGCATTCGTTGCACAGGGAAACATAGAAATCCAAAAGAAATTATGTTAAATACATAAATAAAATTGTTCAACTCCAATGTTAAGTCAGTCCTATTATATGGCTGTGAAACATGGAGAACAACAAATATGACAATCATGAAGATACAGAGCCTTGTTACTGGATGCTTACGCAGCATAAAACAATGGAAATGGCAGGGCAAAATCACTAACATAGAATTATGGAAAAGTACCAGTCAAATCTATCTATCTATTGACCTTTCGAGCCGTAGTCGACCCATAGAGCGTAGACCCAGATACTTTCTCTTATCTTAATTATTATTCTAGCAGTTTTCAATCGTTGTAAACATCTTTTATCAAATCTTGCCATTTGTCTTTGTTCTGTGTAAGCAACTCTATCTCATTGAGGCAGTCAATTCCTGCAGCTCTTGCCTCTCTGATCAATGTTCTTCTTAGTGTCTCTCTGGGTCGGCCCACATGAGGGCTTGCTTTGTTATTCGGTTATTATCTCTCCTCATCACATGTACTACATATGACCATAGTCGCCAGTCATATACCAGTGGATAAAGAGATACAGCGAAGAAATACGATGGCGCTGGATAGGACACACACTGCGGAAGCCAACTGAGAGTATTACACAACAGGCACTTTTTTGGAATACCCAAGGAAACAGACAGAGAAGACGACCAAAATATTCTTGGAGAAGACAGGTAGACGCTAAGATGAAGAAGATGGGAAAGACACTGAATGATGTTAAAAGAATGGCAAGAAATAGAACGGCCTTGAAAGTGTTTGTTGAAGATCTATGCTCTAAAGGGCGCTGAAAGTGTTTGTTGAAGGCCTATGTTCCACATGGAGCTCAAAGTGTTTGTTGATGACCTATGCTCTAAAGGGCGCTGAAAGTGTTTGTTGAAGGCCTATGTTCCACATGGAGCTCAAAGTGTTTGTTGATGACCTATGCTCCAAAGGAAGCTGAAAGTGTTTGTTGAAGGCCTATGCTCCACATGGAGCTCAAAGTGTTTGTTGAAGACCTATGCTCCACAAGGAGTTGAAAGTGTTTGTTGAAGGCCTATGCTCCACATGGAGCTCAAAGTGTTTGTTGAAGACCTATGCTCCACAAGGAGTTGAAAGTGTTTGTTGAAGGCCTATGCTCCACATGGAGCTCAAAGTGTTTGTTGAAGACCTATGCTCCACAAGGAGTTGAAAGTGTTTGTTGAAGACCTATGCTCCACATGGAGCTCAAAGTGTTTGTTGAAGACCTAAGCTCTACAAGGAGTTGAAAGTGTTTGTTGAAGACCTATGCTCCACATGGAGCTCAAAGTGTTTGTTGACGACCTATGGTCCACAAGGAGTTGAAAGTGTTTGTTGAAGACCTATGCTCCACATGGAGCTCAAAGTGTTTGTTGAAGACCTATGCTCCACAAGGAGTTGAAAGTGTTTGTTGAAGACCTATGGTCCACAAGGAGTTGAAAGTGTTTGTTGAAGACCTATGCTTCACAGGGAGCTGAAAGTGTTTGTTGAAGACCTATGCTCCACATGGAGCTCAAAGTGTTTGTTGAAGACCTATGGTCCACAAGGAGTTGAAACTGTTTGTTGAAGACCTATGCTCCACAGGGAGCTGAAAGTGTTTGTTGAAGACCTATGCTCCGCAAGGAGTTGAAACTGTTTGTTGAAGACCTATGCTCCACAGTGAGCTGAAAGGAAGAAGAGAAGAAGAGAGAAACTTGTTAATTACCTAAACAGAACCGAAATTAAAAAAAAAAAACTCCAACAGTATCTACAATCCCACATCATCGACTTACCTTTCTTTACCGATTACCGCCTAATTTACACGTCTCTATACATCTACTCTCTCTATACTTCCGCTCTCTCTATACTTCCGCTCTCTCTATACTTCCGCTCTCTCTATACATCTGCTCTCTCTCTATACTTCCGCTCTCTCTATACTTCCGCTCTCTCTATACATCTGCTCTCTCTATACTTCCGCTCTCTCTATACTTCCGCTCTCTCTATACTTCCGCTCTCTCTATACATCTGCTCTCTCTATACTTCTGCTCTCTCTATACATCTGCTCTCTCTATACTTCCGCTCTCTCTATACATCTACTCTCTCTATACATCTGCTCTCTCTATACATCTGCTCTCTCTATACTACTGCTCTCTCTATACTTCCGCTCTTTCTATACATCTACTCTCTCTATACTTCCGCTCTCTCTATACATCTGCTCTCTCTATACTTCTGCTCTCTCTATACTACTGCTCTCTCTATACTTCCGCTCTCTCTATACATCTACTCTCTCTATACATCTACTCTCTCTATACATCTGCTCTCTCTATACTACTGCTCTCTTTATACTTCCGCTCTCTCTATACATCTGCTCTCTCTATACTTCTGCTCTCTCTATACTACTGCTCTCTCTCTATACTTCTACTCTCTCTCTATACTTCTGCTCTCTCTATACTACTACTCTCTCTATACTTCTACTCTCTCTATACTTCTACTCTCTCTATACTTCTACTCTCTCTCTATACTTCTGCTCTCTCTATACTTCTACTCTCTCTATACTTCTACTCTCTCTATACTTCAGCTCTCTATATACTTCTACTCTCTCTCTATACTTCTACTCTCTCTATACTTCTACTCTCTCTATACATCTGCTCTCTCTATACTGCTATTCTCTCTATACTTCTGCTCTCTCTATACTTCTACTCTCTCTACACTTCTGCTCTCTCTATACTTCTGCTCTCAATATACTTTTACTCTCTCTATACTTCTACTCTCTCTGTACTTCTACTCTCACCTCTCATGAAAGAGCCTCGCCTCCTAAATCCCATATCTTCCCCAAAAACATAGTCAGTTAGTAGCCTCCGTCACTCATAGTTGACTATAGAAGCCTCCGTCACTCAAAGTTGACTATAGAAGCCTCCGTCAGTCATAGTTGACTATGGAAGCCTCCGTCACTCACAGTTGAATGTAAAAGCCTCCGTCACTCATAGTTGACTGTAGAAGCCTCCGTCACTCACAGTTGAATGTAAAAGCCTCCGTCACTCATAGTTGACTGTAGAAGCCTCCGTCACTCACAGTTGAATGTAAAAGCCTCCGTCACTCATAGTTGACTATAGAAGCCTCCGTCACTCACAGTTGAATGTAAAAGCCTCCGTCACTCATAGTTGACTGTAGAAGCCTCCGTCACTCATAGTTGACTATGGATTTTTCAGCGCCCCTAGAAATGTTATTTTTGTCTTTTCTTTCTTTGTGTATTCTCTTTCTCTATGAATCTGTCTGCTTCTTGTTTGAGGTGAACCTTTAGAGTGTGTTTCCAGAGATTGCGGTCTGCAGCTATGTCTTCCTATGCTGCCGGGATTATGTTCAGAGTCTTCATGTCGCGTTTACACACATCTACAAATCGAAGTTTTGGGCGCCCCCTAGTTCTTTTACCATCTGCCAGTTGTCCGTAGAGTATATCTTTCGGTATCCTGGCCATCTTTCATACGGTATACATGGCCGAGCAAGCGTAACCTACGTTGTTTGAGCAGCGTGTAGATATTCGGGAGACCTGTGCAAGTCATGTCCTCCACGTTTGTCACTTTATCCTGCCAGGTGATACCAAGAATACGGCGTAGACATCGCATATGGAATCCATTTAGCCTTCTCTCCTGCTTTACATAGGTTGTCCAAGATTGTCTGCCATACAGGAGGATACTAATTATGCAGACATTGTACACTGTGGCTTTTGCTTTAATTGTCAGTTTGATGTTTTGCCAGACACGCCTAGAAAGACGGGCAAAGGTGGTAGCGGCTTTACCAATACGAGTGTCAATTTCTGTATCTAAAGATAGTCTGTCGCTGATGATGGACCCCGGGTAGTTATACTGCCGCACGATATCAAGTTTATAGTTCACGATAGTATATGTTTTTTTTTAAAATCAATTTCAGATGTTAATAATACAATGAGCGACAAGGAGGCAGAGCTTCTACTCAATGGTTCATTAACAGGATCAGCCCCTTGTCAAGAGTTAGCCAATAGCAGTTATGCATGTCATGGTGGTTTTGGAGCAGGGGGTGGTGCTTGTATTCACGGTGGACATGGAGGCGGAGCTAATAGTGAGTAACTGACACATCTCGTTGTTTTCTTATTTTTTTTTGGCCTGGCTGTGTTCTTTGGGGGTGAATCAAGTGTTGCGGGTGTATCCATTTGAGACTACGTCATCATGATGGACGATCGTGTATCCTTAACTGGGCGGTTCTGGAAATGAAGGTCAAGATGGTAAGGATTTCGTTGCTGCTCTTGAATCTCCATTCCTGGTGCGACTCCCAGATCTTCAAAGTTAGTCAAGAGGAATGTTGTCTAGATTGAGGTGAGCTACAAGGAAATCTGGCTTGACAAGCTGACATTGTAAAAACTATTGTTATGGAAATAGAGCCATAGTATTTAGAAGCAGTGATCTCTACAATATGTGTCATTTTGGCACGCAAAGTTTCTGTTTTTGAGATTGTGGCTCTGCCCTATGTGCTGTATTTGGCTCGAAAGGAAAATGGACAGAAACGAGGAGAACAGGGGTTGACTTGTGAACCAGTTTATCGTTTCACATTGTGGGTTTTTTTTATGAGATCTGAGCAATTCTGAGGATAATCCAATGACTAACAAACCAATCAACCCACCCACAAAGCCAGCCAGCCAGCCAACCAATCCCTGTGTCACGGAACTGCAAATAATTAATTCTCTCTCTCTTTTTTTAACGTAGATATCACTTTGAATGAATAGTCTCGAAGGGACGAAATGATGCACTACAAAGAAGACTAATTTTTTTTCTTTTACAAAAAGAAAATAAACCAAAAAGTTAGTTTTAAAGTGTATCCACAGATCATCATCGCGGCATGTCGGACTGGACAATGTCATTATTATATATGTGTTACTACATTAAATAAATAATTGAAACATGTTTTGTCGACGGTATACTAAATACACTTATCTTGTCATAACCGTTTCGTTGCGCGTTTTTCTTACAGATCGTTGTACTCATCACAGCCCGTATGTTGTACTCATCACAGCCCGTTTGTTGTGCACATCACAGCTCATTTGTTGTACACATCACAGCCCGTTTGTTGTACTCATCACAGCTCGTTTGTTGTACTCATCACAGCCCGTTTGTTGTACTCTTCACAGTCCGTTTGTTGTATTCATCACAGCCCGTTTGTTGCACTCATCACAGCCCGTTTGTTGTACTCATCACAGCCCGTTTGTTGTACTCATCACAGCCCGTTTGTTGTACTCATCACAGCTCGTTTGTTGTACTCATCACAGCCCGTTTGTTGTATTCTTCACAGTCCGTTTGTTGTGCTCATCACAGCTCGTTTGTTGTACTCATCACAGCCCGTTTGTTGTACTCATCACAGCTCGTTTGTTGTACTCATCACAGCTCGTTTGTTGTACTCATTACAGCCCGTTTGTTGTACTCATCACAGCCCGTTTGTTGTACTCATCACAGCTCGTTTGTTGTACTCATCACAGCCCGTTTGTTGTACACATCACAGCCCGTTTGTTGTACTCATCACAGCCCGTTTGTTGTACTCTTCACAGTCCGTTTGTTGTACTCATCACAGCCCGTTTGTTGTACTCATCACAGCCCGTTTGTTGTACTCATCACAGCCCGTTTGTTGTACTCATCACAGCCCGTTTGTTGTACTCATCACAGCCCGTTTGTTGTACTCTTCACAGCCCACCTGAAAGAATAAAAAAAAAACCACATAAGAATGTTGAGAATACCATGGACAGCTAAGAAGATTAATGAAAAATTCTGAAAGAGGCCAAAGCAAAAAGAGAGCTAATTTCCAATATTAGGAAGAAACAATCATCACTTTTTGGCCATGTAATGAGAAGAGAACAACTGGAATATATTGTAACAACTAGGAAAATTGAGGGACGAAGAGATAGAGGGAAGCAAACAGAAAAGATACAAGACAGCTTAAGAGAATGGCTTGGCAGAAGGTCAACAACAGAAATGATAAATAAATGTCGAGATCGAAATATATATATTGCCGCCTATATTTGCCTAATCATGTGGAATAGTTGTAGTTGTTGCTGATCGTAGAACCCGGTATCACTGCAAACGAATTAAAATCAATAAGTGCTCAACCGCCCGTGCCAGTTAAATCATCCGAAAGAACATCTCATCTTATTGAAGGATCCAAACAAACAAAAATGCAGCTGCAGTCCCTATTATAACAGCCACAGCAAACGCCAACAGACATAAGGCCTAGCCGCACCGACAGTGAACGCAGCAGAACTGTCCTTCATCGTAAACAATCGGAATACAGAAACACGATCCGGATGAAAAACACAGTTCACGGTGTGCACCGAGCACTAAACTCAGTAGCTCCAGTAGCAAGACGGACTTGGAATATGAGGAAACTGCAACAAGGAACACTTTTCACACAGAGCCTCAACGGTTCCTGTGGCATATCTACCACATTGACCATATTGACAGGAAGTCGCGGAATCTTTGTAAACTTGACATTTTATATATTATTTATGTTTCTAATTATCTGTCTCCAAAGGTGTTCTGTCGATCGTAATTTTTACTTTATCTAATTACCCCATCATCTAATTACCCCATCATCTAATTCAAGCCAGTATCGGCTGTTGATCTTACACATTTTCTTGCTTTTTAGAGGCCAACCTACAGTTCCAAGGAAATAGAATCACGACAGAACTGGACCTGGCTGGTAGATCTTATGTTCACAGTTCAGCTCTCTATAGGAATATTTCAGCAGGTATGCCCACACACAGGCCACACACAAGCCAAATACAGGCCAAACACATGCCAAACACAGGCCACATACAGGCTACATACAGGCTAAACACAGACCACACACAGGCCAAACACAGGTCACACATAGGCCACACATAGGCGAAACACAGACCAAACACAGGCCAAACAGAGGTTAAATGCAGGGCATGTACAGGCTACACTTAGGCTAAACACAGGCAACATACAGGCCACACACACAGGCTAAACACATGCCACACACAGGCTAAACACATGCCACACAGGCCAAACTTAGGCCAAACAGGCCAAACACAGGCAAAACACACAGGCCACACACAGACCACACACAGACCATACACAGGCCAAACACAAGCCAAACACAGACCAAACACAGACCAAACATAGGCCAAACACAGACCACACACAGGCCAAACACAAGCCAAACACAGACCACACACAGGCCAAACACAAGCCAAACGCAGACCACACACAAGCCAAACACAGACCAAACACAGGCCAAACATAAGCCAAACACAGACCATACACAGGCCAAACACAAGCCAAACACAAACCAAACACAAGCCAAACACAGACCACACACAGGCCAAACACAAGCCAAACACAGACCATAAACAGGCCAAGCACAAGCCAAACACAGACCACACTCAGGCCAAACACAAGCCAAACACAGACCAAACACAGACCAAACATAGGCCACACACAGACAGACCAAACTCAAACCAAACACAGACCACACACAGGCCAAACACAAGCCAAACACAGACCCACACACAGGCCAAACACAGACCAAGCATAGGCCATACACAGGTCAAACACATGTTAAATGCAGGGCAAGTACAGGCTACACTTAGGCGAGGGGGGGGGGGGGGGGGGGGGCGGCGGGCATAAAAACTCAGACCTGAACGCTTCGTAGCTACTGCTCAGAACACGCGACCTTTATGCTCAGGTCCACTATGTCCCTCCCATTCCCCCGGTAGACCCGAGCAATGAAATAATGTTGTACCAATATATTTTTTTGTTACTGGAGACAAATAATAATAAATGAATATTATTATAGAGGGAAACTTCCGAGGAGATAATTCAGGGAATCGTAGGAGGACCTTAGAGGTTATTTTATATTTTTTTAAACCGAAAGCTACTCATCAGCTACTGGGCTTAGACGGAATAATTGTGTCTTCTTCTCTCTGTTTCGTGTCTAGATAGTCACATAAACGGAAGTGTGGAGATTTTTACTGATGTTGATTGTGGCTGTGGTGGCCACTGCTTGTGGTTGGACGCACTTATGACCACTCCCACGTGCTTGGCTGTTGAAGAAAAAGTAATACAGAAGGAGGAGGAGCTAAGTCTTGCGTTTCTGATTCTTATTGGAGCCGCTGCTTTGACGGCTGCCTGTCTCATCATAGTCTGTGTGTGCTTATGTGAGTATTAGAGGTTATTTTATGTGTGATTATGTACGTTTCAGAGGTTATTTTATGTATGATTATGTAAGTTTTAGAGGTTATTTTATGTATGATTATGTAAGTTTTAGAGGTTATTTTATGTGTTATTATGTAAGTTTTAGAGGTTATTTTATGTATGATTATGTAAGTTTTAGAGGTTATTTTATGTGTGATTATGTAAGATTTAGAAGTTATTTTATGTATGATTATGTAAGTTTTAGAGGTTATTTTATGTATGATTATGTAAGTTTTAGAGGTTATTTTATGTATGATTATGTAAGTTTTGGAGGTTATTTTATGTGTGATTATGTAAGTTTTATAGGTTATTTTATGTGTGGTTGTGTAAGGTTTAGAGGTTATTTTATGTGTGGTTATGTAAGTTTTAGAGGTTATTTTATGTGTGATTATGTAAGTTTTAGCGGTTATTTTATGCGTGATTATGTGAGTGTTAAATGTTATTTTATGTGTGATTATGTGAGTATTAGATGTTATTTTATTTGTGATTGTAAGATTTTTAGATGTTATTTTATGTGTGATTATGTGAGTATTAAATGTTATTTTATGCGTGATGATGTAAGTTTTAGAGGTAATTTTATATGCGTTTGTCTGGGGTATTAGAGGTTATTTTATGTGTGATTATATGAGTGCTAGATGTTATTTTATTTGTGATTGCAAGATTTTTAGATGTTATTTTATGCGTGATGGTGTAAGTTTTAGAGGTAATTTTATATGCGTTTGTCTGGGGTATTAGAGGTTATTTTATGTGTTATGTGTGATTATATGAGTATTAGTGGTTATCGTATGTTATTTTGGCTTAGGTTACTGTAAAGTCGTCTCTTCATTGCGTTTGTTGTTGAGTGACGTACTTTGACATTTTGATTTATTGTTTGACTTCTCTGAAAGATGACGGCCACTGCTGCATGCATCATTAGACAGTTCCAACACTAAAAGTGGATTTGTGTGTTATGACAGATTTCTATGTGTGTTTTCGTTTTATTCAAGTGAATTGTAGTTGGAATTGACTGTTGACACTCTCTTTTATGGTAATGTCGTTTTAAATTGTCGCCCACTCAGTCGATTTGGCTCGCACTGGAGTTCGACCTTGCTAACGATAAAAACGACGATTCAAAATCAAAATGGCTGCATATCATCCTAATTTTTGCAGAGACTAACACAAACGTTGAAAGTTACTGGAGTAAGAAAGTGACTCTGTTCGATGGAAGTCATTTGGAATTTTCGCCTGTCCGCAGACTAAGGCTGGATGGTAGTCGACCTTACGGAATTTGCTAACGCGCTTTGGTGGGAGCTGTGACATGTGTGGAGCGGATATGGGGTATTCTCGACTGCGGTCATGCTGATTCCATGAACAGAATAGAAAATACATATTTTTCGGTATAACAGCATTTTATTCTTATTCTTATTATTATTATTATTATTATTATTATTATTATTATTTTTCTTCTTATTATTATTCTTATTATTATTCTTATTCTTATTATTATTCTTATTCTTATTATTATTATTATTATTCTTATTATCATTATCATTATCATTGTAACAGATGGTCAAAGACATGCTCTACACGCCAGACATCCAACCAGTGTCAAGAAAATCGCCTCCTTCCTGTGCCCATGTGTTGATTTGTCAAGACGAGCCATTAGTCTGAGTGCGCATGTTCTGCCACAGATCCAGAGGCCACCAGCGATCATGCACGTGAACCCCAACTATGACGTGGTGATAACAAAGTGCCCCGAACAGAGCCTCAGGGAGCTTCCACGCAAACACTTGAAGCTGATGAGGTGAGTGAGCGACTTTATGTGTATCATGTGAGGTGAGTGAACGGTTTAATGTGAGGTGAGTGAGCGACTTTATGTGTATCATGTGAGGTGAGTGTGAGTGAACGGTTTAATGTGAGGTGAGTGAGCGACTTTATGTGTATCATGTGAGGTGAGTGAACGGTTTAATGTGAGGTGAGTGAGCGACTTTATGTGTATCATGTGAGGTGAGTGAACGGTTTAATGTGAGGTGCTTGCGACTTTATGTGTATCATGTGAGGTGAGTGAATGGTTTAATGTGAGGTGAGTGAGCGACTTTATGTGTATCATGTGAGGTGAGTGAACGGTTTAATGTAAGGTGAGTGAACGGTTTAATGTGCAACATGTGAGGTGAGTGAACGGTTAAATGTGAGGTGAGTGAACGGTTTAATGTGAGGTGAGTGAGCGACTTTATGTGTATCATGTGAGGTGAGTGAACGGTTTAATGTGAGGTGAGTGAACGGTTTAATGTGCAACATGTGAGGTGAGTGAGTGACTTTATGTGTATCTTGTGAGGTGAGTGAACGGTTTAATGTGCAACATGTGAGGTGAGTGAGTGACTTTATGTGTATCTTGTGAGGTGAGTGAACGGTTAATTGTGAGGTGAGTGAACGGTTTAATGTGCAACATGTGAGGTGAGTGAGTGACTTTATGTGTATCTTGTGAGGTGAGTGAACGGTTAAATGTGAGGTGAGTGAACGGTTTAATGTGCAACATGTGAGGTGAGTGAACGGTTAAATGTGAGGTGAGTGAACGGTTTAATGTGCAACATGTGAGGTGAGTGAACGGTTAAATGTGAGATGAGTGAACGGTTTAATGTGTATCATGTGAGGTGAGTGAAAGGTTTAATGTGCAACATGTGAGGTGAGTGAACGGTTTAATGTGAGGTGAGTGAACGGTTTAATGTGCAACATGTGAGGTGAGTGAACGGTTTAATGTGTATCATGTGAGGTGAGTGAACGGTTTAATGTGTATCATGTGAGGTGAGTGAACGACTTTATGTGTATCATGTGAGGTGAGTGAACGGTTTAATGTGAGGTGCTTGCGACTTTATGTGTATCATGTGAGGTGAGTGAACGGTTTAATGTGAGGTGAGTGAACGATTTTATGTGTATCATGTGAGGTGAGTGAACGGTTTAATGTGAGGTGAGTGAACCACTTTATGTGTATCATGTGAGGTGAGTGAACGGTTTAATGTGCATCATGAGAGGTGAGTGAACGGTTAAATGTGAGGTGAGTGAACGACTTTATGTGTATCATGTGAGGTGAGTGAACGGTTTAATGTGTATCATGTTAGGTGAGTGAACAGTTTAAAGTGTATCATGTGAGGTGAGTGAACGGTTTAATGTGTATCATGTGAGGTGAGTGAACAGTTTAATGTGTATCATGTGAGTTGAATGAACGGTTTAAAGTGTATCATGTGAGGTAAGTCAGCGACTTTATGTGTATCATGTGAGGTGAGTGAATGAGTTATGTGTATCATGTGTATCATGTGTATCATGTGAGGTAAGTGAGCGACTTTATGTGTATCATGTGAGGTGAATAAATGAGTTTATGTGTATCGTGTGAGGTAAGTGAGCGACTTTGTGTGTATCATGTGAGGGGAGTGAGCGACCTTAGGTGTATCATGTGAGGTGAGTGAACGGTTTAATGTGAGGTGAGTGAACGACTTTATGTGTATCATGTGAGGTGAGTGAACGGTTTAATGTGTATCATGTGAGGTGAGTGAATGGTTTAATGTGAGGTGAGTGAACGACTTTATGTGTATCATGTGAGGTGAGTGAACGGTTTAATGTGTATCATGTGAGGTGAGTGAATGGTTTAATGTGAGGTGAGTGAACGATTTTATGTGTATCATGTGAGGTGAGTGAACAGTTTAATGTGTATCATGTGAGTTGAATGAACGGTTTAAAGTGTATCATGTGAGGTAAGTCAGCGACTTTATGTGTATCATGTGAGGTGAGTGAATGAGTTATGTGTATCATGTGTATCATGTGTATCATGTGAGGTAAGTGAGCGACTTTATGTGTATCATGTGAGGTGAATAAATGAGTTTATGTGTATCATGTGAGGTAAGTGAGCGACTTTGTGTGTATCATGTGAGGGGAGTGAGCGACCTTAGGTGTATCATGTGAGATGAGTGAACGGTTTAATGTGAGGTGAGTGAACGACTTTATGTGTATCATGTGAGGTGAGTGAACGGTTTAATGTGTATCATGTGAGGTGAGTGAATGGTTTAATGTGAGGTGAGTGAACGACTTTATGTGTATCATGTGAGGTGAGTGAACGGTTTAATGTGTATCATGTGAGGTGAGTGAATGGTTTAATGTGAGGTGAGTGAACGATTTTATGTGTATCATGTGAGGTGAGTGAACGGTTTAATGTGTATCATGTGAGGTGAGTGAACGGTTTAATGTGTATCATGTGAGTTGAGTGAACGGTTTAAAGTGTATCATGTGAGGTGAGTGAGCGACTTTATGTGTATCATGTGATGTGAGTGAGCGACTTTATATGTATCATGTGAGGTGAGTGAATGAGTTTATGTGTATCATGTGAGGTAAGTCAGCGACTTTATGTGTATCATGTGAGGTGAGTGAATGAGTTATGTGTATCATGTGTATCATGTGAGGTAAGTGAGCGACTTTATGTGTATCATGTGAGGTGAATAAATGAGTTTATGTGTATCATGTGAGGTAAGTGAGCGACTTTATGTGTATCATGTGAGGTGAGTGAACGGTTTAATGTGTATCATGTGAGATAAATGAATGACTTTATGTATATCATGTGAGATGAGTGAATGGCTTTATGGGTTTCATGTGAAATAAGTGAATGACTTTATGTGTATCATGTGAGATAAAAGAATGACTTTATGTGTATCATGTGAAATAAGTGAATGACTTTATGGGTATCATGTGAGATAAATGAATGACTTTATGAGTATCATGTGAAATAAATGAATGACTTTATGTGTATCATGTGAGATAAAAGAATGACTTTATGTGTATCATGTGAAATAAGTGAATGTCTTTATGGGTATCATGTGAGATAAATGAATGACTTTATGTGTATCATGTGAAATAAGTGAATGACTTTATGTGTATCATGTGAGGTGAGTGAACGGTTTAATGTGTATCATGTGAGATAAATGAATGACTTTATGTATATCATGTGAGATAAGTGAATGACTTTATGTGCATCATGTGAAATAAGTGAATGACATTATGTGCATCATCTGAGGTGAGTGAATGACTTTATGTGTATCATGTGAAGTGAGTGAAGTAACTGAATCTGTGTGAGAAAGTGAGATACTGGACTTTTCTGTGAAGAGAAGAGGTAATGGATATTTGCATCTTCTTCACTTCCCCATTGAGTGACAACACGCACCCTGGAATATTTTTTTACAGTAATTGATAAACAAGAGTGGTGACAACACACACCCTGGAATATTTTGTTACAGTAATTGATAAACAAGAGTGGTGACAACACACACCCTGGAATATTTTGTTACAGTAATTGATAAACAAAAGTGGTGACAACACGCACACTGGAATATTTTGTTACAGTAATTGATAAACAAGAGTGGTGACAACACGCACCCTCGTCTTAGAGACAGTGTTACTGAGAGTAGTTGTAATGTTCCTTTATTTGCTTTAATCACACTTCTGCAGGTGCTATATAAGCTCTTACATCTGATACGGTGGTCATGTATTTCACATTGAGCCAATAGTTAAAAAAAAAAAAAAAAAAAGAGCCACCGTCACGCCAAGTGGCGTATAGGGAAATATGATGTTAGTGACCATAATTTTTACAGATCTTCAGCACATGATTTTGGGGGTAATGTGGTCGGTATTACGCCCGTGCCGCTTTACTTTCCCAGAAAAAAATCTGGTACTCATTTAAGGCTGGGTGAACCCGGAAGTCGTCGGTTGGGATCGAACCCTACCCCTTGTCCTTTGTAGTTCAGTTCACTAACCACTGAGCTATCGCGGCTCCCACATTGAGCCAATGGCCATGGTAAAACATATCTAGCCACCCTATCGGAAACTTTCTCTTGGTTTCACGTTAATATTTGTATAAATTAATGGATTTCTATGAGCTTATCTAAACTGTTCGACTTTATGGCCAGTCTTAACATATGGATGCGAATCATGGACTAGGACAACAAACAAGAAAATCACTGGGGTCTGTAGAAATGTGGTTTTACAGAAGAATGTTGAGAATACAATGGACAGCTAAGAAGAGTAATGAAAACGTCATGAAAGAGGCCAAAGCAAAAAGAGAGCTAATTTCAAATATTAGGAAGAAACAATCATCATTTTTTGGCCATGTAAAGAGAAGAGAACAACTGGAATATATTGTAACAACTGGGGAAATTGAGGGACGAAGAGATAGAGGAAAGCAAAGAGAAAAAATTCCAGACAGCTTAAGAGAATGGCTTGGCAGAAGGTCAACAACAGAAATGATAAATAACTGTCGAGATCAACAATTGTGGAGAGACATGATCACCTACGCCAGCAGGCCCAGTACTTGATGATTATGACGATGATCTAAACTGTGCTTATCACAGCACATTTTCCAGGGAAGATATCTTGTTCTTATTTTTATTCCTCTTTCTAGTTCAAATTTATTATTATGTTTTATTTATTGGTTATTTTTGTTGCTGTAAATACATATCAACCACTAATATCTTCAGTAATAAAGAAAAGACGATGGTCATACGTTGGACATGTGATGAGAAGAGATAATAATCGAATAGCAAAGCAAGCCCTCATATGGGAAACAACAGGTAAAAGAAAAAGAGGAAGACCCAGGGAGACACTGAGAAGAACATTGATGAGAGAGGCAAGAGCAGCAGGAATCGGCTCCCTCAATGAGATAGAACTGCTTGCACAGAACAGAGACAGATGGCGAGATTTGATAAAATATCTTTAAAAGAAAACTGCTAGAACAAAAATTCATATAGGAGAAGGTGTATCTTGGTCTACGCCCTATGGGCCGGTTACGGCTCGAAAGGTCAATAGATAGATAGAAATACATATCACTGTGTGTGTTGTATGTTTGTTCCTGCTGAAGGCCTATTGGGCCGAAACGTTGTTCTAATATGTGTCGTCAACATATTACGTAAAGCTTTAAAAGTAAAGGGTTCCATCCATGCCTTGCTAGGCGTATGGGGAATATGGTGTTAGTGACCATATTTTTCTATGATCACGGCATATTTTTGGGTGATGTGGTCAGTATCGCGCCAGGCCGCCTTTATTTCCCAGAAAAATCTCTGGTACCCATTTTTATACGCTGGATGAACCCCGGAGCCTTGTCAGTCCGAAAAAAAAAATCCGCCACTGCTGGGGAACTAACCCTGACCCTTCTGGTCTGGAAGCGAGCATACTAACCACTCAATCACCAAGGATACAAAGTTTTAACCATACTGTCTTTTTTTCTATTCTTTTTTTCTATTCTTTTTTTTTCTATTTTTTTTTCTATTTTTTTTTCTATTCTTTTTTTTCATTTCCCCATGAATCGTAAGTTACAAGAAATGTTGGACATTATAGTGAAGGAAAGTAAAAATAAAGGACTCAACCTTAATAGCAAAAAGACAGAGGTAATGGTAACAACAAAGAAAAAGACATCACCTCAGTGCAAAATAAAGACACGTGGAACAATATTAAAACAGGTAAATGAATTTAAATATTTGGGAACTTTGTTAACCTCAGACGGAAGATGTACAAAAAAGGTGAGATGCAGAATGGCTCGGGCAAAAGCAGCTTTCCAAAAATGAATAAGATACTATGCAATCCATTTTTGAAAATAGAAACAAGAAAAAGAGTTCTTAAATGTTATGTAGAGCCAGTCTTAACATATGGATGCGAATCATGGACAATAGGACAACAGACATGAAAATCTCTGGACTCTGTAGAATTGTGGTTTTACAGAAGATTGTTGAGAGTACAATGGACAGCTAAGAAGAGTAATGAAGATGATCGAACGATGTGGAGAGACATGATCACCTACGCCAGTATGCCCGGTACTTGACGATGATGATGAATCGTAACAAATCTATATAAATTAATGTATAATGGCCAGCTATATGAATATTATAGAAGCCGCGATAGCTCAGTGGTTAGTGGACTACACAGGACAAGGGGTAGAGTTCGATCCCAACCGACGGCGTCCGGGTTCACCCAGCCTTAAATGAGTACAGGATTTTTTTCTGGGCAAGTAAAACTGCACGGGCGTAATACCGACCACATTACCCCAAAAATCATGTGCCGAAGGTCTGTAAAATTTATGGTCACTAACACCATATTCCCTATACGTCATTTGGCGTGACGGGAGTACTTTACTTTGTTTTAAATGATTATTACATCTTCCTGTTCAGTGCGCTTGGACAAGGTGCGTTTGGAGAAGTGTATTATGGGCTGTTGTCAAATGTGCCGATGGTGGAAGGGGACCTCCCGGTGGCTGTCAAGACTCTGCCGTCCATGTGCACTGAGCAGACAGAGATGGACTTTCTAATGGAAGCAGTTATAGTCAGGTTATTGTTATGTTTGTTATAGTCAGGTTATTGTTTTGTTTGTTAAAGTCAGGTTATTGTTATGTTTGTTATAGTCAGGTTATTGGTTATTGTTATGTTTGTTGTAGTCAGGCTATTGTTGTTTGTTATAGTCAGGTAGACACAAATGAACTATCATCAATAGCCAGCAAAATTGGGCTTGAGATCAATCATGAAAAGACTAAAGTCATGACTAGTTTAATTCCAACAGGTGACAAAATATACATGGAAAACAAACCAGTAGAAGAGATCGATCACTTTATCTATCTTGGAAGTCACATTGATCGAGAAGGGGATACGAGCAAAGAAATTAAAATCAGAATAGCTAAAGCAGCAATGTCTTTCAGAAGCCTTGAAAGTTGTGGAAATCAAAACTTATCAGCACAAACACAAAACTTAGGCTATTCAAATCAAATGTACTATCAACCCTTACGTATGCGTGTGAAAGCTGGAAAACAACAAGAGATATAGAAACAAAGTTGAACGCATTTGAAAATAAATGTCTAAGGAAAATACTTGGTATAGCATGGAACGAATTCAAAACAAATGAGGAAATTAGAGAAATCGCCAATCAACCACTAATATCTTCAGTAATAAAGAAAAGACGATGGTCATACGTTGGACATGTGATGAGAAGAGATAATAACCGAATAGCAAAGCAAGCCCTCATATGGGAAACAACAGGTAAAAGAAAAAGAGGAAGACCCAGGGAGACACTGAGAAGAACATTGATGAGAGAGGCAAGAGCAGCAGGAGTCGGCTCCCTCAATGAGATAGAACTGCTTGCACAGAACAGAGACAGATGGCGAGATTTGATAAAATATCTTTAAAAGAAAACTGCTAGAACAAAAAAATCCATATAGGAGAAGGTGTATCTTGGTCTACGCCCTATGGGCCGGTTACGGCTCGAAAGGTCAATAGATAGATAGTCAGGTTATTGTTATGTTTCTTATAGTCAGGTAATTGTTATGTTTGTTATAGTCAAGTTATTGGTTATTGTTATGCTTGTTATAGTTAGGTTATTGTTATGTTTGTTGTAGCCAAGTTGTTATTATGTTTGTTATAGTCAGGTTATTGTTATGTTTGTTATAGTCAGGTTATTGTTCTGTTTGTTATAGTCAGGTTATTGGTTATTGTTATGCTTGTTATAGTTAGGTTATTGTTATGTTTGTTGTAGCCAAGTTGTTATTATGTTTGTTATAGTCAGGTTATTGTTATGTTTGTTATAGTCAGGTTATTTTTCTGTTTGTTATAGTCAGGTTATTGGTTATTGTTATGCTTGTTATAGTTAGGTTATAGTCAGGTTATTGTTATGTTTGTTGTAGCCAAGTTGTTATTATGTTTGTTATAGTCAGATTATTGTTCTGTTTGTTATAGTCAGGTTATTGGTTATTGTTATGCTTGTTATAGTTAGGTTATAGTCAGGTTATTGTTATGTTTGTTGTAGCCAAGTTGTTATTATGTTTGTTATAGTCAGGTTATTGTTATGTTAGCAGTTGTGTTATTGTATTATTAGTTATAATCAGATATTGTTATTTTAGTTGTAGTCAAGTTATTGTATTGGTCATGGCCATTGTTATGTTATATATAGTCTGGTTATTGTTATGTTATTTATAGTCTTCTTCTTCTTCCTTTCAGCTCCCTGTGGAGCATAGGTCTTCAACAAACACTTTCCAGGCCGTTCTGTTTCTTGCCATTCTTTTAGGATCATTCCATGTCTTCCTCATCATCTTCATCTCTGCTTCCATCTGTCTTCTCCAAGAATATTTTGGTCTTCCTCTTTGTCTTTTCCCTTAGGGATTTCAAAAACTGGCCTGTTGTGTAATTATTTATAGTCTGATTATTGTTAATTACTGTGATATAACGTAATGCGTTACAATTTAGAAGATGGTGGGTGCAAATTATCAGAGACGAGCTGGGATTGACTGTTGCAGGATCTGAACATCTCTAGCAGGCTAAAGAAAAACTCAAGAGAAGCTGCCATTAAGGGATACGTTCCAACAGGAACACGCTGCTTTATGACAATATATTCACTAAGATGCTTGTTGTTGTCCATTCTATTTGAACAAATTCCATGTTGGTCTTTCTAGCAGATGTGGTGACAGTTAGTGGAGATAGTTCATAGTAATTGTTTGTAGATATAATTTGTGGTGATAATTCGTAGTAATAGTTTGTAGATATAATTTGTGGTGATAATTCGTAGTAATTGTTTGTAGATATAATCTGTGGTGATAGTTCGCAGTAATTGTTTGTAAATATAATTTGTGGTGATAATTTGTAGTAATGGTTTGTTGATATAATTTGTGGTGATAATTCGTAGTAATAGTTTGTTGATATAATTTGTGGTGATAATTTGTAGTAATAGTTTGTTGATATAATTTGTGGTGATAATTCGTAGTAATTGTTTGTTGATATAATTTGTGGTGATAATTCGTAGTAATTTTTTGTAGATATAATTTGTGTTGATAGTTTGTAGTAATGGTACCATGACTACTGGCAAAGGTGATCATGTCTCTCCACAACTCTCGATCTCGACAGTTATTTATCATTTCTGTGGTTGACCTGCCAAGCCATTCTCTTAAGCTGTCTGGTATCTTTTCTCTTTGCTTCCCTCTATCTCTTCATCCCTCCATTTGTCACAATATATTTCAGCTGTGCCGTTCTCATTACTTGGCCAGAAATTGGTAATTTGTTTCTTCCCAATATTGTGTGTAAGTAAAAAAAAATGTAAAGAGCCCCCGTCACGCCAAGTGGCGTATAGGGGATATGGTGTCAGTGACAATAATATGTACAGACCTTCGGCACATGATTTTTGGGGTAATGTGGTCGGTATTACGCCCGTGCCGCTTTCCTTTCCCAGAAAAAAATCCGGTACCCATTTAAAGCTGGGTGAACCCGGAAACCGTCGGTCAGGATCGAACCCGGCCTCTTGTCCTTTGTAGTCCAGTTCACAAACCACTGAGCTATCGCTGCTCCCATTATTGTGCGTGGATATATTTTATTGTTATGATTTATTGGGATACTTTGTGGCGACAGTTTGTGGTGATAGTTTGTAAATAGATTTTATTGTTATGACTCGTAATTATAGTTTGCAGTAGTGGTTTGTGTCTTGAGTCTGTCGTCATAATGTGTAGTTATAGTTTGTGCCAGTTGATACTGTTATTGTTGCAATAACACGGTTATGGTTATCGTTAGTCGAAGGCCCCGGTATCACTGCAAACTAATTGATATACATAACTGCTCAACCGCCCATGCCAGTGGAATCATCCGAATTAAGATTCATTTCATTGAAAGATCGAAACAAAGAAAGGCAGCTGTAGTCCCTATCACAGCAGCTCCAGCAAACGCCAAAAGATATAAGGCTAAGCGGCACCGAAAGTGATCGCAGCTGAACTGTCCTGCGTCATACGATATCATCATTCATCGTAAGCAATTGTAATATCGAAACACTATCCGGATGAAAAACACAGGTCACGATGTGCACAAAGCACTAAATTCATTAGCTCCGACAGCAAGCCTGACTTGGAATATGAGGAAACTGCAACAAGGAACACTTTTCAGACTGAGCCTCAATTCTTCTTGTTGCCTATCCGCCATATTGACCGGAAGTCCTGCTGTAACACACTCAACACTCCTTCACAACTCAGTCCTTTAATTTGTGTGTGTGTGTTTTTTAATGATTGATTATTTTTTACTGCAGTTACAGTTCCATTGGAGACAAATAATAATAAATGAATATTATTATGAGTGAAACTTCCGAGGAGATAATCAGCGAATCAATTCAGAGGAAGAGGTATGTTTACAGCACTCGGACAAAAATGACAAAAAAATCAACAACAGAAAAAAAACAGGCGCTGTGCCACTGAGTACGGGTTTGATCCTGCTTCTGTCCATATATTATTCTTTGTTTGTTTTCTGTTGTTGATTACTTGTCATTTTTTCCGAGTTCTGTAAACATACCTCTTCCTCTGAAATGAATCGCTTCATTTCCATTGACAGTAAGAATTTATCTTCTTGATAACAGCAAGTTTAACCATCCAAACATCGTCAAGTTCATCGGTGTTTGCTTTGAGCAGCATCCTCATTATCTTGTTCTGGAGCTCTTGGAGGGTGGAGATTTGAAAAGTTTCCTGAGACAGGCTCGACCAAAATGGGTATGTTCGTGTTGTGGTTTTCTTGATTCTAATCATCATCATCATCAAGTACCGGTTCTGTTGGCGTAGGTGATCATGTCTCTCCACAATCTTCCATTTCGACAGCTATTTATCATTTCTGTTGTTGACTTTCTGCAAAGCCATTCTCTTAAGCTGTCTGGTATTATTTCTCTTTGCTTCCCTCTATCTCTTCGTCCCTCAATTTCCCCAGATGTTACAATACATTTTCCAATTTGTTCTCTTCTCATTACATGGCCAAAAAATGATGATTGTTTCTTCGTAATATTAGAAATTTGCTCTCTTTTTGCTTTGGCCTCTTTCAGAACGTTTTCATTACTCTTCTTATCTGTCCATGGTATTTTCAACATTCTTCTGTAAAACCACATTTCTACAGACTCCTGTGATTTTCTTGTTTGTTGTCCTATTGTCCGTGATTCACATCCATATGTTAAGTACTGACTCTATATAACATTTAAGAACTCTTTTTATTCTAACCATACTGATAATAAATTGCCAAATAGATTACGGAAGGGGGGGGCTCGGTAGCCTAGTTGGGAAAACTATCGACTGGGCTACCGATGTTCACAAAACCCGTGTTCAGTTCCCTTTGGAAGCAGTGTGAATTGTACTCATGGTTGGGAAAAAAATACCCCCGCGGTCGACTCAGCCGCTGACAGAAAAAAAACTACCAGGGTAGTACTCTGGGAAGGTGAAGAACGTCGCCTTGCATCGTAAGTTTCAATGCTAGAAGCGACACTGTCCAGAAGTCTCCGTACACGTCAGGATAGGCGGCCGAGCACATATCTGTGAAAACTCGCGTGCTAAGACGCGGATTCTCGTACTTGACCTTTACCTTGCCAAAGTCGTAATGAGCAGCACATATTGTAATGATATGTTAGTCATAATAAGCTGCTCAATTTATTATGAGCTACATAAGTTGTATTGAGCTACACAAGGTGTAATGAGCTACTAAAGTTGTAATGAGTTAGTAAAATTGTAATGAATTACTAAAGTTCTAATGAGTTAGTAAAGTTGTAATGAGTTACTAAAGTTGTAATGAGCTACTAAAGTTGTAATGAGTTAGTAAAGTTGTAATGAGCTACTAAAGTTGTAATGAGTTAGTAAAGTTGTAATGAGCTACTAAAGTTTTAATGAGCTACTAAAGTTGTAATGAGATATTAAAGTTGTAATGAGCTACTAAAGTTGTAATGAGATACTAAAGTTGTAATGAGCTACTAAAGTTGTAATCAGCTACTAAATTTGTAATGAGCTACTAAATTTGTAATGAGCTACTAAAGTTGTAATGAGCTACTAAAGTTGTCATGAGCTACTAAAGTTGTAATGACCTACTAAAGTTGTAATGACCTACTAAAGTTGTAATGAGCTACTAACGTTAAAATGAGTAGCTAAAGTTATAACGAGCTGCTAAATTTATTATGAGTTGCTAAAGTAGTAATGAGCTGCTAAGTTATAATGAGTTACCCATATGTAATCAGTAATTCCGGATTTATTTGATTGAATAGACTCAACTGATACAAGCATGAACTATATAACAGTGTTATAATGAAGCGTGTACATTAGCATTGCTCATAATCAAAATGTGTCGTTTTGTAGAAGAATGTTGAGAATACTATGAACAGATAAGAAGAGTAATGAAAACGTTCTGAAAGAGGCCAAAGCTAAAAGAGAAATAATTTCATATATTTGGAAGAAACGATCATCATTTTTTGTCACGTAATGAGAAGGGAACAGCTGGAATATATTGTGACAACTGGAAATATTGAGGAAGGAATAGATAGAGGGAAGCAAAGAGAAAAAAATACCAGACAGATTAAGAGAATGGCTTGGCAGAAGGTCAAAAACTGAAATCATAAATAACTGTCGAGATCGAAAGTTGGGGAGAGACATAATCACCTACGCCAGCTGGCATGGCACTTGATGTTGATGATAATAAAAAATGTTTCATGGTGTTATTTTTCTTCTGTTCTTCCTCATTTGCCTTTCAGCGTCGAGGGGAGATATAATTTGCCGTCTTTTATTCGTCTGTTTGCCTCTATTGCTATTATGTTTCCTAGAGTTTCTAATATTCCATCAATCCATCATTTTCGTGGTCGACCTTTGGTATGGTATTCTTCTAATGGTTCGTTCTATGTTTTAGATCTTTCTGTCTTATCATGTAAAAAAAAGTACCCTCGTCACGCCAAGTGGCGTATAGGGAATATGGTGTTAGTGACCATAATTCTTACAGACCTTTGGCACATGATTTTTGGGGTAATGTGGTCGGTATTACGCCCGTGCCGCTTTACTTTCCCAGAAAAAATCCGGCACCCATTTAAGGCTGGGCGAACCCAGAAGCCGTCGGTTGGGATCGAACCCGGCCTCTTGCCCTTTGTAGTCTAGTTCACTAACCACTGAGCTATCCCTCTTATCATATGGTCAGACCATTTTATCTGTTGTTTTGACATGGTAATAGTAGTAGCCTCCGTCAGTCATAGTTGACTATAGCAGCCTCTGTCAGTCATAGTTGACTATAGCAGCCTCCGTCAAGAGCCCTTATACTTTATACATCAAACAAAAAAGACACTAGTAAGACACTCAAGAGCCCATATACTTTATACATCAAACAACTGAGACACTAGTAAGACACTCAAGAGCCCATATACTTTATACATCAAACAACAAAGACACTAGTAAGACACTCAAGAGCACATATACTTTATACATCAAACAAAAAAGACACTAGTAAGGCACTCAAGAGTCCATATACTTTATACATCAAACAGCAGGGACAATAGTAAGACAATCAAAAGCACATATACTTTATACATCAAACAACAGGGACACTAGCAAGACACTCAAGAGCACATATACTTTATACATCAAACAACAGGGACACTAGTAAGACAATCAAAAGCACATATACTTTATACATCAAACAACAGGGACACTAGTAAGACACTCAAGAGCACATATACTTTATACATCAAACAACAGGGACACTAGCAAGACACTCAAGAGTCCATATACTTTATACATCAAACAACAGGGACACTAGTAGGACACTCAAGAGTCCATATACTTTATACATCAAACAACAAAGACACTAGTAAGACAATCAAAAGCACGTATACTTTATACATCAAACAACAGGGACACTAGTAGGACACTCAAGAGTCCATATACTTTATACATCAAACAACAAAGATACTAGTAAGACACTCAAGAGCACATATACTTTATACATCAAACAACAGGGACACTAGTAAGACACTCAAGAGTCCATATACTTTATACATCAAACAACAGGGACACTAGTAGGACACTCAAGAGTCCATATACTTTATACATCAAACAACAAAGACACTAGTAAGACAATCAAAAGCACGTATACTTTATACATCAAACAACAGGGACACTAGTAGGACACTCAAGAGTCCATATACTTTATACATCAAACAACAAAGACACTAGTAAGACACTCAAGAGCACATATACTTTATACATCAAACAACAGGACACTAGTAAGACACTCAAGAGCACATATACTTTATACATCAAACAACAAAGACACTCAAGAGCCCATATACTTTATACATCAAACAATAAAGACACTCAAGAGCCCATATACTTTATACATTTCTAGGACCAACCTTCGCTGTTGACGGTGCTTGACCTTCTGTGTCTCTGTCTGGATGTTTCCCGAGGCTGCCAGCATTTAGAGGAGAGGCATTTCATTCATAGGTGAGACATTTCATTTATAGGTGAGATTTTTCATTCATAGGTGAGACATTTCATTTATAGGTGAGATATTTCATTCATAGGTGAGACATTTCATTCATAGGTGAGACATTTCATTCATAGGTGAGACATTTCATTTATAGGTGAGATATTTCATTCATAGGTGAGACATTTCATTTATAGGTGAGACATTTCATTCGTAGGTGAGACATTTCATTCATAGGTGAGTCATTTCATTCATAGGTGAGACATTTCATTTGTAAGTGTGAAATTTCATAGGTGATGTAGGTATTCCATTCGTAGTTGAGGTATTTCATTCATAAATAAGTACTTCATTCATAGGTGTTGCATTTCATTCATAGGTTAGGTATTTCATCCTTGATAACAGCAAGTTAACCATCCAGACATCGTAGTTCATCGGCGTTTCCTTTGAGCAGCAACCTCGCTACCTTGCTCTGGAGCTCTGTGAAACAAAATGCTACATACAAATTCTTCAGATATCTCGCATACTGTTAAACAGCAGTGAGCAATTACTAAAGCACGTAAACGTTAAAAAGAACTGACTTATAAGCAACATTCTAAAGAGAAAATGTAAATACTGGGTCTAGGTCAACAACACAATGAGCTGGGAAGAGCAGTAATGGAAGGTACTGTTCCAAGAAGACGAGACTGGGGCAATCCTAGAAGAAGGTGGTTTCATTAAAGAGGCATGGAACAAGGCAACAGAAGAACTGAGAGATCTAGCTAGGGGCAAAGATCGGGCTGTGATGTATGCAACGTTCTGTGGGAGATCTAGCTAGGGGCAGAGATCGGGCTGTGATGAATGCAACGTTCTGTGGGAGATCTAGATAGGGGCAGAGATCGGGCTGTGATGAATGCAACGTTCTGTGAGAGATCTAGCTAGGGGCAGAGATCGGGTTGTGATGTATGCAACGTTCTGTGGGAGATCTAGCTAGGGGCAGAGATCGGGCTGTGATGTATGCAACGTTCTGTGGGAGATCTAGATAGGGGCAGAGATCGGGCTGTGATGTATGCAACGTTCTGTGGGAGATCTAGCTAAGGGCAGAGATCGGGCTGTGATGAATGCAACGTTCTGTGGGAGATCTAGCTAGGGGCAGAGATCGGGCTGTGATGTATGCAACGTTCTGTGGGAGATCTAGATAGGGGCAGAGATCGGGCTGTGATGAATGAAACGTTCTGTGGGAGATCTAGATAGGGGCAGAGATCGGGCTGTGATATATGCAACGTTCTGTGGGAGATCTAGCTTAAGGCAGAGATCGGGATGTGATATATGCAACGTTCTGTGGGAGATCTAGCTAAGGGCAGAGATCGGGCTGTGATGTATGCAACGTTCTGTGGGAGATCTAGCTAAGGGCAGAGATCGGGCTGTGATATATGCAACGTTCTGTGGGAGATCTAGCTAGGGGCAGAGATCGGGCTGTGATGTATGCAACGTTCTGTGGGAGATCTAGCTAGGGGCAGAGATCGGGCTGTGATGTATGCAACGTTCTGTGGGAGATCTAGCTAAGGGCAGAGATCGGGCTGTGATGTATGCAACGTTCTGTGGGAGATCTAGCTAGGGGCAGAGATCGGGCTGTGATGTATGCAACGTTCTGTGGGAGATCTAGCTAGGGGCAGAGATCGGACTGTGATGAATGCAACGTCCTGTGGGAGATCTAGATAGGGGCAGAGATCGGGCTGTGATGAATGCAACGTTCTGTGGGAGATCTAGATAGGGGCAGAGATCGGGCTGTGATGAATGCAACGTTCTGTGGGAGATCTAGATAGGGGCAGAGATTTTTTTTCAGACGGGCTGTGATGGATGCAACGTTCTGTGGGAGATCTGGCTAGATACAGAGATTCTTTCAGACTGGCTGTGTTGAATGCAACGTTATGTGAGAGAACTGGATAGAGAGAGCGATATTTTTAGACGGGCTGTTATGAATGCAACGTTCTGTGGGAGATCTGGCTAGATACAGAAATTCTTTCAGACGGGCTTTGGTGAATGCAACGTTATGTGAGAGATCTGGATAGAGAGAGCGATATTTTCAGACGGGCTGTGATGAATGCAACGTTATGTGGGAGATCTGGCTAGAAACATAATTTATTTCAGACGGTCTGTGATGAATGCAACGTTATGTAGGAGATCTGGGTAGATACAGAGATTCTTTCAGACGGGCTGTGATGAATGCAACGTTATGTGGGAGACCTGGATAAAGACAGCGATATTTTCAGACCGGCTGTGATGAATGCAACGTTATGCGGGAGATCTGGCTAGAGACAGATTCTTTCAGACTGGCTGTGATGAATGCAACGTTATGCGGGAGATCTGGATAGAGAAATATATTTTTTTTTTCAGACAGGCTGTGGTGAATGCAACGTTATGTAGGAGATCTTGATATATATAGAGAGATTTTGATTTTTTTTCATAAATGACACGATACCCGATGATGATTAGCTTAAGTTTTGATCAGATGTTTCGATTTTTTCGAAGCTGAATCTTGTTCGTCGGCTATCCCTATCATCATCATCATCATCATCATCAAATACCGTGCCAGCTGGCGTAGGTGATCAGTCTCTCCACAACTTTCGATCTCGACAGTTACCATTTCTGTTGTTGACGCTTCTGCCAAGCTATTCTCTTAAGCTGTCTGGTATTTTTTCTCTTTGCTTCCCTCTATCTCCCTCGTCCCTAATTTTTTTCCAGTCTCACACTATATTCCAGCTGTTCCCTGATCATTTCACGACCAAGAAATGATGATCGTTTCTTCCTATACACCTATAGAATATAAGTAAAACTAAAAGGAGGAGAAGTGACATTTAAACAAATCTGGATGGGTAGAGTAAAAAGAAGACCCATGGGAAACCAACTATGCACAACTATGTTTGAGGTCGAGATTGCTTGCTTGCTTGCGTTCGCCCGATGACTAAAGTATTCTAGAGTATTTGTAGACTGTAGAATTCCCCTTCGTCATCCGTTCTTAAAAGGACGTTAATTGGGCGTGTCTGCGTTGTGTTGTGGTTTGCAGTATAACTTATATTTGCGCCTTTCGGTCCAACACATCCGACTTCAGCACGACATTTTTGAGTACCGGGTTGTCTTCCCTGCTCGCTTGGTCAGACTAGACAGGATAGTCTGTTACTGGAGGCACCGCGGAGAGGTGGAGCAGGGTCTGTGTGGTTTTGGTTCACCGATCCTGGCGCAAGCCATCAGCTATGGGTCGCTGACAACTTCCAGCTCTGGTGCTGGGAGGCGCGTCTTCGCCTCCGAGGACAAGGTGAATTAGGTACATTGACAGACAAGAGCTAAGACGGTTCAGATTTGCGAACAAGACAAAACCAAACAAAGAGCTAACGTTTCGGCTTGAAGGTCTTCAACTGAGGTGGAAAAAAAATAATAAAACAAAACAAATCTTTCAAAATCATAAGAGACTATAGAGTGAATAATTTGGGCTTCATCATCATCATCATCATGAACCCTGCCGATTGGCGTAGGCGATCATGTCCCTCCACAATCTTCTATCTACAGTGCATCGTATCAGTTCTGTTGTTGACTGTTTTCCATGCCATGACACCAAGCTATCCAGTATTTTCTCTCTTTGTCGTCCGCGATCTCTCTTTCCTTTTATTTTGCCAGTTGTAACCAAGTATTCCAACTTTCCTCTTCTCATGATGTGCCCGAAAAATGTTGATTGCTTCTATCTGATGTTTTTTAAAAGCTCCCTTTTTGTGTTGGCCTCTTTGAGAACTTCCTCATTGGTCTTTTTTATATTTCCAGGGAACTTTCAACATTCTTCTGAGAAATCCCATCTCTGTGGCCACTAATCGTCTTTTCATTTGTTTGTCTACTGTCCATGATTCTCTTCCATAGGTCAGAATTGGTTCTATATAGCACCGATGAACTCTCTTTCTCATTTTTATTGACATAGATTTGTTGCATAAGATATTTTTCATTTTCTGAAATGCTATTTTGGCCTGAGCTATTCTGCTTTTTATTTCTGTTGTGCATCTCCCAGTTTGGGCTTGGCTGTAACTATTCTGACCAATTTACAGTCTTTTAATTTCTTATGATTTGAATTTGTATTCTGTTTTGTCTATTTTCATCTCAAGTTAAGAATCTTTTGATGAGACGTTGATCTTTTGGCTCTGCCTTGTTTGCAAAGCTGAAACATCATGGTTGTTGTCTTTTAAATGTAATTATGAAACGTCTGGTAGGACCGCTATCCTGTGAGAGACTGCTGATTACATACAACTACTGCCTTGTGAGAGTGTCATGATAAACCAAAGGCTTAAGTTCTAAAAATGCATATAGAAGACAGTTGTAAAGGACCGCAACGGGCTAAATACAGAGCAAATCAACTGTACAAATCAGGAAATTAAGACTAGCTTTATATTTGTATAATGGAGGCGAAGGCGCGCCTACCAGCATCAGAGCTGGAAGTTGTCAGCGACCCACAGCTGAGGGCTTGCGCCAGGATCGGTGAACCAAAACCACCCAGACCCTGCTCCACCTCACCGTTGTGCCTCCAGTAACAGACTAACCTGTCTAGTCTGGCCAAGCGTGCAGGGATCGAAGAGGGAAGACAACCCGGTACTCAAAAATGTCGTGCTGAAGTCGGATGTGTTGGGCCGAAAGGCGCAAATATAACAGTTATACTGCAAACCACAGCACAACGCAGACACGTGCACTACGTCCTTGTAAGGGGAATATGCTAGTCTACCATGATACTCTAGAATACTTTAGCCATCGGGCGAACGCAACTAACCAACCATATTTGTATAATGCTCATTTATCCCACAGAGATATCGCTGCCCGGAATTGTCTCTTGACAACAAAGGGTCCAAACAGAACAGCAAAGATTGCAGACTTTGGGATGGCTAGAGATATTTACAGGTAAGTTCTATGACTTTGGTGTGGCTAGAGATATTTACAGGTATGTTCTATGACTTTGGGATGGCTAGAGATATTTACAGGTAAGTTCTATGACTTTGGTGTGGCTAGAGATATTTACAGGTATGTTCTATGACTTTGGGATGGCTAGAGATATTTACAGGTAAGTTCTATGACTTTGGGATGGCTAGAGATATTTACAGGTATGTTCTAAGACTTTGGTGTGGCTAGAGATATTTACAGGTAAGTTCTATGACTTTGGTGTGGCTAGAGATATTTACAGGTAAGTTCTATGACTTTGGTGTGGCTAGAGATATTTACAGGTAAGTTCTATGACTTTGGTGTGGCTAGAGATATTTACAGGTAAGTTCTATGACTTTGGTGTGGCTAGAGATATTTACAGGCAAGTTCTAAGACTTTGGTGTGGCTAGAGATATTTCCAGGTAAGTTTTAAGACTTTGGTGAGTAAGATATATTTACAGGTAAGTTCTAAGACTTTATAATGGCTAGAGATATTTACAGGTAATTTCTAAGACTTTGGTGTGGCTAGAGATATTTCCAGGTAAGTTTTAAGACTTTGGTGAGTAAGATATATTTACAGGTAAGTTTTAAGACTTTCAGGTGGCTAGCGGTATATGCAGGTATTTACTCCCAATAACATGCTGGACTCTGTAATATTCTACAACTATCAGATTTCAAATCGACCTCTAGAAATAAGACAATACCATCTTTTTCTCTCAAAAAGATCCCATAAGCCCATTCTAAGTTGAATGAACCCATTACCAATCTACCAGGATCATCGTGGTGATTAGTGTACGCTGAAGATACAGGAGAAATCTACTAGATGTACAATCTTACATACATGTGGGCAGTCATATAGATTTAGAGGGAGGAACAGAAAATGATACCAAAAAAAAGGATATCAAAAGCAAGAGGAGCATTTGTTGCACTGGGAAACATATGGAAGTCCAAAGAAATTAGATTAAATACTAAAATAAAAATGTTCAACTCCAATGTTAAGTCAGTTCTATTATATGGCTGTGAAACATGGAGAACAACTAAAATGACAATCATGAAGATACAGACTTTCATTAATGGATGCTTACACAGAATAAAAGGATGGAAATGGCAGGACAAAATCACTAACATAGAATTATGGAAATGTACCAGTCAAATACCAATAGATAAAGATACAGCGAAGACGATGACGCTGGATAGGACACACATTGCGGAAGCCAACTGAGAGTATTACACAACAGGCCCTTTTTTGGAATCCCCAGGGGAAAAGACAAAGAGAAAGACCAATAAATTCTTGGAGAAGACAGACATAAGCAGAGATGAAGATGATGGGGAAGACATGGAATGATCTTAAAAAATGGCAAAAAACAGAACGACTTGGAAAGTGTTTGTTGAAGACCTATGCTCCACAGGGAGCTGAAAGGTAGAAGAAGAAAGAAAAAGAGGATACAGGAGCTAGCTGGTTGTGCACAGACATAATTCGTCCTTGTTGATTATCATTCCAGTATGCCGAACGTTGTATTCTGAATAACTTAGACACGATGTTAACTTCACATGGTAGATGTACAACAGAGACGAGGTGTAGAATAGATCAGTCAAATTTTGTATTCTAAACAATGACAAAAAGTATTAAATTTATAAAGCAACCGACGGCTTCCGGTTCACCCAGCCTTTAATGGGTACCTGATTTTTTTTTCTGGGAAACTAAAACGGCACGGGCGTAATGCCCACCACATTACCCCAAAAATAATGAGCCGAAGGTCTGTAAAAAAAAGTATGGTCACTAACACCATATTCCATTTACGCCTCTTGGCGTGACCGGGGGGTACTTAACTTTTTTTTTACATACTTTTTTTATCAATAGACATTTTTAAAATAAAAGTTTTCTTCTGTGTCATGTACAACCAGTCTTGGCTTATGGGTATGAATCCTGGACAATTGCACAACAGACAAGAAAACCGTTGAAGACCACAGAAATGTGGTTTTATTGTAGAATGCTGAGAATGGACAACGAGAAATAATAATGAAAACGTTCTAAAAGAGGTGAAAGACGAACGAAAATTGATTTCAGAAATCACGAAGAAACAAGCGTCATTTGTGTGCGGCCATGGCAGGAGAAATGAACTATCGAAATATATTGTGACAACAGGAAAAATTGAGGGAAGAAGTGATAATGGGGAAAGTAGAAAGAAAAGATAAGACAATTTAAGTGAGTGTTTTGTATAAAGTCAATAGTAGAGTTCATCATCATCATCATCAAGTACCGGGCCTACTGGCGTAAGTGATCATGTCTCTCCACAACTTTCGATATCGACAGTTCTTTATCATTTCTGTTGTTGACCTTCTGCCAAGCCATTCTCTTAAGCTGTTTGGTATCTTTTCTCTTTGTTTCCCTATATCTCTTCGTCCCTCAATTTTTCCAGTTGTTACAATATATTCCAGTTGTTCTCTTCTCATTACATGGCCCAAAAAATGATGATTGTTTCTTCCTAATATTGGAAATTAGCTCTCTTTTTGCTTTGACCTCTTTCAGAGCATTTTCATTACTCATCTTAGCTGTCCATGGTATTCTCAACATTCTTCTGTAAAACCACATTTCTACAGCCTCCAGTGATTTTCTTGTTTGTTGTCCTATTGTCCATGATTCACATCCATATGTAGAGTTCATAAACAACTGTAAAGATAGAAAGTTGTAAAGATACATGATCGTCTACGCCAGGAGGTACAAACCTTGATCATGATAACATAATTAAGTGCTACCTCTACATCGAAGGTTGGCTACCATGGAGCGCCATTCCGCTCTGTCTCTTGTTTTGATAGTGCAGGTTGTCATATGCTGACTTGTCCATCTTTTGATGCTACTCGCCCATGTAAGTCTTGGTCTGCCTCTGCCTCTTTTCTCTTGTATTTTCCCTTTCAATATTACTATTAGTAAGCTGCTGTGTCTTTTGCCTGTTGACATGTAAACATTTATTTAACAACAATGGCGCCTACCGGAAATGCCCATCCCAAATGTACAAAGTCTGTGACGGTTGATTGGATGGAGAATCAGAAATTATAACGGCCTTGAAAGCGAGATCAGCAAAGTGTGGTACACAAGAGCCATATTCAGGACACAAGGCGACGAATATGGCTGACCGCTATGAAAACTGGCCCCTCGACGCTGAAAGGAAATTGAGGAAGGAAAGAAGAAGACCACGAAAGAGATTAAACCTCCTTATGTACTATTCTAAATAAAACCACGAAAGAGATTGAAACCTCATTACGTACTATTCCAAAGAAGACCATGAAAGAGATTGGAACCTCATTACATACTATTTCAAAGAAGACCATGAAAGAGATTTTAAACTCATTACGAAATATTCCAAAAAAGACCATGATAGAGATTGGAACCTCATCACGTACTATTCCAAATAAAACCATGAAAGAAATTGGAACCTCATCACGTACTGTTCCAAATAAAACCATGAAAGAGATTGGAACCTCATCACGTACTATTCCAAATAAAAACATGATAGAGATTGTAACCTCATCACGTACTATTCCAAATAAAACCATGAAAGAGATTGGAACCTCATCGCGTACTATTCCAAATAAAACCATGAAAGAGATTGGAACCTCATCACGTACTATTCCAAATAAAACCATGAAAGAGATTGGAAACTCATCACGTACTATTCCAAATAAAACCATGAAAGAGATTGGAACCTCATCACTTACTATTCCAAAGAAAACCATAGAGAGATTGGAACCACATCACGTACTATTCCAAAGAAAACCATGAAAGAGATTGGAACCTCATCACGTACTATTCCAAAGAAAACCATGATAGAGATTGGAACCTCATCACGTACTATTCCAAAGAAAACCATGGAGAGATCATGATACTGATTCACAATTAGATATTTCAGTCTGTGGGCATAGTTTGATAGTGGTAACTAAATATTCCAGAATTGTTGTCTCTACCAGCTCACGTTTGATGTAATTCCAGGTCAGACTACTACAAAAAGGCAGGGAAGGCCATGTTGCCAGTGAAGTGGATGCCGCCTGAAGCATTTCTTGATGGAGTCTTCACTTCAAAAACGGACGTTTGGTAAATAGTTCTCCTTTTTGTTTAGCTTGTTTTGATATCCATCGGTGCTATATAGAACCAATTCTGACCTATGGATGCGAATCATGGACAGTAGACAAACAAATGAAAAGACGATTAGAGGCCACAGAGATGGGATTTCTCAGAAGAATGTTGAAAGTTCCCTGGACAGCTAAAAAGACCAATGAGGAAGTTCTCAAAGAGGCCAACACAAAAAGGGAGCTCTTAAAAAACATCAGAAAGAAGCAATAAACATTTTTCTGGCACATCATGAGAAGAGGAAAGTTGGAATACTTGGTTACAACTGACAAAATAGAAGGAAAGAGAGATCGCGGACGACAAAGAGAGAAAATACTGGATAGCTTGGTGTCATGGCATGGAAAACAGTCAACAGCAGAACTGATACGATGCACTGTAGATAGAAGAATGTGGAGGGACATGATCACCTACGCCAACCGGTATGGCACATGATGATGATGATGTTTTTAACTGTAATCCTGAAGCTGTGTGATGTTGATACTAACGGGGTCCGCTCAACGGTTCAAAGAGATGTGTGTGGTCTCTATGACTTTATGAGTGAAAGTGTGATTGTGGTATCACGATGTTTCTCAGAGTCACAAGTTTAGTGTTAGTGACACAGGGTTATGGTGAGACCCAAAGTGTGTGTTGAGACCCAAAGTGTTTGTTGAGATCCTAAGTGTTTATTGAGTCCCAAAGTGTTTGTTGAGATCTTAAGTGTTTATTGAGTCCCAAAGTGTTTGTTGAGATCCTTAGTGTTTATTCAGTCCCAAAGTGTTTGTTGAGATCTTTAGTGTTTATTGAGTCCCAACGTGTTTGTTGAAATCTTAAGTGTTTATTGAATCCCAAAGTGTATGCAGAGACCCAAAGTGTTTGTTGAGATCTTAAGTGTTTATTGAATCCCAAAGTGTATGCAGAGACCCAAAGTGTATGCAGAGACCCAAAGTGTTTGTTGAGATCCGAAGTGTTTGTTGAGATCCAAAGTGTTTGTTGAGACCGAAAGTGTTTGTTGAGACCGGAAGTGTTTGTTGAGACTGAAATTGTTTGTTGAAACCGGAAGTGTTTGTTGATATCCAAATAAATTGTTTGTTGAGACCGAAAGTGTTTGCTGAGACCTAAAATGTTTGTTAGTGGTCTAATGTGTTTATAAAGTGTTTTAGGGACCCAACGCTTAGACCCGAGTGTTTCATACATCAGATATGACCCATTACATCAGCAGGCACGAACATGATGATTATAGCGATCATTATGATGACAAGGACAACCCATGATGATGATGATTACACGAGGCATATCCAGCTTCAACTTCTACCTACTACCATTCTGTCCATTTCCTTTTGTTGTAACCGATGAACAACTCTTGATTGCTAATTTGCTTGTTCAAAAAATTAATTTTTGGCTCGTCTATAATCTAAACAGCGCCATATATTTTAGAGCAGTGATCTCTGCAATATGTCCCATTTTGGCACGCAAGGTTTCTGTTTTTGAGATTGTGGTTCTGCCCTATGTGCTGTCTTCGGCTCGAGAGGACAATAGATAGATAGATAGATAGATAGATAGATAGATAGATAGATAGATAGATAGATAGATAGATAGATAGATAGATAGATAGATAGATAGATAGATAGATAGATAGATAGATAGATAGATGGATAGATAGATAGATAGATAGATAGATATGATAGATAGATGGATGGATGGATGGATGGATGGATGGGATGGATGGATGGATGGATGGATGGATGGATGGATGGATGGATGGATGGATGGATGGATGGATGGATGGATGGATGGATGGATGGATGGATGGATGGATGGATGGATGGATGGATGGATGGATGGATGGATGGATGGATGGATGGGTGGGTGGGTGGGTGGGGGTGGGTGGGTGGGTGGTGGGTGGGTGGGTGGGTGGGTGGGTGGGTGGGTGGGTGGATAATCTAAAGTTGGAATACTTAGTTACAACTGTCAAATACAGCGGAAGAGAGATTGCGGACGACAAAGAGAGAAGATACTAGGTAGCTTGGTGTCATGGCATGAAAAACAGTCAAAAACAGAATTAATACGATGCAGTGTGGATATAGCGGTAAGTATCCTCGCCTGTCACCAATTTTAAATATCTGGGTAGCACGTTAACACAAGACAATAACCAAGAGACAGAGATAGATACCAGGTGTAACAAAGTAGGCCAAGTATCAACACTATTGGAAAACAAAGCAATAACTACGGAAGCAAAAAGGGCAATATACAAATCAATTTTTCTACCAACTCTGTGCTATCAGTGCCAGAATTGGACGCTGGACGCTAGAACAATAAGAAAGATAACGACCACCGAAATGAAATGTGTCAGAAGAATGACAGGAAACAGCTTAAGGGACAGAGTAAGAAACACTGACCTGAGGAAGAAACTCGAAATTGAACCAGTCATCGAGTACATAAAGAAACAACAGATAAATTGGTTCGGCCACATAACAAGACAAAAAGAACTAACAATGACTCAAAGAGCCATAAACAAACGCTACGAAAACGCCAGATTAAGAGGAAGACCGAGAAAGAGATGGATAAAGGAATACTAGAGTCACTAGGAGGGATAACACCAGAAGAGGCCAACAGAAGAGCAAAGAATCGCAGATTGTATCTCCACTCGACGCCAACGGCAGCAGAGGAAGGATAGAAGAAGAAGAAGAATGTGGATAGAAGATTGTAGAAGGACATGATCGCCTACGTCAACCAGTATGGTACATGATGATAGTCGAAAATTCACGGAACCATCATCCTGTGTGGATGTCGTTATTACCTTGTTAATGTTTTGTTTGTCTATCAGGTCCTTTGGAATCCTAATGTGGGAAGTGTTTTCCCTAGGGCATATGCCTTATCCTGGATGTTCTAATGAAGAGGTCATGAACTTAGTGACACAGGGTGGACGCCTGGATCCTCCAGAGAGTTGTCCTTCTCCGGTGTAAGTTGTTCGTTGAATAGTTGTTTGGTTGGTAAGTTGAATGATTGGTTCAATTATTGTTTTGTTGGTCGGGATGGTGAGTCGGTTGGTTGGTTGGTTGGTTTGGTTGGATGGATGGTGGTTGGTTGGTTGGTTGGTTGGTTGGTTGGTTGGTTGGTTGGTTTGGTTGGTTGGTTGGTTGGTTGGTTGGTTGGTTGGTTGGTTGGGTTGGTTGTTGGTTGGTTGTTTTGGATGGTGAGTCGGTCGGGTTGGTGGGGTGGTTGGTGGTTGGTTGGAAGTTGAATGATTGGTTCAATTACGGGACGGTTGGTTGATCGGGTTGTGGTTGGTTGGTTGGTTGGTTGAATGGTTGGTTGGTTGTTGAATGGTTCAGTTTTGTTCATTGGTGATCGGTTGGTGGTTGTTGATTTGATTGGTTGGTTGGTTGGTTGGTTGGTTGGTTGGTTGGTTGGTTGAAGTTGAATGATTGGTTCACGGGATGGTGAGTCGGTATGGTTGGACTGGTTGGTTGGTTTTGCGGTCGGTTGGTGGGTCTGTTGGTTGGATGGATGATTGGTTCATGACACTGGTTGATCGGTTGTGTGGTTGGTTGGACGAATGGTTGGTTGGTTGGGTTATCGTTGATTGGTGATTAATCGGTTGGTTGGTTGATTGGTTGGTTGATTGATCACACTAGTTGACTGGTTGGTTGGTTTGCTCGGTTGGTTGGTTTGGTTGAATCGGTTGGTTGGTTGGTTAATCGGTTGGTTGGTGGTTAATCGGTTGGTTGGTTAATCGGTTGGTTGGTGGTTAATCGGTTGGTTAATCGGTTGGTGGTTGGTTGGTTAATCGGTTGGTTGGTGGTTAATCGGTTGGTTGGTTGGTTGGTGGTTGGTTGGTTTTTGGTTGGTTTGTTGGTTGGTTGGTTGGATCTTTGGTCGGACGATCGATTATTTTGATCGTTCGTTGATAACACTGGCTGATCGGATGATTGGATGGATGGTTGGTTGTTTGGTTGGTTAGTCGGTTGGCTAGAGGGTTGGTTGGTCAGTCTTTTAGATAGTTGAATTGATTGGTCTGTCGTCTAGATGTTTAGTTTATCTGTTGGTTAATGGATGATTGGGTTAGTTGATTGGTTGGTTGATCAGGCGGTTATTTGGTCGGTTGTTTAGATGGTTGGGTGTAGTTGGTCGGTTGAACGGTTGCCTGGTTAGTTTGATGGAAGGTTGGTTGGCTAACTAGTTGAATTGCTGGCTTATTTGCAGGTTGACTGGCTGCTATCTGAGTGGCTGCTTTGCTAGCTAACTTGCTGGTTTGCTAGCTAGCTGACTGGTTGGCTAGTCAGTTTAACTGGTTGACTAGCTAACAAATTAATTAGCTGCTTTACTAGCTAGCTAGTTTGCTTGTTGGTTGGCCTACTAGCTAACTGGTTAACTAGTTAGTTGATTGGTTAGTTAACTATTCGGCTAATTTGCCATCCTAGCTTGCTGGTTGATTAACTGGCTAGCAGACTAGTTGTCTGGTTAACTATCAGATTGTCTAGTTAGTTAACTGGCTAGCAGACTAGTTGTCTGGTTAGCTATCAGGTTGTCTAGTTAGTTAACTGGTTAGCTGACTAGTTGTCTGGTTAGATATCAGGTTGTCTAGTTAGTTAACTGGTTAGCTGACTAGTTGTCTGGTTAACTATCAGGTTGTCTAGTTAGTTAACTGGTTAGTTAACTGGTTAGCTGACTAGTTGTCTGGTTAGCTATCAGGTTGTCTAGTTGGTTAACTGGCTAGCAGGCTAGTTGTCTGGTTAGCTATCAGGTTGTCTAGTTAGTTAACTGGCTAGCTGACTAGTTGTCTGGTTAGCTATCAGGTTGTCTGTTAGTTAGCCATCAGGTTGTCTAGTTAGTTAACTGGCTAGCTGACTAGTTGTCTGGTTAGCTATCAGGTTGTCTAGTTAGTTAACTGGCTAGCTGACTAGTTGTCTGGTTAGCTATCAGGTTGTCTAGTTAGTTGACTGGCTAGTTAACTGATCCGTTGCTATGGTAGCTAGATTATACTGGTTATTTTTTGGCTAACTATTCGAAAGTGTTTATGTCTATGTACTATCATCGTATATAGCATTGTAACAGTATTGTGTCTTGTGTAACAGCAATTTATTAAATTTAATTAATACAATTATAAGAAGGTTTTTATAGCTAGGAAATCGATTTATTGAAACGTCTGCACTTCGTGACGCCAGCAATTTGGAAATGTAAAGTCCGATAACTTTCTCCAATTTGCAAAATAAATCTGGATTGTAAGGGTTACCTACCATTTTGTTAATATTTCCTATCAGACTAATGACCACGCCTACATACTGAGATTATATAAGAAGTAAAAAATATGGACTAGATATGAATATCAAAAAGACTAAAACTATAATCATAAAGAAAGAAAATTCTCAAGACCTACAATTAAATATCACAGTTGAGGAAATACATCTGGAGACAGTCCAGAGCTACAACTACCTGGGACATACTATAACCAATGATGGAAAATGTAAAATTGAAATAAACAAAAGAATAGGTATGGCAAAAAGTAATTTTAATGCCATGAAAAATATACTAACAACAAAACAAATATCAGCAGGGCTGAAACTAAGAATGGCAAAATGTTACATCTTCTCAATATTCCTGTATGGTGCAGAAACATGGACATTAGACAAGAAAACAGAACAGAAAATTGAAGCCTTTGAAATGTGGATATATAGAAGAACAGGTAGAATTGGATGGAAACAAAAGATAACAAACGATGAAGTTTTAAAACAACTGAAAATAAAAAGAGAACTACTAAATACAATTAAGACAAAACAAATGAAATTTTTGGGGCATGTTAAAAGACACAACATCCTACTAAAAGTAATATTGGAAGGGAAAATACAAAGTAAAAGAGGCAGAGGCAGACCAAGACTAACATGGACGAGTAACATCAAAAGATGGACAAGTCAACCTATGACAGCCTGCACCATCAAAGAAAGAAACAGAGTAGAATGGCGATCCATGGTAGCCAACCTTCGTTGCGGAGAAGGAACTCGATGATGATGATGATGACAGACTGAGTGACTCAATGAGCATGATGGGAAAAGTGGAGGCGGGGCTCTGTGCGCAGGCAATGGGTGAAGTCATTGCAGAAGTCAAAAATACGTAAGGAAACCTTTGTATACGTCCGTGGACATTCGGGAGTACGGGGAAATGAAAGAGCGGACAGGTTGGCTAGCTGTGCTGTCATTGAAGACGTTCTACTAATGGATCGGGCGAACATCATCAATGCCCTCCGAGATGGGGAAAGAGCACAGGACTTCGATAACCATGAGTGCACGTCACTCTTTCGGATGAAACAGATGGAAGTTAACATGGGCACAGCCAGAAACGAGAAACTTAGTGGCCGTGTAAGAAGACTAATCAACCAACACAGAACTGGAGTCGTCAGTCGCTGGACACTGCGGGACATGCTGAGAAGGGGATCTGAGTACACACATGGACATGTTCGGAGTTCAATGATGATGACCCTTAAAAACTCAATAACCACGTTCATGTCATGAGATAGTAAGAGTTAAATAATGCTTTATTTAGATTTAATAATAGCCAATTTAATAATAGGATACAGCGAAGACGATGGAGCTGGATAGGACACACGCCTCGGAAGCCAACTGAGAGTATTACACTAAAGGCTCTTTTTGGAATCCCCAGGGGAAAAGACAAAGAGGAAGACCAAGAAATTCTTGGAGAAAACAGACAGAAGCAGAGATTAAGATGATGGGGAAGACATGGAATGATCTTAAAAGATTGGCAAGAAACAGAACGAAAGTGTTTGTTGAAGACATATGCTCCACAGGGAGCTGAAAGTGTTTGTTGAAGACATATGCTCCACAGGGAGCTGAAAGTGTTTGTTGAAGACATATGCTCCACAGGGAGCTGAAAGTGTTTGTTGAAGACATATGCTCCACATGGAGCTGAAAGGTAAAAGAAAGAAGAATCTAAAAATAGCCAATGTTCCAAGTGAAATGATGATAATGATGACCCGCAAATAACTCAAAAGCCATTCTCGTGTCCTCCGATATACCCTCCAATAACCAAAAAGAAACCTGCTTGTATTCTCCCTAGGTTTGATATCATGGTCTCTTGCTGGAGTGCACTACCAGAAGGTCGGCCTACGTTTTCTCTCATCATAGCTAGCCTGGAGAGGGCGCTGCAGGTAACACGTGACCTTCACTCTTACTTTCTTCTCTTATTTCTTACGGTATTAGCCTCGGTGGTTGAGAGGTTAGGAGTTAAAGTAAAGTACCCCCGTCACGCCAAGTGGCGTATATGGAAATATGGTGTTAGTGATCCTAAATTTTACAACCTTCAGCACATGATTTTTGGGGTAATGTGGTCGGTATTACGCCCGTGCTGATTTACTTTCCCAGAAAAAAATCGGTGTTAAGATAGAGGTGTTAAGATAGAGTTGTTTGGTGTTTATATATAAGGTGTTCACGAGCACCAATAATGCAGAGTGAAGTGCAGGACGTAATTCAATACATGAAAAAAGGCAAAGCTCCAAGTCCCGACAATATAACAATCGAAGAGATAAATGCATTAGGAGAGCTGGGAACACAAGTCATAACAAAACTACTCAATGACATATGTGACATTGGACATGTACCCGAAGATCTACTAAAATCTATCTTTGTGGCCATACCGCTAAATTCAGGCGCCATTGATTGTGAAGACCATCGCTCTATTAGGTCTCATGAGCCACATGACGAAAATATTACAAAGAATCATCATGAGACGTGTAAGGAACAAAATAAAACCAGAAATAAGTGAAGAACAATGTGGATTTGTGGAAGGAAAAGGCGCCAATAATGCAATATACATCTTAAGAACATTGATAGAAACATCTATAGAGGTAAAGAAATATCTATAATTGTGCTTTATAGACTACACAAAAGCATTTGGCAAAGTAAAGCATGTGGAAATAATTAATATGCTGGAAAAATGAAACATTGATGGCAAGGATCTGCGAATCATAAAAAAAACATGTACTGGCAACAAACAGCAGCTATACGAATTAACAATCAAACAGGACAATTTCAATATATAAAACAAGGAGTCAGACAAGGCTGTATTCTGTCGCCGGATTTGTTTTCACTTTACAGCGAATATATTATGAGATCAATAGTAGACAAAAAAGGAATTGAAGTCAACGGTCACAACATAAATAATTTACGATATGCAGATGACACAGTCTTAATAGCAGAGACAGAGAATGAACTACAAGAAATGATAGACATAATAGTAGAAGAAAGCAACAAGAAAGGTCTCAGTCTGAATAGTAAGAAAACAGAAATAATGGACATATCAAAGAAACAATCACCACCATCATGCAGCATAAAAATAAACTGGACAAATTTGACACAAGTGCAACGCGTCAAATACTTGGGCACAATAATAACATCAGATAGATGATGCATCACAGAAATAAAAAGCAGAATAGCTTAGGCCAAAATAGCATTTCAGAAAATGTAAAATATCTTATGCAACAAATCTCTGTCAATAGAAATGAGAAAGAGAGTTCATCGGTCCTATATAGAATCAATTCTGACCTATGGAAGCGAATCATGGACAATAGACAAACAATTTAAAAGACGATTAGAGGCCACAGAGATGGAATTTCTCAGAAGAATGTTGAAAGTTCCCTGGACAGCTAAAAAGACCAATGAGAAAGTTCTCAAAGAGGCCAACACAAAAAGGGAACTTCTAAAAAACATCAGAAAGAAACAATCAACATTTTTCGGGCACATCATGAGAAGAGGAAAGTTAGAATACTTGGTTACAACTGGCAAAATAAAAGGAAAGAGAGATCGCGGACGACAAAGAGAGAAAATAATGGATAGCTTGGTGTCATGGCATGGAAAACAGTCAATAACAGATCTGATACGATGCACTGTGGATAGGAGATTGTGGAAGGACATGATCGCCTACGCCAACCGGTATGGCACATGATGATGATATAAGGTGTGAATGATAAAGGTGTTTGGGGGTAATGATAAGGTGTTTGGGGTATACATATAAAGTGTGAATGATAAAGGTGTTTGGGGGTCTACATATAATGTGTGAATGATAAAGGTGTTTGGGTCTACATATAAGGTGTGAATGATAAAGGTGTTTGGGGTATACATATAAAGTGTGAATGATAAAGGTGTTTGGGGTCTACATATAAGGTGTGAATGATAAAAGTGTTTGGGGTCTACATATAAGGTGTAAATGATAAAGGTGTTTGGGGTCTACATATAAGGTGTGAATGATAAAGGTGTTTGGTCGGGGCGGTTATATGATTCTTCCACATAAATGCTTAGTATCCTTAAATGCTATTTATGGCAGTTTCAGTACAAAATAGAACCGAGGAATGTTATAATGTGTTCAACTGCAGAAACCCCAAACAAAATCTATGTGGTTATTTGTCCTCAGGATGATGACCTGGTGTCCAGAGGCCTGCCTGTCTTCTACGTACCGCCCATCATCAATACACGAGACCTCCGATTGGAGGACAGCAAAACCTCCAGCTCGTCACGGCCAAAAATCTCGTCAACGAGAGGTCTAAACAGCTCCAGTAACTCAACTCTGAGTCCTAATACATCGGGGGATGGTTATCTTGAACCACTTTTGAGTCATAGCTTCAGAAACCAGAGTCATAACTCGCAGTACAGGTCAACACCATACAATTTTAACTCTGCCGTGGAGTCAAAGACAGCTTCTCATTCGTCTACAGACTTTGCCAACGGTAGAGTGTTCATTGACAAAGGAAAGTCCGCTAATAGGCCCATATGTCGTACACCCCGCGTCTTCTATAAACCCGGTGCAAACACAGGCAATCAATCACCGGGGCATGCATCATCTGAAGCACTGCTTTCTTCCCAGATTTCCTCATCCGGCAACAACACGTCACAAAAGGAATTGGAAGGACTCATTTCTGAACAGAAATACGAATTATGTGTTAACATGAACGGATGTGACGTCAACAAAGATGGCTGTCATAGTCAAGATGTGGACACCGAGGACTTAAAATCATCCCTGTCTGTTTCATCCAAGAACAAAAGTGAGAGAACGTCTTATACAAATTTACCTAAACCCACTATGTGATATTAGAAGAAGTTGCATTAACAACCTTCATTAGCCTTCAAACTGTATTGCTTGTGCCTGATCTTTCACAGAAAAGCAAACAACAGTCTTATAACATAATAACAGGAATTCTGGGTCTCCCCAGCTGCTCGCCGACAAAGCAGTTAAATGCTAATGAGCTTACGCCCTGTTAGCTATTAGTAAAAAAAATATAATTATTCTTGAGAAACACGCACTAATTACCAGGAAAACGTGCAACTCACGTCAGGAAAAGAAACAACGCAATTTCAATACAGCGCTTTGTCACACACTAGCGCGGCCTATTATTAACTCTACAAAGTAAAAAAGTAAAATTAAAGTACTCCCGTCACGCCAAGTGACGTATAGGGAATATGGTGTTAGTGACCATAAATTTTACAGACCTTCAGCACATGATTTTTGTGGTAATGTGGTCGGTATTACCCCCGTGCCGCTTTACTTTCCCAGAAAAAAATCAATTTAAGGCTGGATGAACCCGGAAGCCGTCGGTTGAGATCGAACCCTACCTCTTGTCCTTTGTAGTCCAGTTCACTAACCACTGAGCTATCGCGGCTCCCAACTCTACAAAGTACCAAGACAAAAATATCAACGTCTTGTAGTATTTCAGTGATATATACATCTAAATATAGATATTTGCAACAGAAGGTAAGCTCATCATCAGAGTAGAACTCCCATCAAGCAACTGTATCATGTATCTAGTCTCTTAACACTTTCCGTACGGAAGCTTTTTATCAACGTCACGCAAAAGATTTCAGAGACAAAATTGTTCGTTGTTTGAAGAATAAATCTACATATGTATATTTAACTAACATATAAAATACTATATACTATTTTATAAATAATTAAACAAGGAATTAGATTTACCAAGATGATACAAGACATGTAAAAAGAATATGGTTTGAGGACGGGTTACACTAATCAAATTGAGAATGACGCACTGTGCGGCGAAACGTACGCGGTCAAAATCTACTGGCGCACAGTACGGCGAAACGTATGGAAAGAGTTAAATGTAAGGAGATTGGGTCCACCTGGATCATGGTTCCAGCACGCTGACCGCCTGCTACTTGACTCTGAGCCTGAAAGCTGCTGATGAATTTTAAAACTTGCAGCTTGTTTTGAACATAATTCACAAATGTGATGACGGAAGGAGTTACTATTCTAACTTTGTATACCATACATAGACATTAGATTTTGAGCTTCAGAATGAATTGGCGTCACTGCCGGAAAATTGATCTGCTACACCCTCGTTTCAGCAACCAACACAATGTTCGTCCTGATGGCTTATACGGTTCTATTGAGCGTGTTGCGTTTTGAAAAAGTGTGCGCAGCTCATGATGCACATTTTGAAGCCGCTGTATCGGTAGTTGTCGGGCGGCACGATCTTCATGCGCTGGCGCCGAAGCCAAGTAAACATCACCGTCAGTGAGCGTTTCAAAAAAAAAAAAAAAAAAACTGTGACCCAACTAATGAAATCAAGCCTCCACGTGGATGGAACACTCGATCCGACCACAGTTCTGCTGGTGGCGAATTGACAATCTAACACACATCACAAATCCTATCACATGGTAAAATTAGGGCCTAGTACTCAACCGTTCGACTTAACGGTTGTCGCCTGAATCACGAATCTCCATCCGCTGGCGCCAAAACCGCGTGGTCAGCTGAATGTGAGTGGACTGCCGCTATCATGCAAACAAAAATATAGACCAGACAGAATCATTTGAACATACTCTGCAGAAAAAATATATCACCATTGCTGAACTTCATTTTACTAAGCAGCCATCTTAATTCCCCGCACCAACCGGAAGTCTGTCATGCATAATTCAGACTCATGGGCCTTAAAGCTTGAATCAATGAAACTCCGAAAATAACAATTAAATTTTGCTTAGATTCACGTTATTGTTTCAAAACACTACACTTATTATTATTATTATTATTATTATTATTATTATTATTATTATTATTATATTTTATTGAAAATGGGCACCTCATGTTTTTCGTAGTGAAATTAAGATTGCATAGCATGATACAGACCAAATCACCCAGAAATGTACGGATGAAATCCAGCCTGCCGAAGACGGAGTATGTCAGCCACGGCGCAGAGTTAGGAGAAAAATCAGGACACACACGCACACATACAAGTACTGACCATGCAACCAGCACATCCTGAATGATGATGTTGTTCTTGCCCCTCCATCATGAAACAAAGAATCTCAGATTCGCTTGATCACAAGACTTCAACTCTGAAGAAAGAGTATCGATGACCTGAGAGGAACAAATATAGGGGACATCATCATAGCCTCCCTTGCTTACGCAGAATAATAGGATGGAAAAGGCAGGATGAAATCACTAACATAGAATTATGGAAATGTGCCAGTCAAATACCAAAGGAAAAAGAGATACAGCGAAGACTATGGCGCTGGAAAGGACACACACTACGGAAGCCAACTGAGAGTATTACACAACAGGCCCTTTTTTTGAATCCCCAGGTGAAAAGACAAAGGGGAAGACCAATAAATTCTTGGAGAAGACAGACAGAAGCAGAGATGAAGATGATGGGGTAGACATGGAATGATCTTAACAGAACGGTAAGAAATGGAACGACTTGGAAAGTGTTTGTTGAAGACCTATGCTCCACAGGGAGCTGAAAGGTAAAAGAAGAAAAAGATCACAACAAAATCGCATCAAGGGTCGCGATGGGTACCAAGTCCTAGTCTATTTTTATTATTATTATTATTATTATTATATACCTTATTTTTACAGACACATACGAAAATGCGTTGATGCTAAATTCATCATGTCCCTCCACAATCTTCTATCTACAGTGCATCGTATCAGTTCTGTTGTTGACTGTTTTCCATGCAAAGACACCAAGCTATCCAGTATTTTCTCTCTTTGTCGTCCGCGATCTCTCTTTCCTTTTATTTGGCCAGTTGTAACCAAGTATTCCAACTTTCCTCTTCTCGTGATGTGCCCGAAAAATGTTGATTGCTTCTTTCTGATGTTTTTTTAAGAGCTCCCTTTTTGTGTTGGCCTCTTTGAGAACTTCCTCATTTGTCTTTTTATCTGTGCAGGGAATTTTCAACATTATTCTGAGAAATCCCATCTCTGTGGCCTCTAATCGTCTTTTCATTTGTTTGTCTACTGTCCATGATTCGCTACCATAGGTCAGAATTGGTTCTATATAGATGATGAATATAAAAAAAAAAAGGAAAGAGCCCCGTCACGCAACGTGGCGTATAGGGAATATGGTGTTAGTGACCATCATTTTTATAGACATTCAGCACATGATTTTTGGGGTAACGTGATCGGTACAACGTCCGTGCCGCTTTACCTTCCCAGAAAAAAATCCAGTACCCATTTAAGGCTGGGTGAACCTGAAAGCCGTCGATCAGGATCAAAACCCACCTCTTGTCCTTTGTACCGCAGTTCACTAACCACTGAGCTATCGTGGCTCCCAGTATATATTAATATTCTAGACGAATGAGGGGATTTGTTTACCAACGCCAAACTGGCACAATTAATCGATACGTGCTGATGGCCGCTTGTTGAAGTAGATCGAAGCACCTATATTGATAAGTCTGGAGACTTATGATGATGATCCTAAATTAACGTAACATAAAATAATCTTCTTTTCCTTTCCTTCCTCATCTGCCTTTCAGCGTCGAGGGGAGATATAATTTGCGGTCGTTTGCTCTTCTGCTCGCCTCTGCTGCTGTTGTTTCCTAGTGCTTCTAATATTCCATCGACCCATTTTTTTCGTGGTCGACCCTTGGGTCTGGTGTTCTCACAACGTTTGTTGAAGGCTCGTTGTGTTGTGTTTTGTTCTTTCTGCCTTGTCACGTGGCCAAACCATTTTATCTATTGTTTTCTTATATATTCTATGGCGAGGACTATTCGTAGCTTTTTTTCTCAGTTCTTCATTTCTGATCTTATCTCTGAGACTGTTTCCTGTCATTCGTCTAACACATTTCATCTCTGTAGAGGTTATTTTACTTATTGTTCTTGCATCTAGGGTCCAGGTCTGGCATTGGTAGAAAAACGTTAGGATGAAGATTGTATTGTACAGTGCCCGTTTTGCCTCCAGAGTTATTTCCCTGTTGGACAATAGTGGTGATAACTGTCCGATGATTTGACAACCTTTGTTGCATCTTGATTCTATCTCTGCTGTTTGAGAATTATCGTTTGTCATTAGACTTCCTAGGTATTTGAATTCCTCTACTTGTTTTAGTTGTCTGCCTTCTATAGTTATGTTGGTGTTCTGTTTATACATAAAATAACATTGTTGTACATAAAATAATATTTGTTATTAATTTGTTATTGTTCTATCGGTTTGGAATAATGTTATACACAGTTGTTATTGATATATTAATTTATTACTGTATTATGATTTCGTGAATATTGTTATATTCATCCGTTACTATTTTATCAACATATATATTTTGCTATATCATCCTGTTAAGTTTAATTACTCATTCAAATGTTACATTGTATTACCCGTTTATGACATTCTGTCCATCTGGTGTGTGTTTTTTTATCAATCCGTAACTATCTCAATATTCATCTGTTATTGGTTTATATGTCTGTAGATATCATTATAATCATCTGTTATTGTTTTATGTCTGTAAATATCGTTATAACCATCTGTTATTGTTTTATGTATAACCATCTGTTATTGTTTTATGTATAACCATCTATTATTGTTTTATGTCTGTAAATATCGTTATAACCATCTGTTATTGTTTTATATGTCTGTAAATATCGTTATAACCATCTGTTATTGTTTTATATGTCTGTAAATATCGTTATAACCATCTGTTATTGTTTTATATGTCTGTAAATATCGTTATAGCCATCTGTTATTGTTGTATATGTCTGTAGATATCGTTATAATTATCTGTTATTGTTTTATATGTCTGTAGATATCGTTATAATTATCTGTTATTGTTTTATGTCTGTAAATATCGTTATAACCATCTGTTATTGTTTTATGTATAACCATCTGTTATTGTTTTGTCTGTAAATATCGTTATAATCATCTGTTATTGTTTTATATGTCTGTAAATATCGTTATAACCATCTGTTATTGTTGTATATGTCTGTAAATATCGTTATAACCATCTGTTATTGTTTTATATGTCTGTAAATATCGTTATAACCATCTGTTATTGTTTTATATGTCTGTAGATATCGTTATAATCATCTGTTATTGTTTTATGTCTGTAAATATCGTTATAACCATCTGTTATTGTTTTATGTCTGTAAATATCGTTATAACCATCTGTTATTGTTTTGTCAGTCACTGAATATTGTGGAATCAATTTGTGTTTCATGAGTTTATTAATCTGTGAGTATTTGTTATTTATTCATTCATTAGATGTTGTGTTCACATTGAACATGGCCTCCATGTAACAAGATCTTACTCTATTTCTTGTCAAGATAGTGCACGTTGTCATAGGTTCACCTGTCCATCCATTGAGATTATCAGTCCACTTTAGTCTCAGTCTCCCTCTCATCATCATCATCATCATCATCATCATCATCATCATCATCATCATCAGTACCGGGCCTGCTGGCGTAGGTGATCATGTCTCTCCACAACTTTCGATCTCGACAGTAATTTATCACTTCTATTGTTGACCTTCTGCCAAGCCATTCTCTTAAGCTGTCTGGTATTTTTTTTTTCTTTGCTTCCCTCTATCTCTTCGTCCCTCAATTTTCCCAGTTGTCATAATATACTCCAGTTGTTCTCTTCTCATTACAAAAAATGATGATTGTTTCTTTCTAATATTGGAAATTAGCTCTCTTTTTGCTTTAGCCTCTTTCTAAACATTTTCATTACTCTTCTTAGCTGTTCATAGTATTCTCAACATTCTTCTGTAAAACCACATTTCTACAGATTCCAGTGATTTTTGTGTCTGTTGTCCTATTGTCCATGGTTCACATCCATATGTTAAGACTGACCCTACATAACATTTAAGAACTCTTTTTCTTGTTTCTATTGTCAAAAAAGATTACATAGTATCTTCCTCATTTTTTTTAAAGCTGCTTTTGCCTGAGCCATTCTGCATCTCACCTCTTTTGTACATCTTCCGTCTGAGGTTAACAAAGTTCCCAAATATTTAATTTCATTTACCTGTTTTAATTTTGTTCCACTCTACTTCGTCTAAAAAAAAAAAAAAAGTAAAGTACCCCCGTCACGCCAAGTGGCGTATGGGGAATATGGTGTTAGTGACCATAAATTTTACAAACCTTCGGCACATGATTTTTGGGATAATATGGTCGGTATTACGCCCGTGCCGCTTTATTTTCCCAGAGAAAAATCCGGTACCCATTAAAGGCTGGGTGAACTGGAAGCCGTCGGTTGGGATCGAACCCTACCTCTTGTTCTTTGTAGTCCAGTTCACTAACCACTGAGCTATCGCGGCTTCCTCTACTTCGTCCACTATCTACTTTCCCTTTCAAAAACCTTTCATTAATATTGTGTTTCTTCTCAAGACCTACAAATGTCAATGTTCTTGTTTAAATTGCGTTAAACATATTTTTCCCTACTTGTCTTCTTTTCCACCCATCTAATTCTCTCCATTCTTCTATAAATCCACATTTCAACGGGTTTCAGCTCTTGTATCTTGTTTACTGTCTACGACGTTTCTGTGCCATTTAGGAAAGTTGAGTAGATAAAACATTGTACTATTCCTACTTTTAGTTCTGGTTTTATTTGCTTCCATTTTTGACAATAGAAACAAGAAAAAGAGTTCTTAAATGTTATGTAGAGCCAGTCTTAACATATGGATGTGAATCATGGACAATAGGACAACAGACAAGAAAATCACTGGAGTCTGTAGAAATGTGGTTTTACAGAAGAATGTTGAGAATACCATGGACAGCTAAGAAGAGTAATGAAAATGTTCTGAAAAAGGCCAAAGCAAAAAGAGAGCTGATTTTCAATATTAAGAAGAAACAATCATCATTTTTTGGCCATGTAATGAGAAGAGAACAACTGGAATATATTGTAACAACTGGGAAAATTGAGGGACGAAGAGATAGAGGGAAACAAAGAGAAAAAATACTACACATCTTAAGAAAATGGCTTGGCGGAAGATCAACAACAGAAATGATAAATAACTGTCGAGATCGAAATTTGTGGGAAGACATGATCACCTACGCCAGCAGGCCCAGTACTTGATGATGATGATTATTTGCTTTGATATGAGCATATTTTTCATGTTGTTGAAATTGCTTTTCACCATTCCTATTCTGTAATTATGTTATAGATATATGTTATTATTGTATCATTTTGATAACGTTACTATATTCATTGTTATTGCTTTATTGATCTATAAATACTGTTGTATCCTTTGTTTCTCTCTGTTTAAAAAGAATGTTTACCAGAATTCTATCATGCCACACCATAATATGAGAAATTCGCCACATATAACATTATAATGCTCTGCCCGTGCGCTGACGGGGCCCGAAAGGGGAGGAAAGAATAGTGGCGCTGTACCCTACCAGGCATGTTCGTAAGAGGCGACAAAGGAGGTTTGAGCATGGGACTGGCTCTCCCATACTGTAAAAAAATAAGCCGAAAAAACTTCACAAACATGGACAAGTCAAAGATGCTCTGGTTGCTTGTGTTTATATTATCGTTGTCAATGACCGTAAAATGAGAATTTACACTAGGCCAATTAGGCATTTAATTGCTTATCAAAATCACGTTGCCGGAAAATTCTGAAATATTTACTGGAACGTGCTTCGGACAGGTGGCTGCTTTGAAAAAAAAAAGCCTGGCTATATTCATCTGTTAATTGTTATTGTTTTGTAACATTAGTATATCCATTTGTTTATTGTTTTTGTTGTTCTGTTAACATTGTTATATCCATCTGCTATTGTTGTCGACCTGTTAATATTGTTACATCCGCCCGTTAAAATTCTGTTGAAATGTGAATATTATTTATTCCTCTGCTATAGTTTTTTTTTCCAGCTGTGAATATTGTTATATCCCTTTTTTAATTGTTTCGTAGATATGTGTTTGTAAAACCATGCATCTGTTATTGTTTCATCGATCTGTGAATATTATTACATCCTCTGTTATTGTTTCATCGATCTGTGAATATTATTACATCCCTCTGTTATTGTTTTCTCGATCTGTGAATATTATTACATCCTCTGTTATTGTTTCATCGATCTGTGAATATTATTACATCCCTCTGTTATTGTTTTCTCCATCTGTGAATATTATTACATCCTCTGTTATTGTTTCATCGATCTGTGAATATTATTACATCCCTCTGTTATTGTTTTCTCCATCTGTGAATATTATTACATCCTCTGTTATTGTTTTCTCCATCTGTGAATATTACTAAATCCCTCTGTTATTGTTTCATCGATCTGTGAATATTATTACATCCCTCTGTTATTGTTTTGCCGATCTGTGAATATTATTACATCCTCTGTTATTGTTTCATCGATCTGTGAATATTATTACATCCTCTGTTATTGTTTTGCCGATCTGTATTATTATATCATCAACCCTGCTATTATTGTGTCGGTCCGTGAATGAATATTCCTTTTGTTTTTTTTCGATCTGTGAATATTGTTACATTTATCCGTTATTGTTCAGCCAACTTCTAAATACGTTCCCATTGCTAAAATAACGTTTATACAATGTAGCTGCTCTAATTTCAAATAAACGACAGCCGTCGATATTATTATAGCGTGTTTACAAAAGTTTGCCACTGCAATTTTGTAAATACATGTATATCACCAGGAGACGAAGGCGCGCCCCACAGCACCAGAGCTGGAAGTTGGTCAGCGACCCACAGCTGATGGCTTGTGCCAGGATCGGTGAACCAGAACCATCCAGACCCTGCTCCACCTCTCCGTGGTGCCTCTAGTAGCAGACTAACCAGTCTAGTCTGGCCAAGCTAGTAGGGATCGAAGAGACAAGACAACCAGGTACTCAAAATGGCCAAGCGAGTAGGAATCGAAGAGGGAAGACAACCCGGTACTCAAAAATGTCATGCTGAAGTCGGATGTGTTGGGCCGAAAAGCTCAAATATCACAGTTATACTTCCGCCCACTTAACGTTCTTTTAAGGGCGGATGATGAAAAGGTGTACTCCTTTAGTCATCGGGCGAACGCAAGCAGGAAATTTCTTATCAATTACTTAACATAGAAACTCTGTTTTTTTTTTCAATGGGGTCCTATTGTAGTCTCAACCTTGATATTCTAATACGTAATGTTATGTAAATTGTCCATACTTATCAAAAGAGTCATTTTCTGTGTTATTCTTATCAGTTACTTAATTATTGGTGTATCAACAATGTAATTTTACAGTATTGCAGTATATTTATTCTATTTCACAAACTAGAGGCGTATATGCAATTGTTCAACAGCTGGTAACATTCCATTGAGTGGCTTTAGAGATGTCAATGTCCTGGTTCTGTCTTAGTACAATTATCAATTTCTTTAGTGTCAATAATTCGCAGTCCAAAAAAATAAAAAATCTATTGTTTAAACACTCTTTTGTCAAAGTTATCCAATTTATATTTCCGTTCTGGGAGGTGAGCGTGGCCGTGCGGCTAAAACCACTGCTCCGCTGGCCGAAAAGCTGACGCACGGTGTTCGAAGCCCGCGGTAGACAGAAAGGATTTTTTTCTATCGAGGGTGAAATAAAAATCCTGAGGCTCACACGTGGCGGCGGCTTGACCAAGCGGCCTTTATCGGTTATAGCGTTGCTCCCCCCCCCCCCCCCTCCCCCCGAAATGGTACTATGTAAAGATAGTTTTTTTTTTTTTTTTTTTTTTTTTTTTTTTTTTTTTTCCCCTTCCTTCCCACCTTCCTGTTCTGGCCCTCATTTGGTATCTGTAGAAACATTGCAATCTTCATTCAACCGTCTTGATAAATGTCTGGTCACGAATACAGAGAGCTTGTTTTGTTCTTTTCTCTGGGTTTCAAATACAATGAAATTGGTTTTCACGTTTAGCTCCAAACGTAAAAATATATCATTTCAATGCAATATTCCTGAGAGTAATGAATATAAGGTTCAGTGCATTGCAATGAAACCACTCATGTTGAGTTATGAAACACACCCCTGAATACTTCACACGGATTCTGAAAACGAGGCAGTGACGTAAATTCCCAGCGCATTTGCAAATTCACGTTCATTTTTTGCAAGTTCTTTCAGGATTTTCTTGATAGTTTCGTGAAATGCGTTATTTTAAACAGCCAGGTGAAAGCTACCACAATATGATCTGTAAAACTCATAGATAGTGACTAAGCCAGGATTAATATATATTTCTATATCTTGAAGGAAGAAAAATCTTTCCTGATTACATTAAAGGAAGGAGAAAATTATGACACAAGATTGACAATTGCTATCGTTACTCGTAATGTTGACGTTATTTAAGCGTTGTCTAACAAGAGACACGTGCTTAACAACAACAAAGGCCACAGTGGACAACTCATACTTGCTAGCTCGATGATACAAAACCAAAGCTTTGGATATATATGACGTTATTGTATAATTACAAAATAATCCGTTTAGACAGCTTGTATCTTCCTTGGCCTCTCGTTTAGACAGCTTGTATCTTCCTTGGCCTCTCGTTTAGACAGCTTGTATCTTCCTTGGCCTCTCGTTTAGACAGCTTGTATCTTCCTTGGCCTCTCGTTTAGACAGCTTGTATCTTCCTTGGCCTCTCGTTTAGACAGCTTGTATCTTCCTTGGCCTCTCGTTTAGACAGCTTGTATCTTCCTTGGCCTCTCGTTTAGACAGCTTGTATCTTCTTTGGCCTCTCGTTTAGACAGCTTGTATCTTCCTTGGCCTCTCGTTTAGACAGCATGTATCTTCCTTGGCCTCTCGTTTAGACAGATTGTATCATCCTTGGCCTCTCGTTTAGACAGCATGTATCTTCCTTGGCCTCTCGTTTAGACAGCTTGTATCTTCCTTGGCCTCTCGTTTAGACAGCTTGTATCTTCCTTGGCCTCTCGTTTAGACAGCATGTATCTTCCTTGGCCTCTCGTTTAGACAGCTTGTATCTTCCTTGGCCTCTCGTTTAGACAGCATGTATCTTCCTTGGCCTCTCGTTTAGACAGCTTGTATCTTCCTTGGCCTCTCGTTTAGACAGCTTGTATCTTCTTTGGCCTCTCGTTTAGACAGCTTGTATCTTCCTTGGCCTCTCGTTTAGACAGCATGTATCTTCCTTGGCCTCTCGTTTAGACAGATTGTATCATCCTTGGCCTCTCGTTTAGACAGCTTGTATCTTCCTTGGCCTCTCGTTTAGACAGCTTGTATCTTCCTTGGCCTCTCGTTTAGACAGCATGTATCTTCCTTGGCCTCTCGTTTAGACAGCTTGTATCTTCCTTGGCCTCTCGTTTAGACAGCATGTATCTTCCTTGGCCTCTCGTTTAGACAGCTTGTATCTTCCTTGGCCTCTCGTTTAGACAGCTTGTATCTTCTTTGGCCTCTCGTTTAGACAGCTTGTATCTTCCTTGGCCTCTCGTTTAGACAGCATGTATCTTCCTTGGCCTCTCGTTTAGACAGATTGTATCATCCTTGGCCTCTCGTTTAGACAGCTTGTATCTTCCTTGGCCTCTCGTTTAGACAGCATGTATCTTCCTTGGCCTCTCGTTTAGACAGCATGTATCTTCCTTGGCCTCTCGTTTAGACAGCTTGTATCTTCCTTGGCCTCTCGTTTAGACAGCATGTATCTTCCTTGGCCTCTCGTTTAGACAGCTTGTATCTTCCTTGGCCTCTCGTTTAGACAGCTTGTATCTTCTTTGGCCTCTCGTTTAGACAGCTTGTATCTTCCTTGGCCTCTCGTTTAGACAGCATGTATCTTCCTTGGCCTCTCGTTTAGACAGATTGTATCATCCTTGGCCTCTCGTTTAGACAGCTTGTATCTTCCTTGGCCTCTCGTTTAGACAGCATGTATCTTCCTTGGCCTCTCGTTTAGACAGCTTGTATCTTCCTTGGCCTCTCGTTTAGACAGCTTGTATCTTCCTTGGCCTCTCGTTTAGACAGCTTGTATCTTCCTTGGCCTCTCGTTTAGACAGCTTGTATCTTCCTTGGCCTCTCGTTTAGACAGATTGTATCATCCTTGGCCTCTCGTTTAGACAGCATGTATCTTCCTTGGCCTCTCGTTTAGACAGCTTGTATCTTCCTTGGCCTCTCGTTTAGACAGCATGTATCTTCCTTGGCCTCTCGTTTAGACAGCATGTATCTTCCTTGGCCTCTCGTTTAGACAGCTTGTATCTTCCTTGGCCTCTCGTTTAAACAGCATGTATCTTCCTTGGCCTCTCGTTTAGACAGCTTGTATCTTCCTTGGCCTCTCGTTTAGACAGCATGTATCTTCCTTGGCCTCTCGTTTAGACAGCTTGTATCTTCCTTGGCCTCTCGTTTAGACAGCATGTATCTTCCTTGGCCTCTCGTTTAGACAGCTTGTATCTTCCTTGGCCTCTCGTTTAGACAGCTTGTATCTTCCTTGGCCTCTCGTTTAGACAGCTTGTATCTTCCTTGGCCTCTCGTTTAGACAGCTTGTATCTTCCTTGGCCTCTCGTTTAGACAGCTTGTATCTTCCTTGGCCTCTCGTTTAGACAGCTTGTATCTTCCTTGGCCTCTCGTTTAGACAGCTTGTATCTTCCTTGGCCTCTCGTTTAGACAGCATGTATCTTCCTTGGCCTCTCGTTTAGACAGCATGTATCTTCCTTGGCCTCTCGTTTAGACAGCTTGTATCTTCCTTGGCCTCTCGTTTAGACAGCATGTATCTTCCTTGGCCTCTCGTTTAGACAGCTTGTATCTTCCTTGGCCTCTCGTTTAGACAGCTTGTATCTTCCTTGGCCTCTCGTTTAGACAGCATGTATCTTCCTTGGCCTCTCGTTTAGACAGCTTGTATCTTCCTTGGCCTCTCGTTTAGACAGATTGTATCTTCCTTGGCCTCTCGTTTAGACAGCTTGTATCTTCCTTGGCCTCTCGTTTAGACAGCTTGTATCTTCCTTGGCCTCTCGTTTAGACAGCATGCATCTTCCTTGGCCTCTCGTTTAGACAGCTTGCATCTTCCTTGGCCTCTCGTTTAGACAGCTTGTATCTTACTTGGCCTCTCGTTTAGACAGATTGTATCTTCCTTGGCCTCTCGTTTAGACAGCTTGTATCTTCCTTGGCCTCTCGTTTAGACAGATTGTATCTTCCTTGGCCTCTCGTTTAGACAGATTGTATCTTCCTTGGCCTCTCGTTTAGACAGCATGTATCTTCCTTGGCCTCTCGTTTAGACAGCTTGTATCTTCCTTGGCCTCTCGTTTAGACAGCTTGTATCTTCCTTGGCCTCTCGTTTAGACAGATTGTATCTTCCTTGGCCTCTCGTTTAGACAGCTTGTATCTTCCTTGGCCTCTCGTTTAGACAGCTTGTATCTTCCTTGGCCTCTCGTTTAGACAGCTTGTATCTTCCTTGGCCTCTCGTTTAGACAGATTGTATCTTCCTTGGCCTCTCGTTTAGACAGCTTGTATCTTCCTTGGCCTCTCGTTTAGACAGATTGTATCTTCCTTGGCCTCTCGTTTAGACAGCTTGCATCTTCCTTGGCCTCTCGTTTAGACAGATTGTATCTTCCTTGGCCTCTCGTTTAGACAGCTTGCATCTTCCTTGGCCTCTCGTTTAGACAGCTTGTATCTTCCTTGGCCTCTCGTTTAGACAGCATGTATCTTCCTTGGCCTCTCGTTTAGACAGCATGTATCTTCCTTGGCCTCTCGTTTAGACAGCATGCATCTTCCTTGGCCTCTCGTTTAGACAGCTTGTATCTTCCTTGGCCTCTCGTTTAGACAGCATGTATCTTCCTTGGCCTCTCGTTTAGACAGATTGTATCTTCCTTGGCCTCTCGTTTAGACAGATTGTATCTTCCTTGGCCTCTCGTTTAGACAGCTTGTATCTTCCTTGGCCTCTCGTTTAGACAGCTTGTATCTTCCTTGGCCTCTCGTTTAGACAGATTGCATCTTCCTTGGCCTCTCGTTTAGACAGCTTGTATCTTCCTTGGCCTCTCGTTTAGACAGATTGCATCTTCCTTGGCCTCTCGTTTAGACAGCTTGTATCTTCCTTGGCCTCTCGTTTAGACAGCTTGTATCTTCCTTGGCCTCTCGTTTAGACAGCTTGTATCTTCCTTGGCCTCTCGTTTAGACAGATTGCATCTTCCTTGGCCTCTCGTTTAGACAGCTTGTATCTTCCTTGGCCTCTCGTTTAGACAGCTTGTATCTTCCTTGGCCTCTCGTTTAGACAGCTTGTATCTTCCTTGGCCTCTCGTTTAGACAGCATGTATCTTCCTTGGCCTCTCGTTTAGACAGATTGTATCTTCCTTGGCCTCTCGTTTAGACAGCTTGTATCTTCCTTGGCCTCTCGTTTAGACAGATTGCATCTTCCTTGGCCTCTCGTTTAGACAGCATGTATCTTCCTTGGCCTCTCGTTTAGACAGATTGCATCTTCCTTGGCCTCTCGTTTAGACAGCTTGTATCTTCCTTGGCCTCTCGTTTAGACAGCTTGTATCTTCCTTGGCCTCTCGTTTAGACAGCTTGTATCTTCCTTGGCCTCTCGTTTAGACAGATTGTATCTTCCTTGGCCTCTCGTTTAGACAGCTTGTATCTTCCTTGGCCTCTCGTTTAGACAGCTTGTATCTTCCTTGGCCTCTCGTTTAGACAGCTTGTATCTTCCTTGGCCTCTCGTTTAGACAGCATGTATCTTCCTTGGCCTCTCGTTTAGACAGATTGTATCTTCCTTGGCCTCTCGTTTAGACAGCTTGTATCTTCCTTGGCCTCTCGTTTAGACAGCATGTATCTTCCTTGGCCTCTCGTTTAGACAGATTGTATCTTCCTTGGCCTCTCGTTTAGACAGCATGTATCTTCCTTGGCCTCTCGTTTAGACAGATTGCATCTTCCTTGGCCTCTCGTTTAGACAGCTTGCATCTTCCTTGCAGAATGGCTCAGGCAAAAGCAACTTTCCAACAAATGAGGAAGATACTATGCAATCCATTTTTGACAATAGAAACAAGAAAAAGAGTTCTTAAATGTTACGTAGAGCTAATCTTAACATATGGATGGCAACCATGGACAATAGGACAACAGACAAGAAAATCAATGGAGTCTGTAGAAATGTGGTTTTACAGAAGAATGTTGAGAGTACCATGGACAGCTAAGAAGAGTAATGAAGATGTTCTGAGAGAGGTCAAAGCAAAAAGAGAGCTAATTTCCAATATTAGGAAGAAACAATCATCATTTTTTGGCCATGTAATGAGAAGAGAACAACTGGAATATATTGTAACAATTGGGAAAATTGAGGGACGAAGAGATAGAGGGAAGCAAAGAGAAAAAATACCAGACAGCTTAAGAGAATGGATTGGCAGGAGGTCAACAATAGAAATGATAAATAGCTGCCGAGATCGAAAGTTGTGGAGAGACATGATCACCTACGCCAGCTGGCCCGGTACTTGATGATGATGATGATGATGTAGAATTAGTTTTATTTACTTACATATATATATGTGTGTGTGTGTGTGTGTTTGTGTGTGTGTGTGTTTGTGTGTGTGTGTGTTGTTGGTTGTTCCTGCTGAACGCCTATTTAGCCGAAACGTCGTTCAAATTTGTGTCGTCTATCAATCACGTAAAGTTTTTACTATACCATCCCCCCCCCCCCCCCCCGCCGAATTCTCCCTAAAACAGGGACCGCACCTGTTTGGTACTCAGGTAACAGAAAGGCGTGTCTTTCCCCCCTGAAAGCGACAACTTCCGGTTTAATTTGTATTTCTTGAGATACGTGAATTCTACTATAGGTCGTTTCAAAATATTTTGAAGGTGTTTAAAATTCCATATCTCTGCAACCGATTGATTGATAATGCTGAAATTTTGCATATGGTCTTGTGATTTTTTGGTCCCAAGAAGTACATTCATTTCCTCACCAACAAACGTATAGTTTTAAATATTCTTTATTTGAAGTATACAAATTTAAGGCATTTTGGTCAAACCATATATTTGGAGGAATTACCGCTTCATATGAGTGAGCACCCACGGACTTGTCATCTTGAACGTAATGCGCGCCAATTTCCCTGTTTTAAGCACTAAAAAACACATAAAACGCGTCATAGTTATAATTTTATATCCGGTGCATCCCATTTCCTGTCGTTTTGTTGTGATTTATGTGCAACGGCGTATCCTAATTATTGGGTAATTTCGTTAAATTTGTGATCTGTTAGTCAATGGGTATAAAAGTAAAGTTCCTTACATTGCAATCAGTGGCAATAAAGGTGTATAAATATTTTTGCATAGAAGCTAAGCGTGGAAAACTGTATCGAAGCATCTCAAAGCCAGAAAAGAGAACTATTCACGCATTGGGTATAAGCAAACGCTTTTTCAAACAAGTGCTTAAAGCTAACGGAGTGCCCAGTTCAATCAAGACTAGGACGCTAGGAAGAAAGAAAGTAGTAGATAGTTTTGACAAGGAAGTGATTAGAAGAGCAATTTGTAAAATGTTCGATTCCAAAGAAACTGTGACTTTAAGAAAACTGAAAATTCGACTGAGAGCAGAAAATGACATTGTTGTGTCGAAAACAACATTATGGAGAACTGTTAGAAGCATCGGTTTTACGTTTAGAAAGTACGATAGTGGTAGAAATGTCATCTGCGAGAAGCCGCACTTAGTTTCTATGAGGAGTAAATATTTACGTGAAGTACGGGAAATGCGTAACCAAGGTTATGATATTGTATTTCTAGATGAATCTTGGATAAATTCTCACCACACAAGTGCAAAGGAATGGCAGTTATCAGATGGAAGTATTAAAAGATGTGTACCCACTGGAAAAGGACAGCGTATTATAATGGCACATGCAGGCAGCCGAAAAGAAGGGTTGGTGAAAAATGCAGAACTTATATTCACCTCTAATTATACTGACAACAGGGACTATCACACCGAGATGAATGGCCATATATTTAGAGAGTGGATTGAAAATACTCTTCTTCCAATTCTAGACAGACCATCCTGTCTGGTAATGGACAACGCGTCGTACCACAACGCTGTGGCAGAAGAAGACAAAATTCCTACATCTACCAGTACAAAAGATGTTATAAAGATTTGGCTAAGAAAGGAAGGAATTCCATTTAACGAGGGATTTTTGAAACCTGAATTACTGTCACTTGTTAAGAAATCGCAAAAGACCAAAGTATTCCAAATAGACAAAATCATTCAACAGCATGGTCATACGTGCTTGAGACTGCCCCCTTATCATCCACAATTAAACCCCATTGAACTCGTTTGGGCAAAATTAAAGGGCAGGTGGCAGCTGAGAATACAAGTTTTAAACTATGCGATATAAAAGGACTGACATATGCTGCTCTATCACAGATTGACAAAGATTTTTGGTGCAAATGTGAAGATCATGTCTTAAAAGAAGAAAATGACTATTGGAAAAAAGATGGACTATCGTTCGTTCAGCCCAGATTAGTAATCAATATGTTAGACTCCTCTGATTCAGAATAAATGAAATAATAATGGACGTTTTTATATGTCCGCATGATCAATCTTTAGCTAAAGTTGATAACGTTTTGAAAATGTAAAGATTCTTGATATGTGTACTGCAGGCATGCAAAGAAACTAAATCACTTTCATATGTCTTGTTTACGTAAAATAATGAAAGTCACATGGAAAGACATGAAACGAACAATGTAGCTCTTTACAGTGAAGAGGATCCCGTGCTTACATCGGACTCTTTAGTCACATGCGTACCCATAAACAATAACTTTGCTTGATACGTCATGCTCGTTATCGCTCGCAACGGATAATTAATTTTTTTAAATGTATTCTTTGTTGTATATTGTTTAAATAGTTTTCATTAATGGAACTGTTTATACGCTGATTTGTTTTAGACCGTCTGTAAAGGCTATAACATTGACATTCTCATAGTATTTTAAAGAAAGTAAACAATAGAAAGTAAACAGTTGATAAACGCCTCCAACTTTCAAGTTGTGTAGAGACGCCTATGTCGAGAAGCTGATTTCCATTAATGTACGGTAAATTATTTTCTCCAGGAGCAAAAAGATCCGTAAATTCACTAAGATCAAAGGAAAGTGCTGCTTCATGATGAAGCATACTTCCTACATCATTAAATTTTGTGAAATCGGTGGGACCTTGGAAAAACAAGGCCAGATGCAAAAAATCAAGTTTGTAAGTGCAGGGAAAGAGGAGATATTTCATGTTAATCGTGAACATTTAGATTTGAAACGACCAATACCCTATTCTCCTCAGCTCGTGTGAGACGCCTTTAGTTTCTGGGTTATAAGCTATTTCTTAATCGATGTTCTGGAGTCACTGTTCGGTCAGTCACGGCGGTTTTATCTCTCAACATGCTCCCTTAGTTCTACAATGTAAATAATGTTACAAAAATTGGTCTTGTTGTTTTTGTCTTATATTCTCGCTTAAATATGATCTGAATATGTCTGTAGCATTTTTCAACTTTATCAAATTCAAATTTTCAACTCCAATGTTAAGTCAGTCTTATTATATGGCTGTGAAACATAGAGAACAACAAAATTGACAATCATGACGATACAGACTTTCATTAATGGGTGTTTACGCAGAATAAAAGGATGGAAATGACAGGACAAAATCACTAACATAGAATTATGGAATGTACCAGTCAAATACCAGTGGATAAAGAGATACAGCGAAGACGATGGCGCTGGATAGGACACACACTGCGGAAGCCAACTGAGAGTATTACACAACAGGCCCTTTTTTGGAATCCCCAGGAATTATTGAATGATATCTACAACAGCGGTTATATACCAGACGACATGCTCAAAGACCAAGAGATTATTGATGAAGACAGATAGAAACAGAAATGAAGATGATGTGGAAGACATGGAATGATCTTAGAAGAATGGCAAGAAACAGAACGATTTGGAAATTATTTTTAAAAGACCTATGCTCCACGGGGAGCCGAAAGGTAGAAGAATAAGATGTCTGTAGCATCATACACGGTTACACACGATGATATAAATATGTATTTTCAACAGCGGCAAGCATTTGTGAATGCAACATAATTCCCTCGCAGCCAGCAGGCCTTAGCAAAACTATAAATAACAGTGGTTAATCTACACATTGTTCCATTTGCTTTGCTTGCAATGTCATAACCAATTACGTAATACCCCAACCAATCAACTGACGTCCTCACCGACCACGTGATCCTAACAAACGTGCAAAGTCGCAACAATTATATAATGTTAAGTTCCATGGTGTTGTAAATGAAATCTGTCCCGGTGGCTTTATTACAAACGTATATAAGGTACCGTAAACGTAAAACAGGTAAATGAATTTAAATATTATGACCTTTGTTAACCTCAGGCGAAAGATGTACAACAGAGGTGAGATGCAGAATGGCTCAGGCAAAAGCAACTTTCCAAAAAATGAGGAAGATACTATGCAATCCATTTTTGACAATAGAAACAAGAAAAAAGAGTTCTTAAATGTTACGTAGAGCCAGTCTTAACTTATGATTGCGAATCATGGACAATAGGACAACAAACAAGAAAATCAATGGAGTCTGTAGAAATGTGGTTTTACAGAAGAATGTTGAGAATATCATGGACAGCTAAGAAGAGTAATGAAGATGTTCTGAGAGAGATCAAAGCAAAAAGAGAGCTAATTCCCAATATTAGGAAGAAACAATCATCATTTTTTGGCCATGTAATGAGAAGAGAACAACTGGAATATATTGTAACAACTGGACAAATTGAGGGACGAAGAGATAGAGGGAAGCAAGGAGAAAAAATAACAGACAACTTAAGAGAATGGCTTGGCAGAAGGTCAACAACAGAAATATGATAAATAGCTGCCGAGATCGAAAGTTGTGGAGAGACATGATCACCTACGCCAGTAGATTTTTCAAATGGATTGCATAGTATCTTCCTCATTTTTTTTTAAAGCTGCTTTTGCCTGAGCAATTCTGCATCTCACCTCTTTTGTAAAGAAAACTGGAAAACAATTCTACCAATGTTTGACAAACAACACACGGAATGAACAGGTCAGGCCCACTGGTCCACAGGGTTTTCCATCCTTTTTCATGAGTCTTTTCTCTTCTAAGTGTTGCCTTAGCACAGTCGCAAATGATGTTATACCATTCCTTATACATGCTCTCCATGACGTGCTATCTCTTGCCAGATGTTCCCAGTCATTTTTTACAGATGGAGAAGTCATTCAGAGATGATTTACAGATATGTCTGTATCGTAGATTAGGTCTGGTGAGGTAGATGACAATCAACTCCTGTAGTAATCATTGAGTGAAAATCAGCAGGAAAATAGACACTAAAAACTTTACTGAAAATATTGTGTTCTCTTTAATATGATGCAGTGTATCTCTGTTGTAACTTGACTCACATGACAGCTACTTTGAAATTTGCTTTCTCTGACCTGCTCGAGATGTCCTGAGTCTGCAGTAGTCAATCCCAGTTCGTCTGTTATATCTTGCACCTACCTTCTTCTAGGTCTTCCTGTCTCTCGTTTATCTGAAACTATGCTCTCCATAACTATATTCATTAAGCTATTATGGTGTTTTACATTCCAAAATATTTCATTTGTCTTGTTTTTATTGTTTTTATTTATTTATTTTTTTTTTGCTCCTTTAGTTTTTTTTTTAATTTTTAGTTATTTCAAAATTGACATGTTTGTTCTTTTCTCCGTCCATGGTGTTCTGAGTGTTCTTCTGTAATAATTGCATTCTAGGGCATTCGTGTATTTTTGTCTGCAAATCTTTTCATCATCATGTATCATACCGGTTCGCGTAGGCGATCATGTCCTTCCACAATCTTCTATCTACAGTGCATCGTCTCACTTCTTTTGTTGACTGTTTTCCGTGGGTCTGCTGTTTGTTGGATTGTTGACGTTTCCATCTGCTTTTGCAAGTTCTGCTTTCTCGTTTTCAAGAATGGCACATAGTGCTGGTATCCACCGTAGATCCATTGCTGTCCTTTCTGACAGGAAACATATGTTGTTCCTTATTTCCTGGATGGATCTGTCCTGATTCGGGATTGATATCGCTTGTATGACTGACCTTACACCGCTGACGATGACAATTGAAATGACTTTTATTTTTGTGATTGGCTCGACGAATCGACAGTCGACTCATCTGAGTGGCGTGAACCAGCGGCGTGGAACATAGAGAAACACTCAGGGTAAAAAGGAAAAGTAAAGTGCCCCGTCACGCCAAGTGGCGTATAGGGAATATGGTGTTAGTGACTATCAATTTTACAGACCTTCGGAACATGATTTTTGGGGTAATGTGGTCGGTATTACGGCCGTGCCGCTTTACTTTCCCAGAAAAAAGATCCTGTACCCATTAAAGGCTGGGTGAACCGGAAGCCGTTGGTTGGGATCGAACCCTACCTCTTGTCCTTTGTAGTCCAGTTCACTAACCAATGAGTTATCGCGGCTCCCGAGACTCTCAGGGTGCCTTAGTAATAAGGGAAAATTGAAAATAAAATAGAAAGAATGGTATGGTAAAAGCTTTACGTGGTTAGTAGACGACACAGATTTGAACGACGTTTCGGCTCAATAGGCCTTCAGCAGGAACAAACAAACAGCACGCACACACAGCCCTGCTCTTTACTCCGACAGCATGCCCACACTTTAAGTTCTCTAACTCCATCCGCCGTGGTACTCTATCAGCCTTCCAGTATTTACCAACGGACATCTTCTCTATAACATCTGAACTCGCCTTTACTACTTATAAGCTCACTAGATTTAGCTGCTCACTAGATATGTTCAAAGCAATGATGATCAACACCATACCCACCACAACAAAAGAGATTCATGGGAAATTAATCTTTCTGTTAGCCTGGTACAGATATTTAGTGTGGACCTGTCGTCTTTGTGTTAAATATGAAAATAGGTATTTTAATTCTGAAACTTTCCTGTATATATATATATATATATATATATATATATATATATATATATATATATATATATATATATATATATATATACAAAAAAAAGGGAATGTTGATTATAACTTAGTAAAATGTTTAGATAGTTTGTTTAGAAATTTAGGCTTTGTAAATTTTAATTAAACGCCAGTAACCCTTAACCAAAAAATGTGTATCTTACTTCCTTAAATAACGTAAATTCTGTTGGTATACCTTATTATTAAGTCTAAATGTAAAAGAAATCAATGTCCATGATAATTAAACAGGTAGCGTAATTAAGCCTTTACTGACATTAGGACAATTTTAGTTAAGTTAGGAATACTAACACTAGAGGAAATAAAGGCAATGCCCAGGGAATCCACGATGCTGTAAAGTAAAAACTCTCATGCTGCTGCTCTTCTTTCATCACAGGAAGAAAAGAACATAAACACTGAGTGGAAAGAAAAAAACGGGCATCTCCTCTATAACAACTGAACTCGCCTTTACTAATTACAATCTCACTAGATTTAGCTGCCACGTTAATTTCCTCCAAAATTGTATACGATTGAAGATTCTCCCACATGGGTTCCGGTCTAGGTTCACTCCCTTTGGCCACCAGCGTAACCCTAGTGAAATTAGGCGATTTGATAGTATTGAAAGAAGTCTTGGTTTTCATCGTATGAGGCTCGTTCTAGCCAACCATAATAGGCTAGTCTCACACCTGCGTACCAACAGGTAGAGAGACTCCGTCGTTTAATGACCGACACAGACCATTTTATCCGGCAGATCATCAACGACTTCAATAGGTGATACTTTCACGTCCCCCCTGCACAAGAATTTCTCTTACCTCCGCCCCACCCTCCCCTACACCCGCCACATTTCTCCCCCCCCCCCCGACTCTTTAGTTGTTTGCATACCCCCCGACCTTCATCTCTCACTTAATGAGATGTCTGTTCTCTCTAAAGGTTTTCAATTTATCTCCCCGTCGTCTTTCTAGTGAGTATTCATCATCATCAAGTACCGGGCCTACTGGCGTAGGTGATCATGTCTCTCCATAACTTTCGGTCTCGGCAGCTATTTATCATCTCTGTTGTTGACCTTCTGCCAAGCCATTATCTTCAGCTATCTGTTATTTTTTCTCTCTGCTTCCCTCAATCTCTTCGTCCCTCAATTTTTCCAGTTGTTACAATATATTCCAGTTGTTCTCTTCTCATTACATGGCCAAAAAATGATGATTGTTTCTTTCTAATATTAGAAATTAGCTCTCTTTTTGCTTTGACCTCTCTCAGAACATCTTCATTACTCTTCTTAGCTGTCCATGGTACTCTCAACATTCTTCTGTAAAACCACATTTCTACAGACTTCAGTGATTTTCTTGTCTGCTGTCCTATTGTCCATGATTCGCATCCATATGTTAAGACTGGCTCTACATAACATTTAAGAACTCTTTTTCTTGTTTCTATTGTCAAAAATGGATTGCATAGTATCTTCCTCATTTTTTGGAAAGCTGCTTTTGCCTGAGCCATTCTGCATCTCACCTCTTTTGTACATCTTCCATCTGAGGTTAACAAAGTTCCCAAATATTTAAATTCATTTACCTGTTTTAATATTGTTCCACTTCTCTTTATTTTGCACTGAGGTGATGTCTTTTTCTTTGTTGTTACCATTGCCTCTGTCTTTTTGCTATTAAGGCTGAGTCCTTTATTTTTCCTTTCTTTCACTATAATGTCCAACATTTCTTGTAACTCATTTTCACTCATAGCGATTAAGACTGTATCATCAGCATACCTTACATTATTTATATTATGACCTCCAATTGTTATTCCAGGCATGTCCCATATGGATCTTAAAATAATCTCACTATAAATATTAAACAAATCTTGTGACAGTACACAACCTTGTCTAATACCCTGTTGTTTTATTTGTTGAAACATTCCCAATTGGTTTCCAGTTCTTATGGTCGCTGTTTGTTGCCAGTACATATTCTTTATTATTCTTAGATCTTTGCTGTCTACGTTTATGCTTTCTAAAATTGTGATTATTTCTTGGTGCTTTACTTTGTCAAATACCTTGCTGTAATCTATGAAACATAGGTATAGATCTGTTTTCACCTCTATGTCTCTTTCTACTAAAGATCTTATGATATAAATGGCATTGTTTGTTCCTTTATCTCTAACAAAACCACACTGTTCATCACTAATTTCTGGACTGATTGTGTTTCGCACTCTTCGCATGATGATTCTTGTTAATATCTTAGTCATATGACTCATAAGGCTTATTGTGCGATGATCATCGCATTCAATCGCACCCGATTTCTTTGGTAGGGCTATGAATATTGATTTGAGCATGTCGTCTGGTATATATCCGCTGTTGTAGATATCATTCAATATTTTTGTTATTATTTCTTTTCCAAAATCACCCACGGCTTCAATCTCTTTAGTTGTATTATCTGGTCCAGGAGCTTTGCCTGCTTTCATATTGTGCAAGGCGTCTTCCACTTCTTCTCTGAGTATTTCTGGTCCTTCTCCATTATCCTTAATATTTACTTCCGTTCGTTCATCATTATAAAGATCGTTAATGTATTCTGTCCATCGTTCCCTTATGTTTTCTTGATCAATTAACAGTTCTCCTTCCTTTGATCTTAGGCGTCCATTTTTTTTTATTGCGTTTTTCTTCCTGTTAATTCCTCACTTTCTTTGAATATAGCTTTAGCATCTCCTTTTTGTTGCATTTCAATCTCTTTGCATCTCTCTTTTAGCCATGCTTCTTTTGCTTCATTGCATTTTACTACACTTTCTTTATTTAATCTCTTATACTCATCTTTATTTCTTCTTCTTGTATCCATTAGCTGCAAAATGTCATCTGTCATCCATTTCTTTCTTGAATTTTTCCTCACTGGTGGTATGAACTCTTTTGATGTTTGTTGCCTTGATTCTTTTAGCATTTCCCACTGTTCATCAATGCTTTGTATCTTCTCTATTGCATTGTACCGGTTCTGAATTGTGATTGCATATTTGTCTTGCAGCTTCTTGTCTGATTTTAGTAAATCTAAATTTAACTTGATGTTAACTGAAGCTCGTTTTGTTGTTTTTAATTTTACTCTAAGCTTTCTCACAACTGGTACATGATCACTATTGCAATCTGCCCCTGGTCTAGTTTTCACACACACCAGACTGTTTCTAAATCTATTGCTTATCATTATGTAATCAATTTGATTACGTGCGTTGTCCCCTGGGCTTTTCCATGTCCACAGACGTCTTGGATGTTGCTTAAACAAAGTGTTTCCTATCATCATGTTGTGTGTTCTTGCCCAGTCAATGAGTTTCTCACCTCTTTCATTCCTCTCACCTAAGCCACAATGACCAACTACTTCCTCAACTCTTTCCTTTCCTACGTTTGCGTTAAAATCCCCTAGAACTATGGTGTTTTCATGTGATTTGCATTTATGAAGTGCCTCATTTAACTCGTTGTAAAATTTATAAGTTGTTTCCTCTAGACTGTCTGCTGTTGGTGCATAAACTTGTATAAGATTTATGTCTATTGGCTTTCCATTCAATTTCACTAAAAGGACTCTGTCAGATATAGGGTAAAAGCCTTTCACTGTTCTTGCTCTTTCTGCATCCAAGATGATACCTACTCCTCTTTGGTGTTCAGTACCTCCAGAATAGATTACTTTATGTTTATCAGAATACATCTCTCCTGATCCGGTGTATCTCATTTCGCAAAGTCCCAGTAATTGTAAACCCATTCTTTTCATTTCTTGTATGATGTTTTCTAGTATACCCTTCTGCACGAGTGTTCTCACATTCCAAGTACTTATCTTTAGAGTTTGTTTTATCTTTATTTTGCTTACAGTAGCTTGATGACGATCGGGTATCACCTGTAGCACATGATGTCCCCTACCGAACGAGGGTTTTCCATTGGAATCCCCCTTAACGTTGTTGTCGTTATTTCTATTGTTGTGGCGATTCATAATTATACAAAGAAATTACGACGGCGGTTTTCTGTTGCCTTCCGTCGGTTTGTTTACGGTTGGCTCCGCTAGCCTTTGACTAAAAAGTTTCACCCACAAGGCAGTGTGGTTGTTTTACTTCGGGTTACCCTCCCTTAGCCTTTTACTCTCCCGAGCTTACCTGCAAGGCAGCAGGGCAGCCACAGGTTGTACTGTTTACTGCATACAGTAGCAGGTAACCATTAGTGACCATTACACCATGATGTCAATGATTTCCATAGACGTATGCGCTTAAAGTTCCGTTTCTCGGACACTACTGCTGCTTCCTCCTCACCCACCCCTGTTGATGAGTTTTCTCGCTTCCACTCCCGAAAATCGGATTGGACACCACAACCCGGCGCACCACAGACGTTGGATCACTACATAAATGTCACCTCACGTGAGATACAACAACTGTGCCCTAGAAAACTTCACCGCTCTAATTTATCTCCCTCTGAGCTTCGGGCCCTCTCTAATCTCCGCCGCCGAGAGGACATTGTCATCAAACCGGCAGATAAAGGGGAGCGGTGGTAGTTTGGCGCAAAGACTTATATATTTAAGAGGGCAACAAACAGTTATCCAATACCACGTTTTATAAACCCCGCCCTGACGACGCCACTGTCCTCCACAACAAGCAGGCCCAATCTACCATCAAGGAACTGATCCGAGACAACCTCCTTCCTCCAAGTGCGTCCCGCCTCATTATTCCCAATAGTGGTCTTGGAAACCATCATTCTACATGCTCCCCAAAAAATTCACAAGATTGACAATCCAGGAAGCCCATCGTGTCAGCATGTGCATGCCCGACTGAACACATATCTGATTATCTAGACAATGTCTTCCAGCCCATGGTAGTTAGTCTTCTCTCATATGCCAAGGACACCAACCATGCCTTGAGTATCTTCTCTTCCATCTCTCTCTCCCGAGGTCGCTCATACCGACTTTTCACCCTTGATGTTTGCTCTCTCTACACCTCTATTCCTCACTCCGACGGCCTCCTGGCTCTACGTTTCTTTCTTGACCAGAGACAACACCCCTCTGTTGATACTGCAACTCTTCTCCGACTTACTGAGCTTGTACTCAAACATCAACACCTTTGAGTTCAATGGTAACTTCTATGACCAGGTTAGTGGAGTAGCCATGGACACCAAGATGGGTCCCAGCTATGCTTGCCTATTTATGGGTTACCTTGAGCACCAAATTCTCAATTCGTATCAAGATCCCCTTCCCATCATATACCTCCGGTACATTGATGACTGCTTCGGACTAACCGATCTACCTGAGGATGACCTCTCCAGGTTTATCGACTACATTGGTGGCTATCACAAAGCTATCAAGATCACATCTTGTACATCCACTTCCTCTGTTACCTTCCTAGATCTTATTGTTTCTTTGGGTACCTCGGGCCTCCACACCTCGGTTTTCTATAAACCCACAGACACCCATTGTTATCTCCTCTATACTTCAACACATTCACCTTCTTGTCGTGATTCAATTCCGTTCTCACAGTTATTGCGTCTCCGTCGCATCTGCCAGAATGGCCAAGATTTCCTCCTACAGGCTCACCTCATGTTAGGTTTCTTCAGCTGCCGGCTTTATCCGGACTCGATCCTCCAGTCTGCCCTCCAGCGGGTCCTCCTTATCTCCCGTCCCAAGGCACTCACTCCTTCTAACCGCCCCCTCCCTCTGAGAGAACTATACTCACCCTCACATATCATCCTCACAACTTAGCTGCTGTGGAGATACTCAACCGCTACCGTTCCATTCTCCTCTCTGATCCCACCACTCGTCTACTTTTCAGTGATCCCCCGATGATCGCCTTCAAGCGCGACAAGAATTTGGGAGATATTCCGGTTAGGAGCCATCTCCCTCGCTCCGACCCTCAACACTTCGGTACGGCCCCTTGTGGTCGTAACTGTATCACCTGTGCCTATGTGCTCCCTACTGACTCGGTCTTATTCCCTAATGGACGGTTCGAGATCAAGCATGGCTTCACATGTGTGTCACGTAACATCATTTATACCATCATATGCCAATGATGCCACATGACTTACATTGGCGAGAGTGGAGGACGACTAGCGGATAAATTTTGTGAGCATCTACGAGATGTTCAACAGAATACTGGCACTCCAGCGTCTTCCCATTTCAACTCCTCAGACCACAAGGGCAAAGACGACATCCATATCACTGGTATTGTCCCTTGTCACTCTGGTGACCGCAGCCGTTCTGCTTTGGAGAATCGCCTCATAGTGCAGTATGGTTCGCTGACCCTACGAAGCATGAATGTATCACACTCATACACATAGTTTCCTTTCGGCTACTCCTTCCCTTTTGCATAGCCCGCTCTACCGCCCATGTTTTGGTTCTTTAGTCTATCTACTATGCCATGCTATTCAAAGTTCTTCTCCACTAGTCCCCATTGAGACACTTCGGTGTTCTCCTATACCCTTTCTCTCTGTGCTACTTACCCCTCATATGTTTTTATTGCACCCCACTCTCAGACATCTCATTCTTTTCGCCTTTTGAGTACCTGTTATTCTACTGTTCTATTCTTTCTCCTTCGAGTCTGCACACTGACCCCGGTGTGAACTCCTCTGGTTAGTTGTGCGTTATGCGCACATTTCTACACATATGATTGTTCCCGTATGGATGTGCACATGCATGTATGTGTTCATATGTATGGGTATTGGTATATATATATATATATATATATATATATATATATATATATATATATATATATATATATATATATATATATATATATATATATATATGCATGTATGTGTGTGCTTGCTTGTATGCATATACGAGATATGTATGAGTATGTATATATATATATATATGTATGTATGTTGATATGTATAAGTATGTGCACGTCTGCTTGTACGTGTATATATGTATACACGCATATGTGTGTGTGTATACATGTATTTATGCGCCCTTAGATACTTTCAGAAAGTGTCGGTGTCATTGCAGTCGACGTAACCTAGACAGCGTTCCCCCTCACTCATGTATTTTTAGAACCCTTCACCTGACCAGAGGGTATAATTTCAGCTACACCCGTGTGACCTTTACTTTCCCATTCTGACCACGGTCCACAACACAGGGAAGTCATTTTTCTTTTCTTTAACATATTTCGATTATTTTTTTTATTTTTGATGTTTTATTACTGGTTAGCTATGTAGGATTAGTTTTATTTACTTACATATCTGTGTGTGCGTGTTGTTTGTTTGTTCCAGCTGAAGGCCTATTGAGCCGAAACGTCGTTCAAATCTGTGTCGTCTACTAACCACGTAAAGCTTTTACCATATCATTTTTTTATATTTTTTCAATTTTCCCTCACATTCAGCTTTACTGCAGCTTCGCATTTTTATGCATTCATTTGCATTTCTTTACCTTAACCCTTGCCTTAGTAATAAACTACGTCCTGCACTATCCCCAAATATCATCATTGTGTGCCATACCGGTTGGCGTAGGCGATCATGTCCTGCCACAATCTACTATCCACAGTGCATCGTATTAATTCTATTGTTGACTGTTTTCCATGTCATGACACCAGGTTATCTAGTATTTTCTCTTTGTTGTCTGCGATAAAGGAATGGCAAAAAAATAATTTTAATGTCATGAAAAATATACTAACATTAAAACAATTAGCACCAGGGCTAAAACTATGAATAGCAAAATGTTACATCTTCTCAATATTCCTATATGGTGCAGAAACATGGACATTAGACAAGAAAACAGAACAGAGAATTGAAGCCTTTGAAATGTGGATATATAGAAGAATAGTTAGAATTGGATGGAAAGAAAAGAAAACAAATGATGAAGTCTTAAAACAAGTAAAAATGAAAAGAGAACTACTAAGCACAATTCAAAAAAGACAAATGCGATTTTTGGGTCATGTTAAAAGACACAACAGCCTACTAAAAGTAATCCTGGAGGGGAAAATGCAAGGTAAAATTGGCAGAGGCAGACCCAAACTAACATGGACGAGTAACATCAAAAGATGGACAAATCAGCCTATGACAACCTGCACCATCAAAGCAAGAAGCAGAGCAGAATGGCGATCCATGATAGCTAACCTTCGTTGTGGAGATGGCACTCAATGATGATGATTATGTCGTCTGCGATTTCTTATTTCCTGCATTTTTCTGGGTATAACGAAATACTCCAACTTTCCACTTCTCATGACTTGTGCTATTATACTATTTTATTTTTGTGGTGCATTTTCCGCCTAATGTTTTTATTGTGTCCAAGTATTTCACGCTCTGCCCTGCTTTAGATTTGTCTGCTTACTTTTATCTTAAATTATGATGATGGGGCTGGAGAAATTAAACATTGATGGCAAGGATCTGCGAATCATAAAATCATGCACTTGCAACAAACAGCAGCTATACGAATTAACAACCAAACAGGACAATTCCAATATATTCTGTGTCCTGTCGCCGGATTTGTTTTCACTTTACAGCGAACATATTATGAGATCAATAGTAGACAAAAGAGGAATTGAAGTCAAAGGTCACAACATAATTAACTTTCGATATGCGGATGACACAGTCTTAATAGCAGAGACAGAGAATGAGCTACAAGAAATGATAGACATAATAGTAGAAGAAAGCAACAAGAAAAGTCTGTCTGAATAGTAAGAAAACAGAAATAATGGACATATCAAAGAAACAATCACCACCATCATGCAGCATAAAAATAAACTGGACAAATTTGACACAAGTGCAACGCGTCAAATACTTGGGCACAATAATAACATCAGATAGATGATGCATCACAGAAATAAAAAGCAGAATAGCTTAGGCCAAAATAGCATTTCAGAAAATGTAAAATATCTTATGCAACAAATCTCTGTCAATAGAAATGAGAAAGAGAGTTCATCGGTGCTATATAGAGCCAATTCTGACCTATGGAAGCGAATCATGGACAGTAGACAAACAAATGAAAAGACGATTAGAGGCCACAGAGATGGGATTTCTCAGAAGAATGTTGAAAATTCCCTGCACAGATAAAAAGACCAATGAGAAAGTTCTCAAAGAGGCCAACACAAAAAGGGAGCTCTTAAAAAACATCAGAAAGAAGCAATCAATATTTTTCGGGCACATCATGAGAAGAGGAAAGTTGGAAATACTTGGTTACAACTGGCAAAATAAAAGGAAAGAGAGATCGCGGACGACAAAGAGAGAAAATACTGGATAGCTTGGTGTCATGGCATGGAAAACAGTCAACAACAGAACTGATACGATGCACTGTAGATAGAAGATTGTGGAGGGACATGATCACCTACGCCAACCGGTATGGCACATGATGATGATGATGATGATGATGATGATGATGATGATTGTTTCTTCGGCATTACCATTACTTCTGTTTTTTTTTCTCTCTTAAACTCTCAGAGTTTGTATTATCTGGCTCTCCGAGTTTGCATTATTTGGCTCTCCGAGTTTGTATTATTTGGCTCTCCGAGTTTGTATTATCTGGCTCTCCAGATTGTTATTATCTTACAACCTACCATCCCATTGTGTACATTACGTCTTGTTATTGTCCATGTATTGCATTGTTGATAAACAAAAGACGTGGTAATTAGAATTTGCCCTGTTGATATCATTGCTAAAAATTAAAATATACTGCCCTTGATTTGTGTTTTGTTTGTTGGTCATTTATGGAGTGGGCGTTTGTGTTGTAATATATTGTATGTAGGTGTGATTTTCTCACTTTCAATACCAACTCTAATGATATATATTATATGTTAGACATAATTCGGCAAACATTTTAAAGATAAATATATTGAGTTATTTGCGGGTCATCATCATTGCACTCCGAACATGTTCATAGGTGCTCAGATCCCCTCCTCAGCAATTCCCTCAGTGTCCAGCGACTGACGACTCCAGTTCTATGTTATTCTACCTGCAGAGCGTGCTGTAAATGCCCATGCACTTCTTTGGTGTCGTCTTACAGATCCGTCTGTATAGATGACTGCATCTTTCTCATCGGTGTTATCGCAGATGAGACCGTTGACCTCAGCATTAACCACGACCGAGTTCTGTTCCCTACTTTTCCTGTCGAGTGTGACGATACACGAGAAAGTCCCCTTGAATGACGTAGACACCGGTATCCACTCCTCACCAACGCTGATATTGGTAAGCCCACAGACCTGTTTGATGACATCTTCTGCTCGGCCCACCCATGATTTGCCTCTTTTTAGCCTGTCACCTTTCTCTGTGTTGAGCACGTGGTGCAATGGATGCTCTGTATCTGTACTAATCTTCAGGTATGCTCGTGCTCTCCAGATCTTGATTCTGTCATCCATGGTTGGAAAGTCAAGAAGATACCTCATTGCTACACAGGGAGTGTCCCTCGTACATCCCAGGAGAATGCGCATGGCTTCATTTTGTATTTTCTCCAGCCTATCAATTTGAGTCGTACTGACAGTAAGAATTGCCGGGGCATATTCGATTGGTGCGAGGACTAATCCCTGGAACAGAAGAGTAAGTAGCCTCTGCTCGATGTTGGCAGCTGACATGACCTTCAAGGCGACTAATCCTTTGCGGGATTTTGTTATCACATGGTCGACGTGGTCCCGAAAACACAGGCTGCGATCAAACTTAACTCCAAGGTATGTCATCAACTTGTCCCTGGTCACCTCATTAGCTCCCATTCGTACTACCGGTGTGGTCGTATGAACGATATGATTGTTAAGGGAGAACCATGAAACTGATGCTTTATTAGGATTAACCACGGCACCTGATACCCCACACCAGGAAGAAATGCGATCGAGTTCGTCTTGCATTGTGGAAGCGATTCGTCGTCTGTCTCTTCCCTGTCGATATACCAGAATATCATCAGCAAAAGTCATAGTTCTTCCCCTCCCATCTAGCTGTTGTTCCGTGATCGTTATTGTCTACACGTCAAGTAGAACTGGTGGCAATGGTGAGCCTTGTGACAGCCCTGGGTAAATGGATGTTGGCTCGGAAGACCAACTTCCACATCTGAGTATCACCTTCCTCTGAAACAGTGCCGCGGCGATCCATCTAATGAGGAAGGGGTGCACCGCCAGTTTGAGGAGCATATGCATGAGATATTCAAATTGTACCCTGTTGTATGCATCCTCCAGATCTATAGCAGCAGCACATGTCTCCTCTCGTCTGTGGAAGCCTTCGAAGACGTTATAGGCAAACACTGCCGCATTGAGCCATGTCTCTTTGTTATATCTATAACCTCCGAGTGTGGGTGGGAATATACGTTTCTGTTCAAGGTGACAGGTGAGGACACGGGCAACTATTTTCTCCAGCAGCTTGCCCGCGGTGTTCTGCATTGTGATGATTCTGTAGGCACTGATCTGAGAATGGTCCTTGTTTGGCTTCGGTAGCAGTAGTAAGTAGCTGTGTAGCCACTCCTCCCTAATCTGGCCACTCCGAATACTGGCATTAAATTCATTGTCCAGTTTTGTCAAGTCGTCGTCAGCTAAATTGCCTATGTCATCGTACCGAACACCATCTGGACCAGGAGTAGTATTGTGTGACCTTTTAAGTGTCGTGCGAATGGTATCGATTGTGATTGTGAGATCTTCTTCCAGCCCTACATCCTTACACAATTTTGACAGCGATACCCGTATCCTCATTCTTACACGAAAGTGAACACAGCCAACTGTTCCCTGAGATACGATATCATCATTCATCGTAAACAATTGGAATATCGAAACATGATCAAAACGGATGAGACACACAGCTCACGGTGTGCACAGAGCACTTAACTCAGTAGCTCCTGCAACAAGCCGGAATATAACTTATTTATGATATGAAATTAAAGCATAATAAAATGATAGTTACCTAAAGTGATATATAATAATTTGATTAACACACAGGAATGGGTATCTAGTAAACATTTAGGCATACGGAGTGTCTGATCATCATTATACGTGGAAGACATTTTGTGCATTTCATGGAATTTCAATCATACCATTTATCATCATCAATTTCTGGCTTCTCTCGAGTGTTTCCTTCGTCCCCCATAGAGGATTTGACTGCCATCATTTTATTTGTCCAGCTGCCCCCCACTGTTTCCTTCGTCCCCATAGAGGATTTGACTGCCATCATTTTATTTGTCCAGCTGCCCCCCACTGTTTCCTTCATCCCCCATAGAGGATTTGACTGCCATCATTTTATTTGTCCAGCTGCCCCCCACTGTTTCCTTCATCCCCCATAGAGGATTTGACTGCCATCATTTTATTTGTCCAGCTGCCCCCCACTGTTTCCTTCATCCCCCATAGAGGATTTGACTGCCATCATTTTATTTGTCCAGCTGCCCCCCCCCCCACTGTTTCCTTCATCCCCATAGAGGATTTGACTGCCATCATTTTATTTGTCCAGCTGCCCCCCACTGTTTCATCCCCCATAGAGGATTTGACTGCCATCATTTTATTTGTCCAGCTGCCCCCCATTGTTTCCTTCGTCCCCCATAGAGGATTTGACTGCCATCATTTTATTTGTCCAGCTGCCCCCCACTGTTTCCTTCCTCCCCCATAGAGGATTTGACTGCCATCATTTTATTTGTCCAGCTGCCCCCCACTGTTTCCTTCATCCCCCATAGAGGATTTGACTGCCATCATTTTTATTTGTCCAGCTGCCCCCACTGTTTCCTTCGTCCCCCATAGAGGATTTGACTGCCATCATTTTATTTGTCCAGCTGCCCCCCACTGTTTCCTTCGTCCCCCATAGAGGATTTGACTGCCATCATTTTATTTGTCCAGCTGCCCCCCCCCCCCCCCCCCACTGTTTCCTTCGTCCCCCATAGAGGATTTGACTGCCATCATTTTATTTGTCCAGCTGCCCCCCCCCACTGTTTCATCCCCAACAAAGTTGCTTGCTGTTGCTGCCATATCATCTGTTAAGATCAGACTCTCCACAAATGGATTGTTTCCTGCTGTTTTAACTCTGACTGGAACATCATTAACAAGTTCTATTTTGTTTCGATCTTCCTCTCTCATCAAAAGTTCTATTTTGTTTCAATCTTCCTCTCTCATCAAAAGTTATATTTTGTTTCGATCTTCCTCTCTCATCAAAAGTTCTATTTTGTTTCAATCTTCCTCTCTCATCAAAAGTTCTATTTTGTTTCAATCTTCCTCTCTCATCAAAAGTTATATTTTGTTTCAATCTTCCTCTCTCATCAAAAGTTCTATTTTGTTTCAATCTTCCTCTCTCATCAAAAGTTCTATTTTGTTTCAATCTTCCTCTCTCATCAAAAGTTCTATTTTGTTTCAATCTTCCTCTCTCATCAAAAGTTCTATTTTGTTTCAATCTTCCTCTCTCATCAAAAGTTCTATTTTGTTTTCGATCTTCCTCTCTCATCAAAAGTTATATTTTGTTTCAATCTTCCTCTCTCATCAAAAGTTATATTTTGTTTCAATCTTCCTCTCTCATCAAAAGTTATATTTTGTTTCAATCTTCCTCTCTCATCAAAAGTTCTATTTTGTTTCGATCTTCCTCTCTCATCAAAAGTTATATTTTGTTTCAATCTTCCTCTCTCATCAAAAGTTATATTTTGTTTCAATCTTCCTCTCTCATCAAAAGTTCTATTTTGTTTCAATCTTCCTCTCTCATCAAAAGTTCTATTTTGTTTCAATCTTCCTCTCTCATCAAAAGTTCTATTTTGTTTCAATCTTCCTCTCTCATCAAAAGTTCTATTTGTTTCAATCTTCCTCTCTCATCAAAAGTTCTATTTTGTTTCAATCTTCCTCTCTCATCAAAAGTTCTATTTTGTTTCAATCTTCCTCTCTCATCAAAAGTTCTATTTTGTTTCAATCTTCCTCTCTCATCAAAAGTTCTATTTTGTTTCAATCTTCCTCTCTCATCAAAGTTCTATTTTGTTTCAATCTTCCTCTCTCATCAAAAGAGGTACATCGCCTTCGAAAGACTCTTCAACAAATGCTCCAATCATGGTACTGACTTCATCACTTTGAGTAAGTTTCTTCTCTTCATCAACTGAAAGCTTATCTGTGTTCCTTTGGCTTTCACCGCATATGAGGAATTCAGGTGTCCTGTTGATACTTTTGTAGTTTCAATGAAGTTAGGTTCTACTTCTGTCCCATTGGCATCAAATGTTCGTCTGTGAGCTATCTTAATTGAGATGAACAGAAGGTTGTAATGCCCCTTAGGAGCTGCTGTTTCTGGACAACTGGTAATACTGATTCTGGCCTGACTGAGCACTTTACCTTCAATGATAACACCACTTCGTTCTTTCTTAGCGTTGATCCATTCACTATGATTCCAGACTCCATCCCTTTAACAATGTGTACTGGCAAATTAGCAAACGGTTTTTGTTGTCATATTTTTTTTTGTACCCTCGTCACGCCAAGTGGCGTATAGGGAAATATGGTGTTAGTGATCCTATATTTTACAGACCTTCAGCACGTGATTTTTGGGGGGTAATGTGGTCGGTATTACGCCCGTGCTGCTTTACTTTCCCAGAAAAAAATCCGGTACCCATTTAAGGCTGGGTGAACCCGGAAGTCGTCGGTTGGGATCGAACCCTTGTCCTTTGTAGTCCAGTTCACTAACCACTGAGCTATCGCGGCTCCCCTTGTTGTCATATACTCTACTCATTTTGTAAGAGAAATGTAAGGGAGACTGTCAGACACCCAATTTCTTTTAATTCGTTTGCAGTGATACCGGGGCCTTCCATAACCAAATAATCAAATGTAGGAAGTAACCTCCCTTGCTAGAAATGTTGGTACTGCTCTCCCTTGAGCTATTTATATAATCAAAACCGTTAGACCGTCACTGAGAGTCAGCGCGAAGTGGACAAGAGACCTTCTTGCACCAAATAAGATCTTGTTATCATTTTTTGTGTACAATCAATTGGATTAATTCAAAGATTAAATATGAGCGAAGAGGACACTAAGTCTAAGCTTATTATAAAACCCGACTGGAGCCCGGAATACATTATTGCTGAGCGGCTCAAATTGAACAGCAGAAGTGTACACAACGTCATCAATCTGTTGGAAGGAGGTGCCACCATTCCCTTCATCGCAAGGTACCGTAAAGAGATGACAGGCAGTATGGAACCAGACGCACTGAGAGAAGTTGAGGCTGGGTTGGAAGAGTTAAGGTGAGCAGTGTGATTCAAGTTGTAGTAAGAGACTTTTTGTTGCACTTGAACTAAGCTTTATAGCCATGTTTGTATTGAGTTGAGCATTCGACAATTTCATTTCACCATCATTGATTGTTATTGTTGTTGATTGATTGTCGAAGGTTGGTAACCCGAGTAACCGCGGAACGCCATTCCACTCTGTCTCTCTTGCTTTGTTGATGGTGCAGATATTTGTTATTGATTGGTTATTGTTAAATTAGTAAGTCGTTCTCACCCATGACAATACCATAATAGAATCATTAATCAAATAATATATATTTATATGATAATCAATAAATTAATAATTATTATAATAAAATAAATCATGATTATCATTATTCATTGTTATAATAATTATTTTTTACTAACAATATTAACATGATTATATTTTAGATTAAGATTAAGATATTATATATTATTTAATCTCCTTCTACCTTTCAGCTCCTGTGGAACATAGGTCTTCAACAAACACTTTCCAAGTCGTTCTGTTTCTTGCCATTCTTTTAAGAAGATCATTCCATGTCTTCCCCATCATCTTCATCTCTGCTTCCTTGCTGTCTTCTCCAAGAATATCTTGGTCTTCCTCTTTGTCTTTTTCCTTGGGGTTCAAAAAAAGGGCATGTTGTGTAATACTCTCAGTTGGCTTCCACAGTGTGTGTCCTAACAACTACCATTGTCTTCGCTGCATCTCTTTATTCACTGGTATTTGACTGGTACATTTCCATAATTCTATGTTAGTGATTTTGTCCTAACATTTCCATCCTTTTAATCTGTGTATGCATCAATTATTGAAGGTCTGTATCTTCATGATTGTCATTTTTGTTGTTCTCCATGTTTCACAGTCATATAATGGGACTTAGTACTGGGGTTGAACATTTATTATTTTTGTATTTAACCTCATTTCTATGGATTTCCATATGTTTCCCAGTGCAATGAATGCTCCTCTTGCTTTTGATATCCTTGTTTTGGTATTATTCTCTGTTCCTCCTTCTTTGTCTATATTACTGCCCAGATATATTTAAGATTGTATGTCTAGTAGAGGTATTTCTCCTATTATTATTTGGTTATTGTCAACTACCAACAACCAACTACAACAACTTATAAACAAAATACCCAAACACGATCTTTTAATTGTAATGGGAGATTTCAACGCCAAAGTGGGAAAAGACAACGCAGGAGTGGAACATGTAATGGGGAGAGAAGGCTGTGATACTAAAAGTCAGAATGGAGAAAGATTAATAGAATTATGTTTAAAAGAAAATTTAGTCATAGGTGGGACATTATTTCCACACAAAAATATTCACAAAACAACATGGATATCTCCTGATGACAGAACCTCAAATCAAATTGACCACCTATGTATTAAACAACAATTCAGATCATCATTAATAGATGTAAGAGTATACAGAGGTGCTGATGTTAATAGTGACCACCACCTGTGCATTGGGAAAATAAGATTAAAATTTAGAAGCCAACAGAAGAGGTCAATTACACATAAAATTGATAGTCATAAATTGAAAGATGAAACCATAAAGGAAAAGTTTAACATAGAGCTAAGTAATTGTTATACAGCACTCGGTGAAATAGACTTAGATATCAATGAAATGTGGGACTCACAGAGCAAAATACTGATGACAGCAGCAGAAGCAAGTGCCGGACTGAAGAAAATGGATAAACGAGCTTGGATCTCAGACACCACATGGAAATACATCAAAAAAAGAAGAGAAGCGAAGAGAGCCATGACTAATGTAAAGACAGATCTTGGAAAGGTTCTGGCAAAAGCAACATACAAAGAATTAGACAACAAAGTGAAAAGTTCAGCAAGAAGAGATACAAGAGCTTATATAGACAATTTGGCAGAGAAAGCAGAGACATCTGCAATTACAGGAGACAGCAGAACTCTTTATACTGTACAAAAGATGCTGACAAACACCTATACATCCAGTGGAACACCAATTCTAGACAAATCTGGATTAATGCTAACAACAAGAGCAGACATAAAAGCCCGTTGGGCGGAACACTTCAAAGAAATTCTTAACCGTCCACTACCCCACAGTTTAATAGATTTTGAAGCTGAAACACCAGTAGCAGAATTAGATGTAAATTTAGATGACTTCACCTTGAGTGAAATAGAAACCACCTTAAAGCTTATGACCAATAACAAGGCTGCTGGAGAGGATAAGTTAACAGCTGAGATCCTCAAGGCAATTGATAGCCATAATCTAATACATCTCCAAAAAATGTTCAACATCATTTGGAAAACAGAGAAGACGCCTCATAAATGGAAAAAAGGAATCATTGTTAAGATTCCAAAAAGGGCAATCTTAGAGATTGTAACAACAGGAGAGGCGTGACACTTTTGTCAGTTGCCTCAAAGTTATTCTGCAAAATCATCCTAAATAGAATAAAGGATTCAATAGATACAGTAATGCGTGAAGAACAGGCTGGGTTTAGAAAAGGGAGAAGCTGCCTTGACCACATTTTCACCCTACGACTTATATTGGAGGAACACATTGAAAAGCAAAAACCTTTTGTACTTAACTTCATCGACTTCAAAAAGCATTTGATAGTATTCATAGAGATTCTTTGTGGAAAATTCTGAAGCAATATGGTTTACCATCAAAAATCATAAATATTATCAAAGACATGTATGATGGTTACACATGTGCAGTTCGAACAGAGGAAGGACTGAGCGAATGTTTCCCAATAGAAACTGGGGTTAAACAAGGATGTATTTTATTGCCCTTGTTATTTGGAGTTGTTATGGACTTCATAATGAAGAAATGCTGCACTGGTAATAAAGGCATCGCATGGATACAAGGAGACCATTTGGAGGACCTTGACTTTGCTGATGACATAGTTCTCATCAGCAGTAAGATAAAAATGATGCAGGAAAACACAAATGAACTATCATCAATAGCCAGCAAAATTGGGCTTGAGGTCAATCATGAAAAGACTAAAGTCATGAAAAGTTTAATTCCAACAGGTGACAAAATATACATGGAAAACAAACCAGTAGAAGAGATCGATCACTTTATCTATCTTGGAAGTCACATTGATCAAGAAGGGGATACAAGTAAAGAAATTAGAATCAGAATAGCTAAAGGAGCAATGTCTTTCAGAAGCCTTGAAAAGTTGTGGAAATCAAAACTCATCAGCACAAACACAAAACTTAGGCTATTCAAATCAAATGTACTATCAACCCTTACGTATGCGTGTGAAAGCTGGAAAACAACAAGAGATATAGAAACAAAGTTGAGCGCATTCGAAAATAAATGTCTTAGGAAAATACTTGGTATAGCGTGGAACGAATTCAAAACAAACGAGGAAATTAGAGAAATCGCCAATCAACCACTAATATCTTCAGTAATAAAGAAAAGACGATGGTCATATGTTGGACATGTGATCAGAAGAGATAATAACCGAATAGCAAAGCAAGCCCTCATATGGGAAACAACAGGTAAGAGAAAAAGAGGAAGACCCAGGGAGACACTGAGAAGAACATTGATGAGAGAGGCAAGAGCAGCAGATTCGGCTCCCTCAATGAGATAGAGCTGCTTGCACAGAACAGAGACAGATGGTGAGATTTGATAAAATATCTTTAAAAGAAAACTGCTAGAACAAAAATTCAGATAGGAGAAGGTGTATCTTGGTCTACGCCCTATGGGCCGGCTACGGCTTGAAAGGTCAATAGATAGATAGATAGATTGTCAACTGCATTAATTCTCATAATTTTGGTCTTATCTCTATTAATCTTCAGTCCTAGCTATTGTGATCTCTCATCAAGTATACTCATTTTATCCTGCATCTGTGGATGGCTGTGTTATAGAAGGGCTATGTCATCAGCAAGGTCTAAATCATTAAGTTGCTTGGTCAGTGACCACTGGATTCCATTTCTGTTGTTCTGGGTTATTTTCATAATCCAATCAATCTATGGCCAGTAGAAAGAGAAATGGGGATAGAAGGCATCCCTGCCTTACTCCTATTTTTATTTCAAATGCTTCTGTAAGCTGTCCTTCGTGCACAACACTACATTTCATTCCTTCATACATTGTTCTTATCAGGTTAATAAACTTTATGGGGATTCCGTAATGACTCCGCAACTTCCAAAGCATTCCTCAGTCTAAGCTATCAAATGCCTTTTCATAATCTATGAATCCGATATAAAGTGGGGACTGTAGTTCTAAATTTTGTTTAACTATTATACGTAGGCTAGTTTTTTTATCAGCACATGATCTGTTTTTCCCTAAAACCTGCTTGTTCATCTCTCAAATGTTTCTCTATGGCCTCTGTTAGTCTCTCCAGAATGATTCTGCTTAATATTTTTCCTGGCACTGATAGTAGCATAATTCCCCTATAATTTGTGCACTCCAATAAACTTCCTTTGTTTGGTAGTTTAATCATATAACCTTCTTTCCAGTCTTTATGTATTTCCTCCCTCTTCCAAATTTTATCTAGTAGATTGTGTGACATCTTGGTAGAGGTGTTAATATCTGCTGTTATGGCTTCTGAAGGAATTTTATCAGGTCCTGTCACTTTAGCATTTTTCAATAAATTGATGACTTATTATTTTTAATAATTATAAAATATATTTACACTAAGAAAATCACTGAAGTGACTGGTGGCTGTAGAAATGTGGTTTTACAGAAGAATGCTGAGGATACCGTGGACAGTTAAGAAGAGTAATAAAAACGTTCTGAAAGAGGCCAAAGCAAAAAATAGAGCTAATATCCAATATTAGGAAGAAACAATATAATTTTTTTTTCATGTTATGAGAATGGAACAGCTAGAATATATTGTGACAGCTGAGAAAATTGAGGGACGGAGAGATAGAGGGAAGCAAAGATAAAAGATACCAGACAGCTTAAGAGAATGGCTTGGCAGAAGGTCAACAACAGAAGTGATAAATAACTGTTGAGATCGAAAGTTGTGGAGAGACATGATCACCTACGCCAGCAGGCACGGTACTTGATAATGATGATATTATATCATTTCCTCAGACACATTATCATCATTTTTGCTATGATATTATAGAATTATGTATGTTCTCATTTGTTTTAAAATTTACAGCACCAGGGAATGGACTGAGGCAGTAACTGTCTGTAGAAGAAATAATTTTTAAATTGTTAACATTTTTGGAATGTTGGCTCTAAATATGTGAAGCCTTGTTGAACTAATCATCTAATGATGGAGTGGCTAAGGTCGGAATAAGAAATCTGTTGTAATGGCGATGACAACGGAGGAACATAGTAGTCCGGAAGATCAGAAGCATTGAGGAGAACAAACATTTGCAAATGCAGCACTGCACGTGCAGCAAGGCGAATGGACCGCATAGGGTGAGACCTTGCAGAGGACACTAACATGGAATGATATCTGGCATATGGCACCTCTGCGGCTCAGCTAGATAATCAGATCTATGTATGACCTTCTACCATCAGCCTGCAACCTTGTGAAGTGGTGAAAGACAGATAGCAATTGATGTCCTCTCTGCAATGGAAGACAGACAATGGAGCATGTTCTTTCCTCATGCAAGACAGCTCTAGACCAAGGACGCTACATGTGGCGACACAACAAAGTGCTGCATGAACTGGCTGCTATCATGGACGTGACGACACAACAAAGTGCTGCATGAACTGGCTGCTATCGTGGACGTGGCGACACAACAAAGTGCTGCATGAACTGGCTGCTATCGTGGACGTGGCGACACAACAAAGTGCTGCATGAACTGGCTGCTATCGTGGACATGGCGACACAACAAAGTGCTGCATGAACTGGCTGCTATCGTGGACGTGGCGACACAACAAAGTGCTGCATGAACTGGCTGCTATCGTGGACGTGGCGACACAACAAAGTGCTGCATGAACTGGCTGCTATCGTGGACGTGACGACACAACAAAGTGCTGCATGAACTGGCTGCTATCGTGGACGTGGCGACACAACAAAGTGCTGCATGAACTGGCTGCTATCGTGGACGTGGCGACACAACAAAGTGCTGCATGATCGTGGACTGGCTGCTATGGCTGCTATCGTGACATGGCGACACAACAAAGTGCTGCATGAACTGGCTGCTATCGTGGACATGGCGACACAACAAAGTGCTGCATGAACTGGCTCCATCGTGGACATGGCGACACAACAAAGTATAGCAAGAACTGGCTGCTATCATGGACATGGCGACACAACAAAGTATAGCAAGAACTGGCTGCTATCATGGACATGGCGACACAACAAAGTATAGCAAGAACTGGCTGCTATCGTGGACATGGTGACACAACAAAGCATAGCAAGAACTGGCTGCTATCGTGGACATGGCGACACAACAAAGTATAGCAAGAACTGGCTGCTATCGTGGACATGGTGACACAACAAAGTGCTGCATGAACTGGCTGCTATCGTGGACATGGCGACACAACAAAGTATAGCAAGAACTGGCTGCTATCATGGACATGGCGACACAACAAAGTATAGCAAGAACTGGCTGCTATCATGGACATGGCGACACAACAAAGTATAGCAAGAACTGGCTGCTATCGTGGACATGGTGACACAACAAAGCATAGCAAGAACTGGCTGCTATCGTGGACATGGCGACACAACAAAGTATAGCAAGAACTGGCTGCTATCGTGGACATGGTGACACAACAAAGTGCTGCATGAACTGGCTGCTATCGTGGACATGGCGACACAACAAAGTATAGCAAGAACTGGCTGCTATCATGGACGTGGCGACACAACAAAGTGCTGCATGAACTGGCTGCTATCGTGGACATGGCGATACAACAAAGTATAGCAAGAACTGGCTGCTGTCGTGGACATGGCGACACAACAAAGTATAGCAAGAACTGGCTGCTATCGTGTACATGGCGACACAATAAAGTGCTGTATGAACTGGCTGTTATCGTGGACATGGCGACACAACAAAGTATAGCAAGAACTGGCTCCATCGTGGACAGGGTGCAGATGAAGGCCAACACTAAAGTTCGACCGGCTACAACAAACACCTATATTTTTTTAGAGCTGGTCAGACTGCACACCCCAAGCAAAACAACTGGAATGACTCAATAATCCTAGACTTAGCGAATGACTGGAAGATGGCTGTTGACCTCCCAGAGCGAGGAATATGCTCAGAGAGAGATCTAAAATGTGTCAGGACATTACACTTTACATATCAGATATGACCCACGTCATCTTTAGAGTTCACAGTTCCATTCAAATGCAGGATAGAGGAACAGCATATATTTAGATTGGCCAAAAACAAGGATCTCGTCACTGAGCTGAGACAGCAAGGGTTCCAGATTAGAGTGTTTTCTGTGCTAGTTAGTGCCAGAGGACACACAACCTCATCCCTCTGCAACATATTACAGATAAGGTAAAGTACGAGACTTGAACCGGCGTCTTAGCACGCGAGTTTCCACCCAAATGTGCTCGGCCGCCTATCCAGAAATGTTCAGAGATTTCTGTATAGTGTCGCCTCAAGCATCGAAACTCAGATGCGAGGCGACATTCCTCACCTTCCCAGGGTAATACCCTGGTACCCATTTCTGCCAATGGCTGGGTCGACCTTGGGGGGATTTTTTTTTTTCAACCACGAGTACAATTCACACTGCTCCCAGCGGGAATCGAACATGGGTTGTCCAAATGTCGGTAGTCCAGTCGGGTGGTTTTCCCAACTAGGCTACCGAGGCCCCCAAATTACCAATATTACAGATGCTAGGAAGTAAGTGGGGAATGTGAACAAGTACAATGAAGACTATTGCTGAGTCAGCCAAAAGAGCATCATGCGGCTCTGGCAAAACTGAGACATACCAACAATAAAATAATCTGATGTTTAGGCGGCTAAGTTACACATCGACCACTTCGGACTCCCATGTAAGTTAACAGCGTAGTGACAGTTTAATCCTGGAATATCCAAGGCGCGGCCCATAAGCAATAAGAAATTACATCATTGACTGTAGGTGAGCTACACTGGGTGTTTCCAATACAGACAGTTCAAAGAATGAATTTCTCAGCTCAACCTATCTTTATCACCTGTTATCAGTTTGATTCACTCCTTCCCACTAAAGTCAAACCATACCATAGCAGCTTTTATGCGAGGCTATAAAAGATTGTTGCAATTAAATAGCCACTTTAGACAGACGATGTCATGATGAAGAGATAACAACAGTTCTTGTTTACATTAGTCACAAGCTTACTTAGTCCATTTGTGTTTGTTTTCATTTTACAGGTCTCAAAGTAGCTATGTACGATGTTAGTGTTGAATGTACTTTTAATTTTGAAAAGTAATTTCAAGAGAAGTTTTCAGTTGGAATCCCTTAAGTAAGGAATTTGCTTTTATGATTGTACGGAATAAAAAAATGTACTGTGATGAATGGGAGCCGAGATAGCTCAGTGGTTAGTGAACTGGACTACATAAGACAAGAGGCCGGGATTGATCCTGACCGACGGCTTCTGGGTTCACCCAGCCTTAAATGGGTACCTGATTTTTTTCTGGGAAAGTAAAGCGGCACGAATGTAATACCGACCACATTACCCCAAAAATCATGTGCCAAAGGTCTGTAAAATTTATGGTCACTAACACCATATTCCCTATACGCCACTTGGTGTGACTGGGGCTCTTTACTACTTTACTGTAATGAATGTACACAATGAGATGTATTTTGTATTTAATAAAAATGTACTGTATGAATGTACGCAATGAGATGTATTTTGTATTTAATAAAAAGTTTAGTGTAATGAATGTATGCAATGAGATGTATTTTGTATTTCAGAGCAGTTGAGTCTAAACTACAGACTGTCTACAATTCTGTAAAAAAGATGGGAAAGCTGACACAAGACCTTGATCGATCTTTCAGATTATCGACGACAATAGCAGAAATTGAAGCCGTGGTAAGTGTTTATGTATGTAGCAATTATGAATTTGGAATCTATGATAGTATTTATTCTGTACAGTATTGAAATTTGAAGTAGTGACATCATAATATTGCAATACAGGGGACTAACTATGATGGAAATTTGAATTATAGCCATCACCTGAATTGACACGATCCTGACAACCTCTGCTCGACCTTGAAAAGACTTTGGGAGCAGAAGATGCGATTTGTGATGATTTAATTTCAGCCATTTTTATTTTTTGGAAAAGAAAATGTCTGGTGGTGCCGTGTTCAAAGATTTTAAGGGTGAATTTTTTATATTAAAATCATTGGCTGTTCGTTTCATAAGTCTTGCTTTGTGAGTGGTGCATTGTTTTGAAACACAGAATGGATTTGGGTATGTACTATCCCTAATTTTGTGGACTCGTCCTTCCTTAGTTTGGTAAGGTGATGTGCTTAGTAATGTCCATATTGCCACGATGCAACCTTCAATAGGAAGTCCCAAAACAAACAAGTCTTTGAATTTAAAAAAAACATTCATTGGTGTTAAAAAATAAGTCTTTGAAGTTATGAAGTTAAAAAAAAAAGTACTTGAAGTAAAAATTTAAAAAAAAAGAAAAGAAACAGTCAGCATCATTCTTCCTGCTAATTTCTGTGTTCTTGGCTTGATGGGTTTCGGGAAGTCTGGGATTTTTCTTTGTATGTTTGACAATTTTGGTTTTGGAGTAGTAATGTTGAACCCAAGTCTCATTTAGTGTCACCAAAGCTGTTAAAACATTTTGTTGAATAGGAATTATATTGCTTCCTTTTCCTCTAGGCCTGCCTTTAAACAGGAAATTATGGGGGGAGGGGGGTGCGCCGGAAGAGAGCACTACACAGGAAGTTAAAGAAGGCTTGTATACCAACACAATACTGGTATTGTTAGTTGCAGAATTTTAAGGGATATACTTAGAAGATCTGAGAGCTTGTAGACTTAGTTTGGTTTGGTTAGTCGAAGGCCCCAGTATCATTGCAAATGAATTAAAATCCATAATTGCTCAATCGCCCGTGCCAGTGGAATCATCCGAATTTAAACTCATCTCGTTGAAGGATCTAAACAAAGAAAGGCAGCTGCAGGCCCCATCGTATCGACCACAGCATACACCAAAAGACATTTCAAAGAAACTGCAACAAGGAGCATTTTTCAGACTGAGCCTCAATGTTTCCTGCCACCTATCTGCCATATTAACCGGAAGTCCTATAGACCTCCTGGTAGACTTATCTGGTGTGCAATGAAGATGACCCTCTGACTAAACAATACTGGTAACAAGAGGTTGTGTTCGTCTTCCCAACAACTGCCATCTAGGTTCACCCAACCTGAAGTAGGTGCTTGGAGATTTTTTCTAGGGAAGAAAGACTGCTGGTGTGTTGCTGGCAGCATAGGCCAGAAAATGTGCTGACGGTCATCAAAGGGCAAAGGCAACAGAGCTTGCTGCTTGCTTGCGTTCGCCTGATGACTTAAGGAGTGTACCTAGTCATCATCCACCCGTAAAAGGATGTTACGCAGGCGTGTCTGCGTTGTGTTGTGGTTTACAGTATAACTGTGATATTTGCGCCTTTCGACCCAACACATCCGACTTCAGCATGACATTTTTGAGTACCGGGTTGTCTTCCCTCTTCGATTCCTACTCGCTTGGTCAGACTAGACAGATTAGATTTTACTGGAGGCACCACGGAGAGGTGGAGCAGGGTCTGGATGGTTCTGGTTCACCGATCCTGGCGCAAGCCATCAGCTGTAGATCGCTGACATCTTCCAGCTCTGGTGCTGGGAGGCGCGCCTTCGCTTCCGGCGACAGAGCTGAAAACTACCAGCTCCTCATAGCTGATGGCTCGCACCAGGATCGATGAACCAGAACTATCCAAACCCTACTTCACTTTTTCACAGTGCCCTTTGTAACAACCTAACTAGTCTAGTCTAGCCAAGTGAGTAATTTTGGATTGAGATCGAAGGCAGCCTGGTACTCAAAAATGCCTTATCGAAGACGGATATGTATGGCTGAAAAGTGCAAATATCACGGTTTTGCTGTAAATGGCAACACAATACATCTACACCCTCATAATATCCTTTTAAGGGCAGATGGTGAAAATGTAAAACTATCCTTTAGTCGAATAGATCGGGTGAATGCTAAAGAGAAAATCAAAGAAAATGTGGGCACTAACACCATATTCCCTATGTGTCAAGTTTGAGGTGTTGCAAAATTCTTTCTCCTTTATTTTTTCTGTTGTTTGGAGTGGATGTGGTTTGGACTCTGACATTGTTAGAACTGTCCTTTTGTGGCTCATTTTATGTGTGTAAACAGATTGCAGTTAGATTCATTTTCATTCAAACACTTGGGGGGCTAGATGGTCTGGGGGTAAGACATCAGCCTATCGATAAAGGTTTGAATCCTGTCACAGTCTATGGGAATTTTTCTCATCGAATCCATGGTTTCTTTGTGACTTAACCCTCCCCTGATCTCTGAGTAGTGGGATCTGAGGTCTTCTCAAATAACAGCAAAAAACGGGAGGTCATATTTGCATCCCCTAACTTTAAAGAATCCTTGACAGTTGGAAATTAAAAAAAAAAAGTAAAAAATGTCTGCTACCAGGGCAAAATTTTTAAGAAAAATCTGCCCAAAAATAACAAAACTCTTGACGATAAAAAAAAAATAGAATTCCTCTGAAGTTGAAAAACATCTTCCGCCATGCTGGTTGTTGGGCACCATAGCACAACGGCCGTGGGTGTGAAAAATGATGGGGTTCTTATGTGATGATGAATGTATTTGTCAGCGGTACACAATAAAGTTTTATAATAGATTAAAATATGCTACGATGGAATAAAGGGGGTTAACAAACCTGGATAATCTGCCAGCTTTGTGTAATTGAAGCAGCGTGGCCTATAGTTACTTAGAGCTTGTTCTACAGTAAATTAAAAATATAATTTATTTTGATAGGAAATGATAAAACTATTGACTGTAAATAAAAACATTATGTCTGTTCATGTTAAAATAATGGCATTACTATGGAAACCAATACAAACAGCTGCCATATTGGAGTTATACAGATCTGAATAAATTCAGATTCGGAATCAATCGCATCCCTATGCTATAGTCATGAGAATTTTTGTCATGAGAAATGCTAATTTTTTAGTTAGCCGAGTTGGCAGTGTTCCCTAGCATTTAGCTTTTCGTTGCAAGGTGCTGTGCAGGAGTACGGGTTCGATCCTGCTTAGGACCATATATATTGTTCTTTGTTTTTTTTTCTGTTGTTGATTATTTGTCATTTTTTCCGAGTGCTGTAAACATACCTCTTCCTCTGAATTGATTGGCTGATTATCGCCTCGGAAGTTTCCCTCTATAATAATATTCATTTATTATTGTTTGTCTCGTTGGAATTATACAGAAGTGTGTTACTACATTAATAAACATTACAAGAAACATACTTTTATATTGCTGACTTGTGCATTATGGATGTCTTCATAACGTTACAAAGAAATTAAAAGGTTCCCTCCTAGCCTTGCTAGGCAAATAAGGAATATGGTGTTAGTGACCATATTTTTCTATACGTGAGGGTGGATGTAAAAAAAATATATATTTTATTACAGAAATATACATTATTTTAAAAAATAAATTATGAAAATTGTAAGCATATTTGTTGATTTGTGCAAAAAAAAACACATAAAATACACCCCCAAATTTTTTTTTTTAATGCATCAGTACAGAAGTTCCCCTTAAGAAGATTGATGGTTATGGTTACTACATGTAGTGCTGGCCAGAAGGGCCAGGATTAAATTTCCAGATCTGGCAAAATTGCTGTCAGCCCAACAAGGCTTCAGAACTTGCCAAGCCTGTGAAAATGGGTACCAGAGATTTTTTCTGAGAAAGTAATGGCCTGACCTAAATCCGACAACATCACCCTTAAAATAGGCCATTGGTTATTGATAAATATTGTCGTTCCTATATGTCTTACACATCTTTTTGTTTTTGTCTCTTAGTGACATTTTAGTTGTAATCTTTGAAAATTTGTGTTCGCCAGCTTTTACGAAGTCCCTAGAGACTAGAAACTGAATATTAGTGTTCACAGGGATCCCGCGCCGCGCAGGCAGATAACTCCGTCTTCGGAGGTAGTCATATTTTTTCCGTCTGTGAGTAATTGACGTTTCAAGCCGGGCCTTGCTGCTGAGACCAGGGGTGGTTGCAGCAGAGAGAAATCATAAATAAAAATCCCAACTGGTGCAGCCAGGATTTGAACCCACAACCTCTCTATCTCGAGGTCGGCGTTTTGCATCAAGACCAACCAGTCCCCCAATCTTGGAAATTATGCAGCACTAATGGATGAGAATGTCCTGAGCCTAGTGCTTTCTACTCACCTAAAGCTGATGATATTTTATGAAAGTGGTTCCAGTTTGTGACACCACACATAAAACATCAAATTTTTAGCTAAAGTTAATATTTATGTATAAGCAATATTTTATTTGTTAATTCCTGTAATAGAATGATTAAGGATTAGTAAATTTAAGAGTTTGGGGAGTGCAGTATTCAATTTTTAGTACAACTATTTTAAAATGTTTATATACGGCTTCTTGTAATCACTTTGAATATATAATAGAAGTCTGTCTATTTTATCTTCCTGGACAAAAAAAAATAGCAAATTAACTAAAGTGACAATGACAAACAAGTGTGCTTAGGGTGTGGACGGAAGGATTACATAACGACATTTGTGTAATCACTAACTGTAATCTGTCGACAGTATGCACCATTTAAACCTGGGCATAAAGGTACCTACGCTGAGAGAGCTAGAGCTTTGGGGCTAGAAACTTTAGCCAAAGACTTGCTAGATGGGAAGTGTGTGACATTGGCATCGGCAGTCAATTTTCAAAAGAAAGGTATATTTTCCTATGTGTTTGTTCAACAAATACTTCCTCGCTTCGACCAGTGTTAAAAATGACGCGTTCTGGAGGTGATTAAGGTCTGTTAAGATTTACAGCAAGCTACTGTATTTGTATCTTTCAACCTAGTGTATCAGACATCAGCAGAGTATGGGGGGGGGGGGGGGAGCAAATAAATGCAGTGCTGCGGTAAAGCTGGTAGCAAGGAGCCATTTGTGGGGTGCAACGTACACTCCTATAATCCTATAAGATATGGTGACAGTTTTACAAAAGACCTTCTTCGGAAAATGAGAATAACGACAACACACGATGAGAATAATGACAACACATGATGAGGCACAGATAACTATTACTACATCTAGGAAGATTGGGGCAGGTAAGTTAGGGAGAAGTGGACGGAGAGATAAGAGATGAGATGATGATATGTGCTACATGTTGGGGGATAGGTGAGATGTGGAAATACGGAAGTATAAGTATGTCTAGAGCAATGATAATATAAAGGTAATATATATTTTCTGAAGAAGGGCACATGTGGACTGAAACGTCAGTATTGTGTTGTGTGTTCCTTTTTTGTAAAGCTGCCACCATACCTTATAGGAATGTGCGTTAAACACCCCACTACTGGGTCCCCATCATTAGAGTATGCTTTTTTAATATTGCATTTTCCATTGCTCTTCTATCCATACTTTTATCAGCAGTTTTAAGAGTTGCCAATGCAGAGGAAGTAGGATCTTGGTTGGTTCTGGTTCACTGATTCAGCTTTCAGCATAGACCTGGAGTACATGCAAAGGATTGTCATGGAATTCTCAATATTTTTACCTACAAATCATCTTAATACCTACAACCACAGACAGATCTGTTGGTGTGTAGGACAAGAAAAGAACACAAAAGAAAGTGCTCATTTCGCTGTGTAGCTTTCTAATTGTATTATTCCTTTAATTTAAATGGGTTTATATTAGCAGTAAAGTGGCACATTTTAGCAAAGTTGTAGTAATAAAGTGATTTAAAATTGATAGTTATAGTCCAGGGTTAAATGTCATTATTGAAATATTAATGCAATTAAATGAGTTATCTGCGGGTCATCATCACTGCACCCCGAACATGTCCATCGGTGCTCAGATCCACTCCTCAGCAAGTTCCGCAGTGTCCAGCAACTGATGACTCCAGTTCTGTGTTTGTTAATAAACCTTCTTATACGTCCACTAACTTTCTTGTTTCTGGCTGTACCCATCTTAACTCCAATCTCTTTCATCCGAAAGAGTGACGTGGACTCATGGTTGTCGAAGTCCTGTGCCCTTCCCTCATCTCTGAGGACATTGATGACATCCGCCCGATCCATTGGTTGACCGTCTTCAATGACAGCCCAGTTAGCCAACGTGTCCACTCTTTCATTTCTCCATACTCCCGCATGTCCACAGACATAGACAAAGGTGGCAGATTCAGTCTACGTAATTTTGACTTCTGCATTGACCCACTAACTGCATACAAAGCCCGCCTCCACTTTTCTTATCATGCTCATCAAATCACTTAGCATGCAGGCGCGGCTGTAATCTTGTGTCTCTATAAAATAATTTATGTTCAGTTTGAATGAAGTATTGTGCAGTCTTGTTAAGTTGAATTGAAATAAGAATTCTCTTCTTGTTGATTTTAATAGAAATGAAAGAAATTGGATTGTTAACAAATTGTTTTGTTTGCGTTAAAGGTCTGGAGTCTGTTGGTGAAGTGGAAAAGGGAGTTAAACACATCATTGCTGACATTGTGTCCAAGGACAAAGTTGCAATGGAGGAGGTTAGAAACATGTAAGTTTTTTTGTCTCATAGAGACACTGTTATGATTTGCTTGCTTACTAGCGTGTCTGCATTGTATTGTGGTTTGCAGTATAACTGTGGTATTTGCGCCTTTTGGCCCAATACATTCGACTTCAGCTCAACATTATTGAGTACCGGATTGTCGTCCCTCTTCTATCCCTACTCACTTGGTCAGACTAGACAGGTTAGTCTGTTATTGGAGGCACCACGGAGAGGTGGAGCAGGGTCTGGATGGTTATGGTTCCCCAATCCTGGCACAAGTCATCAGCTGTGGGTCACTGACAACTTCCAGCTCTGCTGCTGTGAGGCACTGTTATGATTTAACCTCAATGGGTTAAATTTTATGATTCCATTGTTATGATTTAACCTCAATGGGTAATTTTAATTTTCTTTCATTTAGACACTTTTAATCTTTAAAGTAAATTTCTTTTTTTTTTCCATGGAGACACTGTTAACTTTAACAGGGTCTTTTTTTTTCATAATTCACTTTTAAGTTTTAAAATAAATTTCTTTTTCTTTCATGGAAACACCCTTAAGTTTTAACCCTAGATTACAATATCGTTGTAAAGTTTACCGCAATTGAGGCACAAATTCCTCAAAATTTGACATTTTTTCCGTGTTCAAACATTACCAACCTCTGCATACCTTCCAAATTATCAACCACTTCCATTGACTCCTGAATGTTTAATTTTTTTTCCATTGCTGTTGGATTTTTTTTTCTTCTCTGTTATGAGATTGTGAGATACATTGTTTAATGAAGAAAAAAAAAAAAATTCACCAATTTCCAAGAAATTGGCAGTTTTTTCTTTATTTGCTGTGACCAGGGAAATTTTCTGGTCATCTGCAAATATGAAACAACCCTTTATGCCTCGGGAAACACAGCAAATAATACTATGCTGTCGAACATGCTGACAGACTTATGGCGACCTTGTGATAGACATTGTAAAATTAAAATCCATAATTGCTTAACCGCCCATTTCAGTGGAGTCATCTGAACTAAAACTCATCTCATTGAAGGATCCAAATAATGAAAGGCAGCTGGAGTCCCCATCATAGCTACAGCATGCACAAAAAGACATAAGGCCAAGTGTCACCGAAAGTGAAAGCAGCTGAACTGTCTTTCGTCATACGATATCATCATTCATCGTAAGCAATCGCAATATCGAAACATGATCCTGACAAAAAACACACCTCACAGTGTGCACAGAGCACTAAACTTAGTAGCTCTGGCATCAAGCCGGACTTGGAATATGAGGAAACTGCAACAAGGAACACTTTTCAGACTGAGCCTCAATGGTTTCTACTGTCCTATCAGCCATATTGACCAGAAGTCACAGTATAAATTATACATCCGTCTTATGTCAGCTTCATCCAGATATGTATCTTTCTGGCATTTTATTAGTTATTTATGGTGTGCTCTATCAAAAGCTTTGGTGTAGTTTATTAAGTATGCATAATCCTACTTCTGTGTATTTTTCTGTTTTCATTCTCATGCTGAATGAAGATGGCATCTGTTAATAATATTAGCATGTGAGAAAGGCTCTTTTGCTTTACTTTTTTTGTGTTGTGTAATTTTGTGTGTGTTAATTTTTTTTTTAAGTGCACACAGATGTAACACAACAATTGAGACCTGCAAAGTTAAGGAGTCGCGTGTCAAGAAGGAAAAAGTGCCCAAACTACAATGTAACAAGGAGAATGCTCGATCTTTACAGCACAAATTTGAGCAGTACTTTAATTTCAAGTGCCCTGTGACGTCTATTAGACCTCATCAGGTAACTGTATTGTTGAACATAGTAAAAATTCTGTGGTACAGTACACACAGCTGTTTGTTTTCACCTCAGAGTGACATTTTAGTTCTAATCTTTGAGATTGTGCAGCATTTATGGATGAAGTCCTGAGTCTAGAACATTCCACTCATTCTTAACATGGATATTTAATGGGGGTGGTCTCAATTTGTGACACCAGGAACAAAAAAAGTAAGACTGTTAGCTCAGGAAAATGTTTACATATGCCTATGAATAATATTTTAGTAGTTAGTGTTTGTAACAAAAAGATTGGTTAATGCTTGTAACAAAAAGATTGGTTAACGCTTGTAACAATAAGAATGGTTAATGCTTGTAACAAAAATATTGGTTAATGTTTGTAACAAAAAGATTAGTTTATGTTTGTAACAAAAAGATTGGTTAATGCTTGTAACAAAAAGATTGGTTAAGGCTTGTAACAAAAAGATTGGTTAAGACAAAAGGGCAAATGAACTAAAGTATCATTGACAAACAACTGTGAGTAGCACTGAAAGTTAAAGTAATTTTTTTTTAACAGACTATACTACTTTAATAAGTAGAAGTGGATCCTGTGAGCAAAAATAATATCTAGGATACTACAATCAAAACTGAACTATATGAACACAAAAATTATACTGCAAAAGACATTACATTAAACAGAGCTAGGCATTGTGAACAAAAATAACAAAATGGCATATGACAATAAAGAGAAATAGTCAATACAAACAAAAATAATGGATTAGAACATTACAGTAAATAAGAATTAACATCATGAACTAATATAATATAACAGAATACTACAATAAATAAGACTTTACATCATGAACAAAAAATAACATATATAGCCTTTGTTCTCTTGACAGATGATTGATATTTAGTAATGATAATTTGTCAGTGGTTTGGTATTATTTTAGTGTATTAGGCTGGATGCTGTTTTACTGGGCAGACACTCTCATGGCTGATTCTAACAAATTGCACATCAACAATGGTATTCTCACTTCACTGTCAACATTCACAAACAAATAACAACAGAAGACGCAGAGAACAGTGGGCACTCTGAACTAGGATCAACCCCATACTCCTAAAGGAATACTAGATATCCACTGCATGGGCAATTCTTACACTTTTCATCTCTTATTGTGTTTATAGGTCACTTTTGGACAGTTGGTATCCATTGGGGCCTCGGTAGCCTAGTTGGGAAAACCACCAGACTGGGCTACCGATGTTCGGACAACCCGTGTTTGATTGCTACGGGAATCTCTCTCTCTCTCTCTCTCTGCGTTCAGGACTCAATCAGAGTAAGGATTCCAGACTCTCATATGAAGTCAGCTGTCAGGCTAAGTGTGTTGATCGCCCCCACAGACAGAACATCACAATTAGAGTCTGTCAGATCCACTCTGACTGAACACCCGTTAATACGTTGCACTGTGTTCTGCGCCAGTGGCCCAGTGCATCCGATTTCAGCCAGCATTTTATTCGGGTTTGCTTTCCCTAGCCTTTGATTGTCCCCAATCTTCCTGCAAGGCAGCAGATGATCTTTTCTGTAGGGGGATTCTGCCCTTAGATGGTAGGCCCTCCCAGGTTTACGAGCACCATCTGCCCGAGTCACTAGAGGTGACTAACACAGACACGGACACACAAAGATGTGAGATGTGACTAACACAGACATACACACACAAAGATGTGAGATGTGACTAACACAGACATGCACACAGCGATACGAGGCATGACTAACACTGACACACATCAAGATATATGACACATGACTAACATAAACATGCACATAAAGATATGAGATATAAATGACATTGACATGCACACACAAAGATATGACACATGCCTAACATAGACATGCACACAAAGATAAGAGATATGACTAACATAGATATGCACACACAAAGATATGAGATGGGACTAACATAGCCATGCACACACAAGGATATGAGATGTGACAAACACAGACATGCACACACAAAGATATGAGATATGACTAACATAAACATGCACACAAAGATATGAGATATCACTAACCCAGACATGCACACACAAAGATATGAGATGGGACTACGGGAATCAGTGTGAACTGTTCTCGTGGTTAGAAAAAAAATACCACTGCTGTCGACCCAGCCACTGGCAGAAATGGGAAGTGCTCTGGGAAGGTGAGGAATGCCACCTCGCATCGTGAGTTTCAATGCTTGAAGCAACACTATCCAGAAGTCTCAGAACACTTCTAGATAGACTGATGAGCTCATATGGATGAAAACTAGCGTGCTAAGACACCAATTCAAGTTTTGTACTATACTTTTACTTTTGCTACCCATCCTTCACGTTGTATTTAGTATGATGTTGCTTTGAAGTGCCTTTATAAGATAAGCTATATAAATATGGTTGAAGAATTTGCCCCAAAAAGTAATATCACTTATATTCTGCTTCTTCGTTTGTTTTCCTTTAAACTAGCAGATTGTGCTGTGTTTTACATTTGGTGATTCAGTGCATTCATTTTTATTATGTATTGTTTGCAAAAGCTGCGGTAGCCTTCAGTTTTTCCTTGACATCCTTGCAAGGCAGCAGTTGTTAGAGTAGTCTCTCCAAAGGAAACGGCCATATCAGACCGAGTCTTTCCTATACGGGTCTGTATAAAGCTTTCCTCCTCTTAGATGAATTGTCCACCGGGGCTCAAATGCTCCTCTCTCATGGATTTCTGATTGGGTTTTCTCCCTTGTCTTTCCATAACTAAGGTGTGCTCCAATTCTTTAGTATTATTTTTGTCTATTTTGCATTTGCCAGCTTGTTATCTCTACCGAAGTCCAGAGGTACTGAATCTTGCGTGAATATCCGTTTTTTTTTTTTTCCTCTTGCTCACACCAGCAGAATGTGTGTTAGGGTGTCCCTTGCTGTACAGGCAGATATTCTCTGACTTCAAAGGTACTCTTAATATTATTGTTGTTGAGATTTTTGCCATTTTTCATAGATTTTTCCTGCCAGGACAGTGGCCGTTTTGGTCAACTCATTTCTATTTTCAACTGCCGAGAGTTCTTTAACATATGCAGAATATAAACAGAACCGCATGTTTTATTTTTACCATTATCCGAGACAGCTAGACATTGGATTGGCGGGGTTGGGTAAAGTCATGAGGAAACCATGGATTCAGAAACAAAAACATTCTACTTCCTGGCAGGAATTCGAACCCAGAACCTTCTTGTCCAGAGGCTGGCATTTTACCTCTAGTTAAATCAATATTTGAAGGGCTTCAGTTTTCCTTTCTGTTTTCATTATTTAATGTCTATGTGTAGCAGTGGGGGAAGCATAGCACGAGGAGCGATCATGAGAAATATGAGTAGAATAGTGTTAGAGGCAAAGCAGGAGTCTCGTGATTGATAAGGTTATAAAGATGGGAGTGAGTGGATGACGTAGAGGTATTTTGATTGGTAGAGAGGTAGAGGAAATGAGTTTTTATTGGTTAGGAGGCGGGATATTTAAGTCGATGCATGGAGTGAGAAAGGAGGCTCTTCAGAGAAATTTAACTCTCAGGTGTGAAACAGGATCAGTGCTGCCATTAGGTGATAGCCTATAGGGGCTAAGAAAGCCCAACAGTCAGCATGGTTAGTAGCAGATTAGCTAGTTAAGAGTCCAGGTACAAGAGGGTCTCTAGTGTATAAAAGAGACAGTGCATGAGTTAGTAGTAGAGAGCTCCAGAAAATATTACCCCATCGGGACATTCGAGATGACGGTCAGATCAAGCGCCATCGGAGAGCTCATTGAGCATAAGTCGTCGTAGATCATAGTGTTAGAAGCCTAGTAGATGCAAAAACATTTTGAGTAAAGCCGAGTGAGACAGAAGACTAGATGCGAGATTATCCAGTAGAGATGTGAATTCTGTGACCTGACGTGTGAATGGCCGAGCAAGATGTGTTGACCGCTGGCCGTTGTGAATAATTGTACATAGTTTCCATTGTTAGGGCTGTTGAAATAAAGATCTATGACCTTTTTGATCAACATCAGCAGTGTGCAGCCATTTGTTTGCCTAACAGTTGTTATATACGCCAGGGCGCTGGACTGAATTTGGAGTTGTTGCAGCACATATAAGGCGGAGATTAAAGAAGCCAGTTCAGCAGGACCAGATTACAACTGAAGTATGAGCTGAGTGGGAAACCTGGCAGCTAAGACAGGGCGTGAGCGTGCGGTTGCCATAGCATGGCTCATGTACCTCATCAAATGTTATCATCGCCTGAGCAGTAACAGCACACTTCACAAGTAGTGTGTACATACAATAGACACGAGCATAGACAGAGATACCGGCTACAATAGAGAAACAATGCCGGTTACATATGTGCCATATATTCCTCATATGCCTGGCAAGGTGTGGAGATCACCTTTACTTTACTTTTGTATCTATCTATCTATCTATCTATTGACCTTTCGAGCCGTAACCGGCCCATAGGGCGTAGACCAAGATACACCTTCTCCTATATGAATTTTTGTTCTAGCAGTTTTCTTTTAAAGATATTTTATCAAATCTCGCCATCTGTCTCTGTTCTGTGCAAGCAGTTCTATCTCATTGAGGGAGCCGATTCCTGCTGCTCTTGCCTCTCTCATCAATGTTCTTCTCAGTGTCTCCCTGGGTCTTCCTCTTTTTCTTTTACCTGTTGTTTCCCATATGAGGGCTTGCTTTGCTATTCGATTATTATCTCTTCTCATCACATGTCCAACGTATGACCATCGTCTTTTCTTTATTACTGAAGATATTAGTGGTTGATTGGCGATTTCTCTAATTTCCTCGTTTGTTTTGAATTCGTTCCATTCTATACCAAGTATTTTCCTTAGACATTTATTTTCGAATGCGTTCAACTTTGTTTCTATATCTCTTGTTGTTTTCCAGCTTTCACACGCATACGTAAGGGTTGATAGTACATTTGATTTGAATAGCCTAAGTTTTGTGTTTGTGCTAATGAGTTTTGATTTCCACAACTTTTCAAGGCTTCTGAAAGACATTGCTGCTTTAGCCAGTCTGATTCTAATTTCTTTGCTCGTATCCCCTTCTCGATCAATGTGACTTCCAAGATAGATGAAGTGATCGATCTCTTCTACTGGTTTGTTTTCCATGTATATTTTGTCACTTGTTGGAATTAAACTTTTCATGACTTTAGTCTTTTCATGATTGACCTCAAGCCCAATTTTGCTGGCTATTGATGATAGTTCATTTGTGTTTTCCTGCATCGTTTTTATCTGATTGCTGATGAGAACTATGTCATCAGCAAAGTCCAGGTCCTCCAAATGGTCTCCTTGTATCCATTCGATGCCTTTATTACCAGTGCAGCATTTCTTCATTATGAAGTCCATAACAATTCCAAATAACAAGGGTGATAAAATACATCCTTGTTTAACCCCAGTTTCTATTGGGAAACATTCGCTCAGTCCTTCCTCTGTTCGAACTGCACATGTGTAACCATCATACATGTCTTTGATAATATTTATGATTTTTGATGGTAAGCCATATTGCTTCAGAATTTTCCACAAAGAATCTCTATGAATACTATCAAATGCTTTTTTGAAGTCGATGAAGTTAAGTACAAAAGGTTTTTGCTTTTCAATGTGTTCCTCCAATATAAGTCGTAGAGTGAAAATGTGGTCAAGACAGCTTCTCCCTTTTCTAAACCCAGCCTGTTCTTCACGCATTACTGTATCTATTGAATCCTTTATTCTATTTAGGATGATTTTACAGAATAATTTTGAGGCAACTGACAAAAGTGTCACGCCTCTCCAATTGTTACAATCTCTAAGATTGCCCTTTTTTGGGATCTTAACAATGATTCCTTTTTTCCATTTATGAGGCGTCTTCTCTGTTTTCCAAATGATGTTGAACATTTTTTGGAGATGTATTAAATTATGGCTATCAATTGCCTTGAGGATCTCAGCTGTTAACTTATCCTCTCCAGCAGCCTTGTTATTGGTCATTAGCTTTAAGGTGGTTTCTATTTCGCTCAAGGTGAAGTCATCTAAATTTACATCTAATTCTGCTGCTGGTGTTTCAGCTTCAAAATCTATTAAACTGTGAGGTAGTGGACGGTTAAGAATTTCTTTGAAGTGTTCCGCCCAACGGGCTTTTATGTCTGCGCTTTTGTATCTACACCTACTTTAATGTTGATTTTTTTATAGCAATTTATTACCAAAAAAAAAATTTTTTAAACCAAATTATATATGTTCATTTGACAGACTCTAGCATTGAACAGAGGAGAAGATATGAAGGTTTTGACTGTGAAGGTCAATGTTCCATCAGTGGTTAAGGAAAAGTTTGTCAATTTTGCTATTGGAATGTTTATGGCACGAGTAGAATCTCCATGTAACCGAGTGTTGATTAGAGATGCAATCTTGGATGCATATGATCGGCTGATTGAACCATCACTATGTCGACAAATACGGTAAGACATCAATGTCTCATGTTTGGCATTCATCAATATCATATCATATGTCCTTTGCAAAATGTTGCATTCACCACAGTCTGTCTGAACGAATTTTTTGCCTTTAGTCAGATCCCCCACTTCTTCTGTTGTCATGTTCGATTATTATTCATTCATATTATTCATGTTATTTAATGTCATGAAGCCACCTTCTTCGTGGTCTGCCCCTGATACATCACCCAGGAACCATAAAAAATGAGTAGGTAAAGAGCCCATCACACCAAGTGGCGTATAGGGAATATGGTGTTAGTGACCATAAATTTTACAGACCTTCGGCACATGATTTTTGGGGTAATGTGGTCGGTATTACACCCGTGCTGCTTTACTTTCCCCAGAAAAAATTCTGTACCCATTTAAGGCTGGGTGAACCCAGAAGCCGTCGGTTGGGATCGAACCCTACCTCTTGTCCTTTATAGTCCAGTTCACTAACCACTGAGCTATCGCGGCTCCCTTACCCTGGAACCATACCTTCCATTATTGTTCTTTCCATCCTGATGTGTTTTTTGACGTGACCATAGTATTTTAATTTCCCCTGTATAGAAAATATATCATTATTGTCCACTATATTTGGTCAACCAAAATATGTAAACAGGTGAAAACAGGAAATTTCTTAATTCCTTTTGTATTTGTTTTTAACTATTATTTAGCAGTGTCCATTTCACTGTCTTAATTGTTTATTGTTGTTACTATCACTAATGACGGAAATAAATAGAAGTGTTAATATATTTTGAAATCAGTTTTTAGTTTCTCTCCTTTTACAGAAACTATCTTCTTTTAATTGTGACCTTTGACCCTAGAATATGATACTTCATTTTAAATCTTTTTTTTTTTTTTTGTAACATTTGCTACCCAAATAACCAGGTGTAGCTTGAAACAAGCATACAGTTATTGAAATCTTTTTCCACATCTTTGAAGAAATAACACTTTGAAAGAACTACAGAATAAAAAAAATATAACGGAAACAATTAAGGAATACAGCCAGAATAAACCTGAAGTAACAGAGAGATCTGATGCAAATTTTAATAATGATTATAGTTAGTCAAAGTCTCCTGTATCACTCACTGCAAATGAATTAAAATCCATAATTGTTCAACTGCCTGTGCCAGTGGAATCATCCAAATTAAAACTCATATCATTGAAGGATCCAAACAAAGAAAGGCAGCTGCTGTCCCCATCATAGCAGCTACAGCACATGCCAAAAGACATAAGACCATGCGGACTGATTTATTATTTGCAACTCATCATAATCTACTGTTCATTTTAATTGTCATACTTCATGATTCAGTATTAAAGTACTTTCATAGTGAAATTTAGACATTAGATAGTTTTTCATCAGTCGTGGAGAACTATGATTTCCTCCACAGAGATGGAAGGGAGAACCTGTGACTGTATCAAGAGATGGAAGGGAGAACCTGTGACTGTATCAAGAGATGGAGGGGAGAACCTGTGATTGTATCAAGAGATGGAAGGGAGAACCTGTGACTGTATCAAGAGATGGAGGGGAGAACCTGTGATTGTATCAAGAGATGGAAGGGAGAACCTGTGACTGTAACAAGAGATGGAGGGGAGAACCTGTGACTGTAACAAGAGATGGAGGGGAGAACCTGTGACTGTAACAAGAGATGGAGGGGAGAACCTGTGACTGTATCAAGAGATGGAAGGGAGAACCTGTGACTGTATCAAGAGATGGAAGGGAGAACCTGTGACTGTATCAAGAGATGGAGGGGAGAACCTGTGACTGTATCAAGAGATGGAAGGGAGAACCTGTGATTGTATCAAGAGATGGAAGGGAGAACCTGTGACTGTATCAAGAGATGGAAGGGAGAACCTGTGACTGTATCAAGAGATGGAAGGGAGAACCTGTGACTGTATCAAGAGATGGAAGGGAGAACCTGTGACTGTATCAAGAGATGGAAGGGAGAACCCATGACAATTTATTATCAAGGCTAGAGAGAGAGTACAAAAAAACAATGAAAAACAAAAACAAATGAAAAGACGATTAGAGGCCACAGAGATGGGATTTCTCAGAAGAATGTAGAAAGTTCCCTGGACAGCTAAAAAGACCAATGAGGAAATTCTTAAAGAGGCCAACACAAAAAAGGAGCTCCTAAAAAACATTAGAAAGAAACAATAAACATTTTTCGGGCACATCATGAGGAGAGGAAAGTTGGAATACTTGGTTACAACTGGCAAAATACAAGGAAAGAGAGATCGTGGACAACAAAGAGAGAAAATACTGGATAGCTTGGTGTCATGGCATGGCAAACAGTCAACAACAGAACTGATATGGTGCACTGTAGATAGATGATTGTGGAAGGACATGATCGCCTACGCCAACCAGTATGGCACATGAGGATGATGATGTTGCCTTCTCATTATATGGCCAAAAAATAACCTTTCTTTCTTCCTAATATCACATGATGATGATGATGAGATAGTTTGAGATGGTAATCAAAGGTAGCCAACATTCGATACGGAGACAGCACAAGATGATATTGTATTTTATTATGATCCCTAATGAGTATAACAGCTGAAACCACTGGTCCTGATATTCGTTCATTGACTCTTTCATCAACAGGTCAGATCTGACAAAGAACGCTGAGAAGGCATCAATAACAGTTTTTACTTCAAACCTGAAGAAGTTGCTACTGACACAACCTGTGAAGAACAAAACTATCCTCGGAATAGATCCAGGTTTCAAAAATGGCTGTAAACTTGCTGTTATATCCCCAACTAGCCAAGTCTTATGGACAGGGATTGTTTATCTCCATCAGACACCGTTGCAGGTAGCTGCAGAGACAAAGAAGATTGCTTCTGTGGTTGATAGTTACAGGTCAGGGGTTGTTTTATTAATGTTTGCTCATGCCTTATTAATTAATATATTTTCATGCCTTATTAATGTAAGTTCAAGCATTGTTAATGTTAGTTCATGCCTTAATAATTAATATATTTTCATGCCTTGTTAACGTTAGTTCAAGCTTTGTTAATATTAGTTCATGTCTTATTAATGTTAGTTCATGCCTTATTAATGTAAGTTCAAGCTTTGTTAATATTAGTTCATGTCTTATTAATGTTAGTTCATGCCTTGATAACGTTAGTTCATGCTTTATAGTTCAAACTTTGTAATGCTAGTTCATGCCTTTTGTTAGTTCATGCTTTGTTAATGTTAGTTCATGCTTTATAGTTCAAGCTTTGTAATGCTAGTTCATGCCTTATTAATGTTAGTTCATGCTTTGTTAATGTTAGTTCAAGCTTTGTAATGCTAGTTCATGCCTTATTAATGTTTGTTCATGCCTTATTAATGTTAGTTCATGCTTTGTTAATGTTAGTTCATGCCTTGTTAATGTTACTTCATGCTTTATGGTTCAAGCTTTGTAATGCTAGTTCATGTCTTATTAATGTTAGTTCATGCTTTGTTAATATTAGTTCATGCCTTGTTAATGTTAGTTCATGCTTTATAGTTCAAGCTTTGTAATGCTAGTTCATGCCTTGTAATGCCAGTTCATGCCTTATTAATGTTAGTTCATTCTTTGTAATGTTAGTTCATGCATTATTAATGTAAGTTCAAGCCTTGTTAATATTAGTTCATGTCTTGTTAATGTTAGTTCATGCTTTATAGTTCATGCCTTATTAATGCTAGTTCATGCCTTATTAATATTAGATCATGCTTTGTTAATGTTAGTTCAGACCTTGTTAATGTTAGATCAAGCTTTGTTAGTGCTAATTCATTCTTTGTTAATATTAATTCTTACTTTGTTATGTCCTCATTAGATGTGAGGTCATAGCCATAGGAAATGGAGTTGCTTGTCGGGAGACAGAACAGATAATTTCCAACATGATCAAGCGGCACCAATTTTCCTCAGGGACCATAATGTACTGGTAGGTACTGTGTCTAACTGAAGGGTGATTATTGGTAGCATTGACACTAAGTCAAAGGGATGGATACCTCCAACTATCAAGGAGGGATCAAGTCATCATACTTCACATACGCACTGGCCACAATAGAATGAGGATCCACATGTTCACCAAACCCAAAATAGGAACTACCAGCCTATGCCACTATACTCTGGATAACAAGACAACAAAACATGTTCTACAGGATTGCCCCAGCACACAGACCTAAGAAGGGCATGGTCCATACCCACCTCCCTGGAAGAGAAACTATATGGGGCAACCGAATCACTTAAACAGACAGCTGACTTCATAAGAGAGTTCAGAGTCCTAGTCTGAATGAGCCATGATTGCAGAAGCAGAAGAATTAATTTAATTTATCTACAATATGCAACACAGGATGACATGTACTCAAGGATGAGCAGACTCTTATCAACAGTCAAACATGTCAAGGTATTTGTGGTAACTTTAATTCTTGTCATCAGCAGTCAAACAGGGTATTTGTGGTAACTTTAATTCTTGTCATAAACAGTCAAACAGGGTATTTGTGGTAACTTTAATTCTTGTCATCAGCAGTCAAACAGGGTATTTGTGGTAACTTTAATTCTTGTCATAAACAGTCAAACAGGGTATTTGTGGTAACTTTAATTCTTGTCATCAGCAGTCAAACAGGGTATTTGTGGTAACTTTAATTCTTGTCATAAACAGTCAAACAGGGTATTTGTGGTAACTTTAATTCTTGTCATCAGCAGTCAAACAGGGTATTTGTGGTAACTTTAATTCTTGTCATAAACAGTCAAACAGGGTATTTGTGGTAACTTTAATTCTTGTCATAAACAGTCAAACAGGGTATTTGTGGTAACTTTAATTCTTGTCATCAGCAGTCAAACAGGGTATTTGTGGTAACTTTAATTCTTGTCATCATCAAGAACATCTTGGCACAATTAGTAGACTATTCACATGCTCAATAGACACAAACTGTTATTCCAGTTCACAAGGTTGGTCTAACTCGGTAGAATCCTTTTAACAGTAACACCATCCTTAGTAGGATCCAGCTACTATAGCTCACTCAATACGATTTTAATTCCCATTCTATTCTAGACTGTCCCAACTTATCTGTCTACTTTCTTGTCCATCTTCTAACAAGCTTCATTTGTCATAAAGTGAGAGTGGCGCTTTATGTGGCAAAATGTACATGGCCAAAATCGGCATGATGCACAGTTTGGCAAAACGTATGGAAAGAGTTAAATGAGATATTGTCTTGAAATCTTCAAGGTTAGCTGTGTTTAATAAAGAAAGAAGGGATATCTAATTGAGATACCAATTCTGAGCCATAAGATATAGTTTGTTTATATTTACATTATTTCAACAGAATAAATTGTTTCCCCGAAAAGAGAGATTTTGTTATAATGTTGGACGTCACTTAGCCGGTGAAACTTTTGAATATTTGTTGATGATGTGGGACTGGGTGGTCTAGAGGTGAGATGTCAGACCAAGGACAGGAATGTCTCAGGTTCAAAACCTGTTGCATGTGGTGGGAATTTTTCTCTTTGAATCCATGGTTTCTTCATGGCTTTTTCCTCCCCTGGTCTCCAAGTGGTAAGATCCAATGTTATCCCTCTCAGATAACAGCAAAAATACAGCAGGTCCCTTGTGCAGTCTGTGCAACCATTTACAATTGAAAGTCAAAAAGAATCAACTAAAAATGGTCCCTCAAAAGTTGTTAAATTATAAACTCTACCACTGCCAAAAACAGATATATCGGGCTGAAAGGTGCAAGAGAAAAGCTGATAATGATAAATTTTCAGCTTAACTATTTAAGAAATGTGTGAAAGACCATAAATGAGACACTAGTTAGGGGGTTGAGTAGTCTAGAGGTAAGAGATTGGCTCAGAACAGGAGGGTTCCGGGTTCAGTCCCACCAGTGGGAATATTTTTAAAGAATAAATTTAATGAAATTCATGATTTCTTTGTGGCTTTACCCTGCTCTGGGTAGTAAGATCCTATGTCTAGCCCCCTTGGACAAGAGCAAAAACAGAAGGTCCTTTATACACTTGCACATGTTAACCCTACCAGACCGCTGTACCTAGTTTTCAGTAATTTCCAAATCTGCCGCTTTACCGCTGAACCTAATTTTCGGTGCTTTGCCTAGTATGTGAAGAAAATGCATCACAAACTAAAAATAACCAACCAACCGTGGTCAAGCCTCATTGCCATTGTTTGACGTGAAAATAATTGTGACAATTCACAATGAAAAGAGCGGCTGATGAACCAAGCACTTCAACAGGAAAGCGAAGTAGGTCTATGCTTTTCACATTCCAACAGGTGATTGATACGTTGGTTGATTCAGACTCTAAGGAGTCAGATTTTCATAAAGAATATGTTTCCAGTCAAAAAATGGATTGCATAGTATCTTCCTCTTCCTTTGACAATAGAAACAAGAAAAAAGAGTTCTTAAATGTTATGTAGAGCCAGTCTTAACATGTGGATGTGAATCATGGACAATAGGACAACAGACAAGAAAATCACTAGCGTCTGTAGAAATGTGGTTTTACAGAAGAATGTTGAGAATACCATGGATAGCTAAGAAGAGTAATAAAAATGTTCTGAAGGAGGTCAAAGCAAAAAGAGAGCTAATTTCCAATATTAGGAAGAAACAATCATCTTTTTTTGGCCATTTAATGAGAAGGGAACAGCTGGAATATATTGTAACAACTGGAAAAATTGAGGGACGAAGAGATAGAGGGAAGCAAAGAGAAAAAATACCAGACAGCTTAAGATAATGGCTTGGCAGAAAGTCAACAACAGAAGTGATAAATAACTGTCGAGATCGAAAATTGTGGAGAGACATGATCACCTATGCCAGCAGGCCCAGTACTTGATGATGATGTTTCCAGTTCAAGTGACACAGACAGTGAGAGCTCGAGTGATGAGGAGAATGTTGAACCTTATAGATCTAGAGCTAGATCAATAGTAAGAGGAGGGTGCATATCCCTCAAATAGGTGATGGAGGTACCTCTGTGTGAAACAAGGCTCATCCTGCTGGGTGGATTGGCACACAAAGGTGGAATATTGGTGCTAGATGAAAGGTAGACCTATTTTCTACAATGTCTCCAAGTTCTATCTTATTCTAACCACTTGTTTGCATGTAACTAACATTTTTCTATATCATGTTGGTTTTTTCTCTTAATGCTCAGGAGCTCAGGTATAGGGGATATAGTTAGGTTCAGGGCCTCAGGTCTGGTAGGGTTAAAGAACTCTTGCCAGTTAAAAATTAAAATGAGTAGTCCAAAATGGCTGCTGCCTGCACAAAATTGTCAGCAAAATATCTGCCCACATTGATGGATTCCAGGCCATGCTGTGAAGTGCATGCACTTAGGTCAGGGTTCTCCTTTGAGATTCTTGATATTTTGAGGGGAAAGTCAGAGCACCTATGGGTTAGTCGGGTGTGCAGTGATGATGATTCTAGAATAACCTAACCTGAGACTGGTTCTATGAGATAACAATGTTATTTGTAGACATGTATTACATTGTTGAGGAAGAAGTGCACTGAGTATTTGTTCTCTTCCTATATCCCTAGTATTGTAGATGAATGTGGAGCATCAATCTACAGTGTCTCTGCTGAAGCAAAGAAAGATCTTCCAGAGCTGGATCCATGTCTCAGAGGAGCAGGCAAGTTCATGCATTGATCTACCATCTGTCATCAGAACTGTTTTCATTGCACTTTAGACTATCCCTTAGGTGCCCAGACTTTTCCTAAATTATAGTAGAGTATTGGTGGCTCCAGAGTGGCATAACACAATGGTTCATCTTGAGATTTCACTTCATGTGTAGTTTGAACCAGCTGCTTCTGCACATGAGATGAGTATCTTAACCTCAGTATTGCAGTGACCCCTATTAAAAATATGAACCTAAAGGTGGCTGACCTGCAACTGTTATATGTATTTGGAGGAGTAACATATTAAACAAACAACACAAGAAGAGATAGAATACCAAATGAAACCATAAGAAAAATGGTAGGAACAAAATCCTGCCAAGAATATATAGAACAATAACAACTTAAATGGTTGGGCCACCTGGTCAGAATGAATCCTCACCAATCACCATCAAGGGCGTTCTTCTCGAGAATGCATGGAAAAAGACCAAGAGGAAGACCTAGAAGAAGATGGATAGGTGCAGTGATAGAGACATGTAACAACAAAGGAAAAATCACTAATTCAGACAGTTTGAGCAGCTCAAGAACAACAAATGATATCAATCACGACACCTTTTAGGTATCAGTGAGAAAGAGAGAAAAGAAGAAGATGGATAGATGCAGTGATAGAGACATGTAACAACAGAGGAAAAATCACTAATTCAGACAGTTTGAGCAGCTCAAGAACAACAAATGATATCAATCACGACACCTTTTCGTTATCAGTGAGAAAGAGAAAAGAAGAAGATGGATAGAAGCAGTGATAGAGACATGTAACAACAAAGGAAAATCACTAATTCAGACAGTTCAAGCAGCTTAAGAACGACAAATGATATAAACCACGACACCTTTTCGTTATCAGTGAGAAAGAGAAAAGAAGAAGAACGAATTAAACTTGACTATAATACAAACTTCATCATACTCCTTCTCAATTTGCCTTTCAGTATTCAGAGGTGAAATAATTTGTGGTCTTTGGTTGATCTCTTTTGTTATGTTTTAGAGTGTTTCACATATTCTTACATCTTTTTTGAAAGTTTGTTGTTTCCATAGCATGTTTGGATTGTGGTATTGTCATGTGACCACATAATTGAATTTGTTTCCTTCTCAATACATTCTCTTTCTATCTATCGACCTTTCGAGCTGTAGTTGGCCCATAGGGCATAGATTCAGGTACTCTTTCCCTGTTTCTAAATTTTCTTTCTAGCAGTCTCAATCCTTGAAAAGATCCTTCTTTTATCAAATTTCGCCATTTGTCTCTGTTCTGTACAAGCATCTCGATCTCATTGAGGGAGCCAATTCCTGCTGCCTTTGCCTCCCTGATCAATGTTTTTCTCAGTGTTTTTCTGGGTCGGCCATTTTTCCTCCTACCTGTTGCTTCCCACTTGAGTGCTTGCTTTGCTATTCGGTTATTATCTCTTCTCATCACGTGTCCAATGCCTTTTCTTCATTACTGATGGTAATAAACATTTTACTTTGTACATTCTCCTGTGGGTTTAATTCCTGCCATCTTAGTTACCTATCTTGTCTCTCAAGTTGACTTCCTTAATATGTCTGACACAATTTTTAATTTTAATACTTATTTCAGACCAGATTATTCTGGAATCTAACATCCATGTTTGACATTGTTGGCACAACATTGTGTTGATCATTTTGTCTCTGGTTGTCAGTGCTTTTTCTTATAAACCCTTCACAAACATACACTGCCATAGTTTTAAGAATATGTAAAGATTGACTTTCTAATGAACTTCTTAGTTTATGAAAAGCACTGAACAAATTTGGCATGTAATGATAGCATCAAAGTTGTTAGAGAAAAGATGTAGGAGAAAAGAGATTGAGTTCCGGCGGCTTTAATTGGCTCACTTAATTTTGTTGTCTGACCTGCTATTCAAACATTGGTAGAATCAACAACTATGAGAAAGAGAGGCTGCTCAGTAAAACAGCATCTGGCTAGGGCTACCACATTTTGACAACAGTCTTCTTTCATCCATGTGTGAAGACATAAAAAGACCATAAAATATCAATTAAAATTGAAACAGAGACATAAAGACCCCATATAATGCAATTTAACTATCCTTGAGTTTTCATTGCTGAGGCTTTCATTCTTCTTCTGTCTTTTTAGCTCCCAGTGGAGCATAGGTCTTCAACAAACACTTTCCAAGTCATTCTGTTTTTTGCCATTCTTTTAAGATCATTCCATGTCTTCCCTATCATATTCACTTCTATCTGTCTTCTGCAAGAATTCCTCTTTGTCTTTTTCCCTGGGGATTCCAAAAAAGGGCCTGTTGTGTATTACTCTCAGTTGGCTTCCGCAGTGTGTGTCCTATCCAGCACCATCGCCTTCGCTGTATCTCTTTATTCACTGGTATTTGACTGGTACATTTCCATAATTCTTTGTTAGTGATTTTGTCCTGCCATTTCCATCCTTTTATTCTGCATAAGCATCCATTAATGAAAGTCTGTATCTTCTTGATTGTCAATTTTGTTATTCTCCAACGATGTTTCACAGCCATATAATAGGACTGACTTAACATTTGAGTTGAAAATTGAGGCTTTCATTGGATTTGTTTAATGTTCTTAATTCATGTCAGCAAGTTATGTGTTTTAGTATCAAACTAAAAACGACTTTTTAAAATTTAAATTTTTAAAATGTTAATTACAATAAACTCAAGACATCTTGCGCTATTATTCATACTTTTGTCATTGAAATTAAATGCCACTTTCTGGCTAAAGTTAGCAGCTGTGGCTATAGTACACAAATCATAGCATTCTGTCTGTTAATCTGATATGATGTCCGTGTTAATATCTGTGGTTAGTGGCAGTTGGTACCTGTTGTTGTTGTTGTTGTTATGGATCCAGCGACCTTTGAGCTGATGCCCTTCCCCCCAATGCCATGTAGTAGTATCTGCAGGGATTTCTAAGTAATGCTGTAGTTCCATACAGAGTGTTCCATTTGGAGGGTCTTTGAGGAAGTAGTGTTGTTGTGATGTCAGTGAGCTCTGGACATTGAAACAGGTGGTGTTCTACAGTTTCTTGTGGGTGATTACAGAGTGGACACCCTGGGGTATGGTTTTGTTGTATTCTATTAATGTGGTTATTCAGCATAACATGTCCTGTTCTCAGTCTGAAGATGGTGGCAGTTGGTATCGAAATATTTATTTGTGGTTTAAACTCAACAGCACAGACACAAAATACAACATGAAGATCAACAAAGAAAAACAGCACGTCAACATAACTATAGATGGCTAACAACTAAAACAAGTAGAGGAATATAAATATCTAGGAAGTCTAGTGACATACAGCAATTCACAAACAGCAGGAATAGCCTCATGATGCAACAAAGCTTGTCAAATCATTGGACAGCTATCACCAACATTGTCCAACAAGGAAATAACTCCAGAGGCAAAACAGACACTCTACAATACAGTCTTCATTCCAACGTTGTGCTACCAATGTCAGTCCGGGACCCTAGATACAAGAACAATAAGAAAAATAACCATTACTGAGATGAAATGTGTTAGACAAATGACAGGAAACAGCCTGAGAGATAATATCAGAAATGAAGAACTGAGAAAAAAGCTAGGAATAATCCCTGCCATAGAATATATAAAGAAACAACAGATAAAATGGTTTGATCACATTATAAGGCAGATAGATCAAAACACAACAGAACGAGCCTTCAATTAACGTTGCAAGAACACCAGACCCAAGGACCTACCTAGAAAAAGATGAATTGATGGAATATTGGAAGCACTAGAAAACATAGAAGCAGCAGAGGCAAACAGATGAGCAAAAGACTGGAAATTATATCTCCTCTAGACGCTGATAGGAAAATGAGAATGGAAAGAAGAAGAAAGATTTTGTGGTTAGTGTCACTTCATCTATGTAAATATTTCTGGTTTCATTCTGTGCTTAGTGTCACTTGCTCGTCGAATTCTGGATCCACTGGCAGAGCTGGTCAAGATCGAGCCTAAGCATCTTGGAGTGGGCATGTATCAGGTGATTTGTGTGTGAGTGTGTTTGTGAATTTTACATGTGTGTATCTGGTAGGTTGTGTATGTAGTTTTCTGGTATTATACATAAAGATATCTAGTGACTGTGTGTGAATGTATCAAGTGACTGTGTGAAGGTATCCAGTGACTGTGTGATGAGTTGTGTGTGAGGATATCAACAATGAGTTGTGTGTATGGGTTGATGAGTTGTGTATGAGGATATCTGTGAATTGTGTTTGTAGTTCTCACGTGAGTTGTGCATGAAGATACATGAGGAGTTATGTGTGAGGGTATATGGAGATTAGAGACAAATAATAATAAATGAATATTATTAAAGAGGGAAACTTCCGAGGCATTAATCAGTGAATCAATTCAGAGGAAAAGGTATGTTTACAGCACTCTGAAAAAATGACAAATAATCAACAACAGAAAAAGAACAATATATGGACCGAAGCAGGATCGAAATTTGTATGGGAAAGTATTAGTTGCATTGTTGCTGAGAATATTAACCCTTGATTATGATTGAGTCATAAAAATCACTGTTTAAAAATTCAAATTTTGACAAATGTTTAGTTTGCTGCACTCAGTTGCTTCATGTACCTTCCTATATGTTTAAGCCAGTACCCATGATGCATCATTGTGGCCAGGAGTGTTTTAAATTTTTAATATACAGCTGGCGTGTTGTATGAAAGTTGTAGTTATATAATACTTTTTATTATTTAAATCTTTTGCATCATATGACTCCATTTCACATTTTGTTCTGGTTAAGCTTCTTAATTGTTTCAGTTATTTTTTTTTTAAACTAGTTTTTCCAAAGTGTTTCTCCAAAGATTTGTCCACAAAAATTTCAATAACAGCATTTTTGTCCATGTTGTACAGATGTTTTTTTAGTAGTAAGTTTTATGATAGTATTGTAAAAAAAATTAACAATCATCATGAGATATGTAAGGAACAAAATAACACCAGAAATAAGTGAGGAACAATGTGGATTTGTGGAAGGAAAGGGCACCAATAATGCAACATACATCTTAAGAATATTGATAGAAAGAACTTTTCTAAACTACACAAAAGCATTTGACAAAGTAAAGCATGTGGAAATAATCAACATACTGGAGAAATTAAACATTGATGGCAGGGATCTGTGAATCATAAAAAACATGTACTTGCAACAAACAGCAGCTATACGAATTAGCAACCAAACAGGAGAATTACAACATATGAAACAAGGAGTCAGACAAGGCTGTGTTCTGTTGCTGGATTTGTTTTCACTTTACTGCAAAAATAGTATGAGATCACTAGTAGACAAAAAAGGAATTGAAGTCAATGGTCACAACATAAATAATTTGCGATATGCGGATGACACAGTCTTAATATCAGAGACATAGAACGAACTACAAGAAATGATAGACATAATAGTAGAAGAAAGCAACAAGAAAGGTCTCAGTCTGAATAGTAAGAAAACAGAAGTAATGGTCATATCGAAGAAACAATCATCACCATCATGCAGCATAAAAATAAACAGGACAAATCTGAAACAAGTACAACGTTTCAAATACTTGGGCATAATAATAACATCAGATGGGAGATGCAACACAGAAATAAAAAGCAGAATAGCTCAGGCCAAAATAGCATTTCAGAAAATGAAAAATATCTTATGCAACAAATCTTTGTCAATAGAAGTAAGAAAGAGAGTTCTTCTGTGCTATATAGAACCCATTCTTACCTATGGAAGCGAATCATGGACAACAGACAAACAAATGAAAAGACGATTAGAAGCCACAGAGATGGGATTTCTCAGAAGAATGTTGAAAGTTCCCTTGACAGCTAAAAAGACCAATGAGGAAATTCTCAAAGAGGTCAACACAAAAAGGGAGCTCCTAAAAAACATCAGAAAGAAACAATCAACATTTTTCGGACACATCATGAGAAGAGAAAAGTTGGAATACTTGGTTATAACTGGCAAAATAAAAGGAAAGAGAGATAGTGGATGACAAAGAGAGAAAATACTGGAAAGCTTGGTGTCATGGCATGGAAAACAGTCAACAACAGAACTGACATGATACGCTGTGGATAAATGATTGTGGAAGGACATAATCGCCTACACCAACTGATATGGCACAAAATGATAATGATTGTAAAAAATGTGATTTAAATGAAGTGTTATAATGAAGGGTTAAGCCAGGTCAACAAGACAAAATAACATCCATGTACCTGGGACTCCAGATTAGAGAATGATATATACGAGGTTAATTATGCAACATACAAGAAAAATGCTGTGAGGGAGTTTTAGGGGAGAATGGTATGTTTGTTTTTTTTACATGTTATGTTATAGTTTCATACTGTTATCTTCCACTTGCTATTTTTTTTTTAAAGATAAATTTTGCTTCCAGCATGACCTTCAAGGCAGCAGGCTCCAGACTGCTCTGAATTCTGTAGTTGAGGAATGTGTCAGTTTTGTTGGGGTGGACATCAATACGTGCAGTGAAAGCATCCTAAAGCAAGTTGCAGGATTGAACGCCACAAGAGCGAAAAACCTGCTGGAGTGGAGATCAAAGAATGGGTTCTTCACTAATAGACAACAGTTACTCAATATCAAAGGTCTTGGCAAGAAAAGCTTTGAGCAATGTGCTGGCTTTGTTCGAATATCCAAGCATACAGCTATTGCTTCAGACAGTCATGTAAAAGATGAAACGTAAGACTGAATATTTTGTTGTTTATTTTAACTCGTTAGATACTAAAGTGAAAAGTATAGCCAATTAAATTTGATGTGGGGGAGGTGACAGTACCTATCACTGTCAGCACTGATATCAGTCAGCAACTCATAGCTAACTACTTGAGGGACTGGGTGACAGGAAGGTCCCGAGTTCAAATCCCACCATAGGCAGTAGGAAGTTTTCACTATGAATCCGTGGGTTTACCCTCTCATGGTCTCTGGGTAGTGAGATTCATTGTCATGTGCTCTCAGAAAACGGCATAAAGCTGTAGGTCATGTGTACACTTGCAAGTATTAAAGAACCTTTGGCTGTTAAGTCTAAAAGAACAGGCCCTAGAAAAAATTGTTAAGCAAATCTACTCATGAGAAAGACGGATATGTTGGGCCTAAAGGTGCAGATGGTCCAGCATGCCATAAACTAGCAACACTAAACATCCACGCACACTTAACGGGTGTACATTAAAAAGAAGCGAACTACTTGTACCAGGATTAGTGGAAGCGAACTACTTGTACCAGGATTAGTGGAAGCGAACTACTTGTATCAGGATTAGTGGAAGCGAACTACTTGTACCAGGATTAGTGGAAGCGAACTACTTGTATCAGGATTAGTGGAAGCAAACTACTTGCACCAGGATTAGTGGAAGCGAACTACTTGTATCAGGATTAGTGGAAGCAAACTACTTGTATCAGGATTAGTGGAAGCGAACTACTTGTACCAGGATTAGTGGAAGCGAACTACTTGTATCAGGATTAGTGGAAGCAAACTACTTGTATCAGGATTAGTGGAAGCAAACTATCCAAACCCTACTCCACTTCTTCACAGTGTCCATATCCACAGTCAAACCAATCCAGTCTGGCCAAAACGTTAGGAATAAAGGGGGAAGGCCACCTGGTACCAACAAATTTCATGCTGATGGCAGATTTTTTTAGCTGAAAGGCACAAAAAAAAGCGATAACACGTCTATGCCCACTTATTCCCTTTTTGAGGACAAGCGGTGAAGGAGGGTAAGAGAAAATTCCTTTAGCCGTCAAGTGAATGCAAACAGCAAGCAACTAACATATAATACTTAGCTTAGTTGGGAAAAAAAAAACACCCGACTGGGCTACCGCTGTTTGGAACCCATGTTCGATTCCCACTGGAAGCACAAAAACTTTTGGATAATGTCGTTTCAAGCATCGAAACTCACGTTAGGAGGTTGGATTAAATAAAAATAGCAGCCAACCCAATTTCTGACAGAAATGGGTACTTTGGTAGTACTCTGGGATGGTGAGGAATACCTCCTCGTAACGTGAGTTTCGATGCTTGAAACGACATTATCCAAAAGTCTTCGAACACTTCTGGACAAGGCAGCATATATGGATGAAAACTCGCATTATTATCTCTTCTCATCACATGTCCAACATATGACCATCGTCTTTTCTTTATTACTGAAGATATTAGTGGTTGATTGGCGATTTCTCTAATTTCTTCATTTGTTTTGAATTCGTTCCATGCTATACGAAGTATTTTCCTTAGGCATTTATTTTCGAATGCTTTCAACTTTGTTTCTATATCTCTTGTTGTTTTCCAGCTTTCACACGCATACGTAAGGGTTGATAGTACATTTGATTTGAATAGTCTAAGTTTTGTGTTTGTGCTGATGAGTTTTGATTTCCACAACTTTTCAAGACATTGTTTATCTATATTACTGCCCAGTTATATGTAAGATTATACGTCTAGTAGAGGTTTTGTTTTTTAACATGCTCTTATTAATCTCCAGCTCCCATTCGGTAAGATTGTCAGCAGCAGAGACGTCAATTATAATTCCAACTCCTCCATAATGTTTAATATCATATGTGCCTGAATAAACTGTTTTATGTAAAACATTTTCAGAGTACAGCAAACTGAAGTGAAGACAGAAGAAAAAGCTGGAAGGAAACGAAAAGCCCCTGCTGCAGGTCCAAGTAAAAAGAAAGCAAGACTTCAAGAACAGGAGTGGAATCCCTTAGATGCAACAGCAATACACCCAGAATCATATGAGCTAGCGAACAAGTGGGCTGAACATACTATATGTCTTTTTATAGTGTTTATGTTGATTGGTATCATTATCATGTTAAATGTCTAGCAGTATTGGTATCATTATCATGTTAAATGTCTAGCAGTATTGGTATCATTATTGTGTTAAATGTCTAGCAGTATTGGTATCATTATCATGTTAAATGTCTAGCAGTATTGGTATCATTATTGTGTTAAATGTCTAGCAGTATTGGTATCACTATCATGTTAAATGTCTAGCAGTATTGGTATCACTATCATGTTAAATGTCTAGCAGTATTGGCATCATTATCATGTTAAATGTCTAGCAGTATTGGTATCATTATCATGTTAAATGTCTAGCAGTATTGGTATCATTATCATGTTAAATGTCTAGCAGTATTGGTATCACTATCATGTTAAATGTCTAGCAGTATTGGCATCATTATCATGTTAAATGTCTAGCAGTATTGGCATCATTATCATGTTAAATGTCTAGCAGTATTGGTATCATTATCATGTTAAATGTCTAGCAGTATTGGTATCATTATCATGTTAAATGTCTAGCAGTATTGGTATCATTATCATGTTAAATGTCTAGCAGTATTGGTATCATTATCATGTTAAATGTCTAGCAGTATTGGCATCATTATCATGTGTTCTATCCATAGTAATTACATTATCTTGTATTTTCATCATTATCATTGAGTGCTGTCTCCACATCGAAGGTTGGCTACCATGGAGCGCCATTCCACTCTGTCTCTTGCTTTGATGGTGCAGATTGTCATAGGTTGACTTGTCCATCTTTTGATGTTGCTCGTCCATGTTAGTCTTGGTCTGCCTCTGCCTCTTTGTACCTTATATTTTCCCTTCCAATATTACTTTTAGTAGGCTGTTGATTTTTTTAACATGCCCCAAAAATTTCATTTGTCTTGTTCTAATTGTGTTTAGTAGTTCACTTTTCATTTTTAGTTGTTTTAAAACGTCATCATTTTGTTTTCTTTTCTTTCCATCCAATTCTACCTATTCTTCTATAAATCCACATGTATTTTAAAAGTCTTGCAGTAAATGTATGTGTTCTGACCAGTGATTTTTTTTTTTACAATAAACTTTATTACATAGTGAATTGACATCAAGGCAATATATGTGACAACTATGTACCATAACAAAGCTTGTCAAATCATTGGACAGCAAACCACCACTATTGTCCAACAAGGAAATAACTCTAGAGGCAAAACGGGCACTCTACAATACAATCTTCACCCAACTTTGTGCTACCAATGGACCCTTGATGCAAGAACAATAAGAAAAATAACCACTACTGAGGTTAAATGTGTTAGACGAATGATAGGAAACAGCCTGAGAGACAAGATCAGAAATGAAGAACTGAGAAAAAGGTATAGGAATAACCCCCGCCATAGAATATATAAAGAAACAACAGATTAAATGGTTTAACCACATGACAAGGCAGAGTGAACAAAACACAACACAATGAGCCCTCATTAAATGTTGCGAGAATACCAGAGCCAAGGGTCGATCTTGAAAAAGATGGATTGATGGAATATTAGAAGCACTAGGAAACATAACAGCAGCAGTTATTGAGTTATTTGTGGGTCATCATCATTGCACTCCGAACATGTCCATAGGTGCTCAGATCCCCTCCTCAGCAAGTCCTGCAGTGTCCAGCGATTGACGGTTCCAGTTCTGTGTTGGTTGATAGTCTTCTTACACACCAAGTTTCTCATTTCTGGTTGTGCCCATCTTAACTCCCATCTCTTTCAACTGAATGAGTGACGTGGACTCATGGATGGTTGTCAAAGTATATATATATGTGTGTGTGTTCCTTATGGTGGTTGGTCAGCATTCATGGGCACCATTGTGAATACACCTACCGATAATTAAATTTCTTCCTAAGCACCATTTGAACTGTCCCACATGACACTAAATTCCTCTGCTAGCAAACACAAGCTTTGACAATGGTCCACCCATATTTCTGTATCAATCTCAGCGATGGTCTCTTCCGTCATAACAATATGCTCCTGGATCGGCTGCAGAAGATCTTTTGTCAACTCACGTCCTTGAAACATGCATGCTCAGTCCTTCACTCTGGTCATAGACACACTTTTGTCACCACACACTGCTTGCATTTGGCGACGGATATCAACTAGTTGACCTCCTTCAACTGGTAGGAATTGAATCGCCGCTCGCTGGTCGACCTAATGGATCCTGTATCATATTGGTCATTTTTCCACTGGTCTGCAGCAAAGCCAATGAATACTACGCTGAGAATTAATGCATACACAATTGCACCTTAGTGTGTGCTTATTACATCAGATGTGACATCATCATGACTCCCACAAATGTTCACTTGGCACAGCTCAGGCGGATTTCATTTCAATACACCTCATACATTTGGTTTGAAGGATCAATTTTGTTATTTTGGCAGTATTTCTAGATTCATGTTAACCTTAGATGGTAGATGTACAACATAGGTGAGATGCAGAGTGGCTCAGGCAAAAGTAACTTTAAAAAAAATGAGGAAGATACTATGTAATCCATTTTTGACAATAGAAACAAGAAAGAGTTCTTAAATGTTATGTAGAGCCAGTCTTAACATATGGATGTGAATCATGGACAATGGTACAACAGATGAGAAAATCACTGGAGGCTGTAGAAATGTGGTTTTACAGAAGAATATTGAGAATACCATGGACAGCTAAGAAGAGTAATGAAAATGTTCTGAAAGAGGCCAAAGCTAAGAGAGAGCTAATTTCCAATATTAGGAAGAAACAATCATCATTTGTTGACCATGTATAATTAGAAGGGAATAGCTGGAATATATTGTAACAACTTGGAGAATAGAGGAAAGCAAAGAGAAAAGATTCCAGACAGCTTAAGAGAATGGCTTGGCAGAAGGTCAACAATAGACATGATAAAAAAGAGTCGAGATCAAAAGTTGTGGAGAGACATCAATAATGCTTCCCTCCTTTCTTTTATTATTTCATCTTTTTTTTCCAGATTAGCAACATTTCTTGCTGTTACCATGGCTGATATTGGAACAGATGACTTCATTAATCATTTGAAAAGAAGGACTTATGATAATAGTAAGTAAACATGCTTTTAGGAAGCAGGTGTACAAATGGGATTAAACTATGTTTATACCAATACATATATATATCTATCTATCGATCTTTTGAGCTGTAGCCGACCCGTAGAGCGTAGACCAAGATACTCCTTCTCTTATCTAAATTTTTATTCTAGCAGTTTTCAATTCTTTTAAAGATATTTTATCAAATCTCGCCATTTGTCTCTGTTCTGTGCAAACAGCTCTATCCCATTGAGGGAGCCGATTCCTGCTGCTCTTGCCTCTCTCATCAATGTTCTTCTCAGTGTCTCTCTGGGTCTTCCTCTTTTCCTCTTACCTGTTGTTTCCCACATGAGGGCTTGCTTTGCTATTCGGTTATTATCTCTTCTCATCACATGTCCAACATATGACCATCATCTTTTCTTTATTACTGAAGATATTAGTGGTTGATTGGCAATTTCTGTAATTTCCTCGTTTGTTTTGAATTCATTCCACGCTATACCAAGTATTGTGCCATTATGGTGAATATCATTTCAACTAGGTTCAAACTTATGTGTACATAAGAAATGGGTGAATAAATGCAGTGCTGCGGTAAAGCCGGTAGCAAAGAGCCAGTAGTGGGGTTTAACATACACTCCTACAAGGTATGGAGACGGCTTTACAAGAAAGGAACACAACAAAATACTGATGTTTCGGCCTACATGTGGCCTTCTTCATAGAACAAGAACAACATCAACAAACGATGAGGCAGAGATAAATTACTACTCCATCTAGTATGATTGGTGGGACAGTTATGTAGTAGTATTTATCTTTACTTCATCGTTTGTTGCCGTTGTTCTTGTTCTCTGAAAAAGGCCGTATGTAGGTAAAAATGTCAGTATATGGTTGTGTTCCTTATTTGTAAAGCCATCTCCATATCTTTTAGGAGTGTACATTACACCCCACTACTTGCTCCATGTGTGTGTATATGTATGTATATATATATATTGTTGTTGCGTTCACCAGCTTTCAACTCTGATGAAGTCCCTAGACACTAGGAATTGAATTTTGCGTGTTAATCCATTTTTCCCTAGCAGCCATATGCATAGAGGTCCCTCGCCGCACAGGCAGAACTCCGACTTCGGAGGTACTCATGTTTTTTCCGTCGATGAGTAACTGACGTTTCAAGCTGGGCCTCGCTGCTGAGACCAGGGGTGGTTGCCGCAAAGAGAAATCATAAATAAATCCCAACAACAATATATATATATATATATATATATATATATATATATATATATATATATATATATATATATATATATATATATATATATATATATATATACATACATATACACTATATTTATATATATTGGTTGGGGAAGGGCGAGGGTTAATTAAAATCTAAATTGTATTGCTATGTTTCACGGGTATTGTAGGTTACGCTCAGGAGTCTGCTGCATTCCATGGCAACTACATTGGATGCAGCCTTTATTCTGAGACTCTCTGTAAACTCATTGACAGATACCCCACCTCTTTATATGGGCTAATGCAGTATCAATTTTATATATAAAAGATTTGGTGTATGAAAAACACATAAAAAAAAAAAAAATTATAAAGTAAAGATTCCCCTTCACGCCAAGTGGCTTATAGGGAATATGGTGTTAGTGACCATGAATATTTTACAGACCTTCAGCACATGATTTTTGGGGTAATGTGGTCAGTATTGCGCCCGTGCCGCTTTACTTTCCTAGAAAAAATCCGGTACCCATTTAAGGCTGGGTGAACCATACCTCTTGTCCTTTGTAGTTCAGTTCACAAACCGCTGAGCTATCGCGGCTCCCCCTATATAGGCTAATGCAGTATCAATTTTATATATAAAAGATTTGGTGTATGAAAAACACATGATGTTGGTTAATTGCTTTCCAACATCATCTTTCTCTTCATTAGCTATAGGGCCCACATGTGCTGAAGTCGGGTGTGCTGGGGTGAAAGATGCAAATATCACAATTATACTGCAAACCACAACATCGACACGCCCACATAGCATCCTTTTAAGGGCGGATAATGAAGAGATGTATACCTTTAGCCACTGGGTGAACACAATCAAGCATAGGGCCACAAATTGTAAACTAACGAGAGCTTGGATAAAATCATATACTTCAGGCTTGATGCAGGAGCTACTGAGTTAAGTGCTCTATGCACACCGTGAGCTGTGCATTTCATCCGGTTTTTTTCATGTTACGATATTCCGTAGCTTACGATGAATGATGATTTGGTATGACAGGGAACAGATGGCTGTGTTTTAACTTGCTGTGCGGTTTCGTCTTATATCTTTTGGTGTGTGCTAAGACTGCTGTGATGGGAGCTGCAGCTATCTTTCTTTGTTTGGGAGATGAGATATTAATTCGGATGATTCCGCTGGCACAGGCAGTTGAGCAATTATGGATTTTAATTCGTTTGCAGTGATACCGGGGCCTTCCATAACCATAATCATATATTTGAGAAATGTGACCATTAGAAGTTTTTTTTTTTTCTCAATTTCATTCTCACATGCCATCAGTGTTTTGTTGCAGATCTCAAGAAATTTTGTGATGACAACGATGCAGGCTTTGCGACAGTCCAGTTCATTGTGGAAGAATTAAAGAAGCCAATGTTGTATGATTTAAGAGAAAGTATGTCACTATCCCAGCCAAATAATACTCTCTTTCACTCCATCTTTATTTCCTTCTCTGTTCCTCACACTTTCTGTCTGTTTATTTCTTTTCTCTCTATTTTTCTGTTGCTATATATTTTTTTCTTAAAAACCTCATACACTTTCTGGTTTGCTCTCTCTCTCTTCTCTATCTCTCTTTCTATTTGCCACTCTTCTCTCTCTCTCTTTATGTATGTATATATATGTTAGGGGGCCAAGATAACCACCTGCACCTGTGCTGTGTGAGGTCAGCGACTCATAGCTGACTGTAGGCAGTAGACCAGGGAACAGCAGCTGATCTAGACCCTATCAACCTCCCAGAGGTGCCCCTGGAAATGTTCTAACCAGTCCGACCAAACAAGTATGGGTGAAAGAGGAAAGGCAACCCCCAAAACCCAAGACAAATGCACCAGGCTCAAAGATGCAGATATAATGTGACCTGGCATAACTAGTGACAATACATCTACATTTAGAAACTTACTCTCACATTGAAGCAGCCACATCTACATTTATAAACTTACTCTCACATTGAAGCAGCCATATCTACATTTAGAAATTTACCCTCACATTGAAGCAGCTACATCTACATTTAGAAAGTTACTCTCACATTGAAGCAGCCATATCTACATTTAGGAACTTACCCTCACATTGAAGCAGCTACATCTACATTTAGAAAGTTACTCTCACATTGAAGCAGCCATATCTACATTTAGGAACTTACCCTCACAATAAGCAGCTACATCTACATTTAGAAAGTTACCCTCACATTGAAGCAGCCACATCAACATTTATAAACTTACTCTCACATTGAAGCAGACACATCTACATTTAGAAACTTACTCTCACATTGAAGCAGCTACATCTACATTTAGAAAGTTACTCTCACATTGAAGCAGACACATCTACATTTAGAGAGTTACTCTCACATTGAAGCAGACACATCTACATTTAGAAAGTTACTCTCACATTGAAGCAGACACATCTACATTTAGAAAGTTACTCTCACATTGAAGCAGACACATCTACATTTAGAAAGTTACTCTCACATTGAAGCAGACACATCTACATTTAGAAAGTTACTCTCACATTGAATCAGCCACATCTACATTTAGAAAGTTACTCTCACATTGAAGCAGACATTTCTACGTTTAGTAAGTTACCCTCAAATTGAAGCAGACACTTCTACATTTAGTAAGTTACACTCATTTGCTGAATTTGAACCCAGGAGCTTCTTGTCTGGATTCGGCCATCTGTAGACCAGCCTAACCCCACATTAATTGTTTGCATTCTTTATCTTGTTTTGCTTGTCTTCTACTTTTATATGATAGTCATTTTCTGTTTCACTTTCCATTTTTGTATAACGTCCCCAAAAAAGGTAGACTAACTCTTTCTGATTGATTTTTGTTAGTAGCCCTCTTTATATATTGACCTCCCAAAGAATTTCTTTGTTGGTCTTTTTGGCTGTTCACAAAACTCTTAACATTCTTCTGAGAAATTACATCTCTATACACTTTAACCCTAAAAAACTACTAGATTGTAAAAATTCTTCTTCTTCTGTCCTTCCTCCATTGCCTTTGGCGTCGAGGGGAGATACAATCTGCGATTCTTTGCTCTTCTGTTGACCTCCTCTGGTGTTATTCCTCCTAGTGACTCTAGTATTCCCTTTATCCATCTCTTTCTCGGTCTTCCTCTTAATCTGGCGTTTTTGTAGCGTTTGTTTATGGCTCTTTGAGTCATTGTTAGTTCTTTTTTGTCTTGTTATGTGGCCGAACCAATTTATCTGTTGTTTCTTTATGTATTTGATTGCTGGTTCAATTTTGAGTTTCTTCCTCAGGTCAGTGTTTCTTACTCTGTCCCTTAAGCTATTGTAAAAATGACTTCCTGAAATCACATTTCATATGTGGAATTGATCAGTTTACCACTTGCACATTTTTTTCCCTCGCTGTGTTCTTTCCTAATTGTTCCTGCTGTTAGCCCTGATTAGCTATTGTGTTTGGGTTTGTCAGTTTCTTCAAACACACAGAAAGTTGTGGTAAAAGTCTTATTATTGGTAGTAAAAATTGATGGTATGAGCACACATAGATTGTCCTTTCCCTTCTGACTGTTACTTTCTTGTGGGGTGTCGACAAAACATCAGTCGAGCTTTTAAAGACATGGAAGAGCAATAAATGACTGAAAGATACAAGCGCTGTTCTAATGTTACACTGAGAGATGGGGAGAAAGATAACACTGTTCAATTTTGGGTCCCTAATACAGACATAAGTAAAGAATAGTGACACTGTGACCTTCCAGGCATGTCGTAAGAGGCGACTAAGGAGGTTGATCGATGGCTTGACAAGCTGTCATTGTAAAAAGTATTGTTATGAAAACAGACCATAGATTTTAGAGCAGTGATCTCTGCAATATGTGCCATTTTGGCACGCAAGGGTTCTGTTTTTGAGATAGTGGTTCTGCCCTATGTGCCGTCTTTGGCTCGAAAGGACAATAGATAGATAGAATACAGACATAACACTTATAAATGATTAAAGTCACATTCATTGTGCCCTATAAAGGTTAATACAATGATTTGTAATAAATATTGCATTATTTGTCCATGTTTATAAAGGAATGAGGAAGTTCTCAAAGAGGCCAACACAAAAAGGGAGCTCTTAAAAAACATCAGAAAGAAGCAATCAACATTTTTCGGGCACATCATGAGAAGAGGAAAGTTGGAATACTTGGTTACAACTGGCAAAATAAAAGGAAAGAGAGATCGCGGACGACAAAGAGAGAAAATACTGGATAGCTTGGTGTCATGGCATGGAAAACAGTCAACATCAGAACTGATACGATGCACTGTAGATAGAAGATTGTGGAGGGACATGATCGCCTACGCCAACCGGCAGGGTACATGATGATGATGATGATGATGTTTATAAAGGGATTCCTTATAGCTGTAAAGTTGCACATTTTGTTGAGGTTGTAGAACATGATTTAAAATCAATAGTTGTATCCTAGGGTTAATTAACATGTAAAAAAATTGTTATTATTCTCTCCACTCCTTGCTAGGTGTAACAGGAATATGGTGTTAGTGACCATAATTTTTCATTAACGATTATATATTTTTGGACAAAATGATGACTATCATGCCAGGCTATCCTTATTTCATGTGGAAATCTCTGGTACTGAGTTTTAAAGATTTGTAAACTCCAGGACTTTTGTAGTCCAAAAAAATCACCACTTCTGGGAATTTGAGCCCGGATCCATCTGATCAGAACAGAGTGCACTAAGTAAAAGTAAAGAGTCCCCGTCATGCCAAGTGACGTATAGGAAATGTGGTGCTGGTGACCAGAAATTTTACAGACCTCCAGCACATGATTTTTGGGGTAATGTGGTCGGTATTATGCCCGTGCCGCTTTACTTTCACAGAAAAAAATCCAGTACCCATTTAAGGCTGAGTGAACCCGGAAGCCGTCGGTTGGGATCGAACCCTAACTCTTGTCCTTTGTAGTTCAGCTCACTAACCACTGAGCTATCACGGCTCCCAAGTAAATTAACTACTCAGTAGTTATTGACATGAATCATTTTACTCCGAATTACGTCAAACTTGTTAATATGTTTATCAAACTTTTTAAAATGTTTATCAAACTTGTCAAAATATGTGTCAGACTTGTCAAAATATGTGTCAGACTTGTCAAAATATGTGTCAGACTTGTCAAAATATGTGTCAGACTTGTCAAAGTGTGTGTCAGACTTGTCAAAATATGTGTCAGACTTGTCAAAATATGTGTCAGACTTGTCAAAGTGTGTCATATATATAACAAAATATGTGTCAGACTTGTCAAAGTGTGTGTCAGACTTGTCAAAATATGTGTCAGACTTGTCAAAGTGTGTCATATATAACAAAATATGTGTCAGACTTGTCAAAGTGTGTGTCAGACTTGTCAAAATATGTGTCAGACTTGTCAAAGTGTGTCATATATAACAAAATATGTGTCAGACTTGTCAAAGTGTGTCATATATAACAAAATATGTGTCAGACTTGTCAAAGTGTGTGTCAGACTTGTCAAAGTGTGTCATATATAACAAAATATGTGTCAGACTTGTCAAAGTGTGTGTCAGACTTGTCAAAGTGTGTCATATATAACAAAATATGTGTCAGACTTGTCAAAGTGTGTGTCAGACTTGTCAAAATATGTGTCAAACTTGTCAAAGTGTGTCATATATAACAAAATATGTGTCAGACTTGTCAAAGTGTGTGTCAGACTTGTCAAAATATGTGTCAGACTTGTCAAAGTGTGTGTCAGACTTGTCAAAATATGTGTCAGACTTGTCAAAGTGTGTGTCAGACTTGTCAAAGTGTGTGTCAGACTTGTCAAAATATGTGTCAGACTTGTCAAAGTGTGTCATATATAACAAAATATGTGTCAGACTTGTCAAAATATGTGTCAGACTTGTCAAAGTGTGTGTCAGACTTGTCAAAATATGTGTCAGACTTGTCAAAGTGTGTGTCAGACTTGTCAAAGTGTGTGTCAGACTTGTCAAAATATGTGTCAGACTTGTCAAAGTGTGTGTCAGACTTGTCAAAGTGTGTGTCAGACTTGTCAAAGTGTGTGTCAGACTTGTCAAAATATGTGTCAGACTTGTCAAAGTGTGTGTCAGACTTGTCAAAGTGTGTCAGACTTGTCAAAGTGTGTGTCAGACTTGTCAAAATATGTGTCAGACTTGTCAAAGTGTGTGTCAGACTTGTCAAAGTGTGTGTCAGACTTGTCAAAATATGTGTCAGACTTGTCAAAGTGTGTGTCAGACTTGTCAAAGTGTGTGTCAGACTTGTCAAAGTGTGTGTCAGACTTGTCAAAATATGTGTCAGACTTGTCAAAGTGTGTGTGTCAGACTTGTCAAAGTGTGTGTCAGACTTGTCAAAATATGTGTCAGACTTGTCAAAGTGTGTGTCAGACTTGTCAAAATATGTGTCAGACTTGTCAAAGTGTGTGTCAGACTTGTCAAAATATGTGTCAGACTTGTCAAAGTGTGTGTCAGACTTGTCAAAGTGTGTGTCAGACTTGTCAAAGTGTGTGTCAGACTTGTCAAAATATGTGTCAGACTTGTCAAAGTGTGTGTCAGACTTGTCAAAGTGTGTCAGACTTGTCAAAGTGTGTGTCAGACTTGTCAAAATATGTGTCAGACTTGTCAAAGTGTGTGTCAGACTTGTCAAAGTGTGTGTCAGACTTGTCAAAGTGTGTGTCAGACTTGTCAAAATATGTGTCAGACTTGTCAAAGTGTGTGTCAGACTTGTCAAAATATGTGTCAGACTTGTCAAAATATGTATCAGACTTGTCAAAGTGTGTGTCAGACTTGTCAAAATATGTGTCAGACTTGTCAAAATATGTGTCAGACTTGTCAAAGTGTGTGTCAGACTTGTCAAAATATGTGTCAGACTTGTCAAAGTGTGTGTCAGACTTGTCAAAGTGTGCCATATATAACAAAATATCTCTAATCTTCCAGATTCCCAGAAGCCTTTGTTCAAACAGGAAGTGAAGTCCATCTCAGATTTACGCTGTGGAGTAGAAGTGACAGGAAGGGTCACAAATGTTACTCATTTTGGAGCCTTTGTGGATATTGGAGTTGAACAAAATGGCCTTATCCACATCAGTAAAATGGGTCAAAATGCCCCTCCAGGACTTGGAGACCATGTGACAGTTAGAGTGGATAATATTGACATAAATCGTGAAAGGATAGGGTTGTCACTTAGAAGTGTCTCACTCAGACAAAATTAGTTCTCCATTAAACATATACTGGCTTTTGTTTTTGAAATGATTACCACATACCTGATAGTGGTGGACATGCTGGAGTTTGGTTTTGTTACTTTCTATTGGTGTGGTTGTTCAGTGGTACATGACCGGTTTTCATTCTGAAGATGGTGGTTAGGTATCTTCTTTTTAGATTGTAAATGTTGTGGGGGTTTGGCCTGGTCATGTATTTAAAAAGAGCTCTCCCTGTATTCCCCATGGCCCATCCATTCAGCCAATCTTCTCTACTGTTAGAGTTTATGATTTGCTTAACTGTGTTTGAAATGTTGATATGAAACTATGTCTGTCTGGATCCCCTCCTATCTAGTGTATCTGCCTTATCATTTCCTGGTGTATTGGAACATCCATTGCATTACTAGCCTTATGTTGTGTGTGTTAATGAGGATATCACAAATATTGATTCAAACCATGTATTTATTTTTCATATTCCTTTAAATGCCAATCTATTTCTTCTTCAGTACCTATCCATTATGTGGGCATGTGTGTGTTGTGTTGCAATTTTAGCTGTGATTTCTGTGCCTTTTGGTCTGACACATTGATCTTTGGCATGGGTAGATATATTTACTTACATAACAGTTTGTCCTACACTTTTGGTCTGACACGTTGATCTTTGACACAGGTAGATTTTTACTTACATAATAGTGTAGGTTTGTTATATTGGGGCAGTGTTGCAATAAATGATTAACTCTTTCTACTGATATTGTAGGTATGTTATAATGGAGCAGTGTAGCAATAGATGATTAACTCTTTCTACTGATATTGTAGGTATGTTATAATGGAGCAGTGTAGCAATAGATGATTAACTCTTTCTACTGATATTGTAGGTATGTTATAATGGAGCAGTGTAGCAATAGATGATTAACTGTTTCTACTGATATTGTAGGTATGTTATAATGGAGCAGTGTAGCAATAGATGATTAACTCTTTCTACTGATATTGTAGGTATGTTATAATGGAGCAGTGTAGCAATAGATGATTAACTGTTTCCTCATGGTAGTTGTAATACTTGCAATGTAATTCATGCAAGGAGTTTGGTGGTCTGTTCAGACAATAACTGACATGTGGCATGTCTTGTTCTTAGCTGGAAAATCAGACCTGCCTCTTTGTTTTTTAGTTGTTTTGTTGTGGAATTCAGCTTTGGTTGGTATTTGTACACTGAGTGCCCAATTTAGGCACTGTCACAGAAGCTTTAGTTGGTTTGATAATTTGTCTTTTTTTTTTTCAGAAATATAAAAAGTATTTGCTTCTTCTATTGTACACTCAGGTCAATGTTTCATTAACAAAAGCGTTTTTACAATAGCAGCTTGTTAAACATCTCTACAAGGAGTGAAAACTGCTAAAATAACAATTTAGATATGAGAAAGAGTATCTGGGTCTATGCCCTATAGGCCAGCTATGGCTCAAAAGGTCAATAGATAGATTAAAGCTCACTAAAAGAAAATATGTCTTAAAAGCCTGACAACATTTAATAACACACACTGGAAGGTCTCAAATCTAACTTTGAAAATTCTTTTTGTCGTAATAGCTATTCTACTCAAATGCCATTCAAGCTACTTAAATTAACAATGCAACATTTTTGTGTTTGGTGTCACAAATTGAAACCACTTCTATAATGTATCAGTTTTATGAATGAGTGGAGTGTACAAACATCCTTTCATACTCACCAATCAATTCTGTTGAAACCAGTTCTATAATGTGTCAGTTTTATGAATGAGTGGAGTGTACAAACATCCTTTCATACTCACCAATCAATTCTGTTGAAACCAGTTCTATAATGTATCAGTTTTATGAATGAGTGGAGTGTACAAACATCCTTTCATACTCACCAATCAATTCTGTTGAAACCAGTTCTATAATGTATCAGTTTTATGAATGAGTGGAGTGTACAAACATCCTTTCATACTCACCAATCAATTCTGTTGAAACCAGTTCTATAATGTATCAGTTTTATGAATGAGTGGAGTGTACAAACATCCTTTCATACTCACCAATCAATTCTGTTGAAACCAGTTCTATAATGTATCAGTTTTATGAATGAGTGGAGTGTACAAACATCCTTTCATACTCACCAATCAATTCTGTTGAAACCAGTTCTATAATGTGTCAGTTTTATGAATGAGTGGAGTGTACAAACATCCTTTCATACTCACCAATCAATTCTGTTGAAACCAGTTCTATAATGTGTCAGTTTTATGAATGAGTGGAGTGTACAAACATCCTTCATCCTCACCCATCAATTCTGCAACATTTCCAAAACCATAACTAAAATGCCACATTGAGATTAAAGCAAACAGCTGTGTAGCAAACAGTAGCTTACTGGTTCAGCCCATTCCATATGTGGTAGTTACTAGTGATGATTAGTTTGTGTTTGTTAATACCATTGTTTGTTTGTTTTGGGTAATGATGGTTCTCATTTAGACAACTATTGTGTGTTGTAGTCTTGGGCAATGATGGTTCTCATTTAGATAACTATTGTGTGTTGTAGTCTTGGGCAATGATGGTTCTCATTTAGATAACTATTGTTTGTTGAAGTATTGGGCAATGATGGTTCTCATTTAGATAACTATTGTGTGTTGTAGTCTTGGGCAATGATGGTTCTTATTTAGACAACTATTGTGTGTTGTAGTCTTGGGCAATGATGGTTCTCATTTAGATAACTATTGTGTGTTGTAGTCTTGGGCAATGATGGTTCTCATTTAGATAACTATTGTGTGTTGAAGTCTTGGGCAATGCTGGTTCTCATTTAGATAACTATTGTTTGTTGAAGTATTGGGCAATGATGGTTCTCATTTAGATAACTACTGTGTGTTGAAGTCTTGGGCAATGATGGTTCTCATTTAGATAACTATTGTTTGTTGAAGTATTGGGCAATGATGGTTCTCATTTAGATAACTACTGTGTGTTGAAGTCTTGGGCAATGATGGTTCTCATTTAGATAACTATTGTTTGTTGAAGTATTGGGCAATGATGGTTCTCATTTAGATAACTATTGTGTGTTGTAGTCTTGGGCAATGATGGTTCTCATTTAGACAACTATTGTGTGTTGTAGTCTTGGGCAATGATGGTTCTCATTTAGATAACTATTGTGTGTTGTAGTCTTGGGCAATGATGGTTCTCATTTAGATAACTATTGTGTGTTGAAGTCTTGGGCAATGCTGGTTCTCATTTAGATAACTATTGTGTGTTGTAGTCTTGGGCAATTATGGTTCTCATTTAGATAACTATTGTGTGTTGTAGTCTTGGGCAATGATGGTTCTCATTTAGATAACTATTGTGTGTTGAAGTCTTGGGTAATGATGGTTCTCATTTAGATAACTATTGTGTGTTGAAGTCTTGGGCAATGATGGTTCTCATTTAGATAACTACTGTGTGTTGTAGTCTTGGGCAATGATGGTTCTCATTTAGATAACTATTGTGTGTTGAAGTATTGGGCAATGATGGTTCTCATTTAGATAACTATTGTGTGTTGTAGTCTTGGGCAGTGATGGTTCTCATTTAGATAACTATTGTGTGTTGTAGTCTTAGGCAATGATGGTTCTCATTTAGATAACTATTGTGTGTTGTAGTCTTGGGCAATGATGGTTCTCATTTAGATAACTATTGTTTGTTGAAGTCTTAGGCAATAATGGTCCACATTTAAATAACTATTGTGTGTTGTAGTCTTGGGCAATGATGGTTCTCATTTAGATAACTATTGTGTGTTGTAGTCTTGGGCAGTGATGGTTCTCATTTAGATAACTTAACTGCTCTTGTATCAGATCCATGATTTCACCATTCCTATGGATCTCATGCAGCTCCAAGCTGCCAGAAGTTAAAGACTGGTGGATTAGTTGGATGATAATGGATATCAGATGACAAAATATGATATATTAGTTGCAGGGCTGAATTTGAGTCGGAGAAAACAAAGATGTGAATTGTCCTTTCTATTTCTGTGGTGTAATTAGAGGATATTTCTTAGAGGATTCAAGGATCATCATCTTCCTGGGAGTTAGGATACATCAAAGGCAAGAATTGAGAATAGATTACAAGACATTGAATACTCAGTAAGTGAATAAGTGAAGCCGCAATCTCAATCAACTTTAATTAAATTGACACATACCGTGGTAATGTTTTAAGATAGCAACATCAGTTATAGAAACAGTACCATTTTGTTTTTCCATTTGTATATCAGTTTACATCAAATTATTATTTGTGATTTACATATTTTAAACTGAATTTACAAATGTCCACCTGCATTGTAACCATTACTGAGGGTTAGCAATAAATATTAACATTCCTTTGCTGTCTTGTTACATTGTGTTTTGTTTATAACTTTGTTGTTGTTGTTTACAAGAGTTGATGAAGAAAGACTTCCAGTCAATATGGTGGAAAGGCAGAAGAAACTGTTGAGGTTCTGTTTGAAAAGTGTTTCTTTGTTGCAATTTCCTTATATTACAGGTCCAGCTTGCTGCCAAGCTACTGAGTTTAGTCCTCTGTACACACCATGAGCTGTGCTTTTCATCTGGATAGTAAGTATGTAAAGTACCCCCGTCACCCGAAGTAGCGTATAGAGAAATATGGTGTTAGTGACCCTATATTTTACAGAGCTTCAGCACATGATTTTTGGGGTAATGTGGTTGGTATTACGCCCATGCTGCTTTACTTTCCAGAAAAAAATCCGGTACCCATTTAAGGCTGGGTGAAGCCATCAGTTGGGATCGAACCCTACCCCTTGTCCTTTATAGTCCAGTTCACTAACCATTGAGCTATCACGGCTCCCTTTTTGTCTGGATGGTGTTTCATATTCTGATTGTTTACGATGAACGATGATATTGTATGACGAATGATAGTTCAATTGTGTTCACGGCGCTGATACACCTTGTGTCATTTAACATGTGCTGTGTTTGCTATTATGAGGAATGCAGCTGCCTTTCTTTGTTTGGATATTCAATGAGATGTTAATTCAGATGATTCCACTGGCAAAGGCAGTTGAGCAATTATGGATTTTCATTCATTTGCAGTTATACTGGGCCTTCGAATAGCTATAACAGTTGATGACAAAATGGTTGCTTTAGCTTTAAGGTAGACGTCTTACATTCAAAAGTACCCAATCCAGATTCAGATTGGGACTGATAAGGTTTATTTCCCTTTGTTCTGCTGTTCATCCAAGTTATTTCCCTTCCCACCTCTGCTTTAAAAGAACATTAAGTGGTGCATTTACAGTTGTGTTGTGAGTTACAGCTGCTTGCGTTCACTTGATGACTAATGGAAATAGACCTCTTTGCATTCCGCCCTTAACAGGACATTAAAGTGGGCATGTTGTGTTGCAGTTTGCAGTAAAACTGATATTTGCGCTTTTCAGCCCAATACATCCAACTTCAGTGTGGCTTTTTTGAGTATCTGTTTGTCTTCCCTCTTGTTCGCTAATCACTTGGTTAGACTAGACTGGTTAATCTGTTACTAGAGGCACCACAAAGAGGTGGAGTAGGGTCTAGATGAGTGACAAACAACAATTGTATAGTTCTTCTGCCAAACTGTACCAACAACAATTGTATAGTTCTTCTGCCACAACAGTACCAACAATTGTATAGTTCTTCTACCATAACAGTACTAACAATAATTGTATAGTTCTTCTGCCACAACAGTACCAACAATTGTATAGTTCTTCTGCCACAACAGTACTAACAATAATTGTATAGTTCTTCTGCCACAACAGTACCAACAATTGTGTAGTTCTTCTGTCACAACAGTACCAACAATTGTGTAGTTCTTCTGCCACAACAGTACCAACAATTGTATAGTTTTTCTGTCACAACAGTACCAACAATTGTGTAGTTCTTCTGTCACAACAGTACCGACAATTGTATAGTTCTTCTGTCACAACAGTACCAACAATTGTATAGTTCTTCTGTCACAACAGTACCAACAACAATTGTATAGTTCTTCTGCAACAACAGTACCAACAATTGTATAGTTCTTCTGTCACAACAGTACCAACAATTGTATAGTTCTTCTGTCACAACAGTACCAACAACAATTGTATAGTTCTTCTGTCACAACAGTACCAACAACAATTGTATAGTTCTTCTGTCACAACAATACCAGCAACAATTGTGTAGTTCTTCTGCCACAACAGTACCAGTAACAATCGTATAGTTCTGCCACAACAGTACCAACAACAATTGTATAGTTCTTCAGCCACAACAGTACCAACAACAATTGTATAGTTCTTCTGTCACAACAGTATCAACAATTGTATAGTTCTTCTGTCACAACAGTATCAACAATTGCATAGTTCTTCTGTCACAACAGTACCAACAATTGTATAGTTCTTCTGTCACAACAGTACTAACAACAATTGTATAGTTCTTCTGACACAACAGTATCAACAATTGTATATTTTTTCTGTCACAACAATTTAAACAATTGTATAGTTCTTCTGTCACAACAGTACCAACAATTGTATAGTTCTTCTGTCACAACAGTACCAACAATTGTATAGTTCTTCTGTCACAACAGTACCAACAACAATTGTATAGTTCTTCTGCAACAACAGTACCAACAATTGTATAGTTCTTCTGTCACAACAGTACCAACAATTGTATAGTTCTTCTGTCACAACAGTACCAACAACAATTGTATAGTTCTTCTGTCACAACAGTACCAACAATTGTATAGTTCTTCTGCAACAACAGTACCAACAATTGTATAGTTTTGCAACAACAGTACCAACAATTGTATAGTTTTGCAACAACAATACCAACAATTGTATAGTTTTGCAACAACAATACCAACAATTGTATAGTTTTGCAACAACAGTACCAACAATTGTATAGTTTTGCAACAACAGTACCGACAATTGTATAGTTTTGCAACAACAGTAACTAAACAGCAGAAATCAAATTATAATATTTAGCCTACAATCAAAACATGAATTACAAAGTTAGTCTAACAATGACATTTTTGAAGGTGGGACTACAGTCGTCCAGTTTTTGCTGGAATATCCTGCATTTTAGGTGTAAGTCTTTCATTCAGTTTGCCATCTCTATAGAAGTAAGGCTGAGGGCTGAAAGAGAAACCCTGGGAAACTGCATCTAGCAGGGAATGAACAAATAAATGCAGCACTGTGGTATAGCTGGTAGCAAGGAGCCAGCAGTGGAGTGTAACATACACTCCTATAAGATAAGGTGAGAGCTTTACAAAAAAGGAACACAACAAAATACTGACGTTTCGGCCTACATGCGGCCTGCTTCAGAAGACGAGAACTCTGGACAACATGACAACAAAACATGTTCTACAGAATTGCCCCAAGCACACAAATCTGAGAAGTACAATGTGGTCCACACCCGACTTCCTGGAAGAGAAATTATACGGGGCAGGCAAATCACTTAAAGAGACAGCTGCCTTCATGAGAGAGTCCGGAATCCTAGTCTGAATGAGCCATGATCGCAGAAGAATAAGAAAACGAGAACAACAAATGATGGGAAACATATAACTATACCTACATCTACAATGATATGGACAGGCAAGTTAAGGGGAAATAAGCAGAGGGACAAAACATGATGGAGCCGAGATAGCTCAGTGGTTAGTGAACTGGACTACCACGGACAAGGGGTAGGGTTCGATCCCAACCGACGGCTTCCAGCCTTAAATGTGTACCGGATTTTTTTCTGGGAAAATAAATCAGCACGGGTGTAATACTGACCACATTACCCCAAAAATCATGTGCTGAAAGTCTGTAAAATATAGGGTCACTAACACCATATTTCCCTATATGCCACTTGGTGTGACGGGGGTACTTTACTTTACTTTACAAAACATGATATATGAAACAAGAGAGGGATGTGCTACAAGATGAAGGATAGGCAAGTGGTGGAAATAGAGTATACGTTTGTATAGAAAATAATTATGTATAAAGATTGAGACTTAGTTTTGGGAGAAAGGAATCCGTTGGCTCACAATGAGAGAAAGCTGGTTGAATGCCAGTAGGAGGAGCAACTGGGTGAACAGTTACGTGGCAAGACCAGGGGACAGAGGAGCTATGTACAGGTAAAACCTCCAGGGTCTGTGAGAGTGTTAAGGTAGACAAACTAAGCAGACATCCCAAATTACTCAAGCAGTGAGTGGGGTGCAATAAAGGACAGGTACCGATATAGGATATTGTGGGGTGTGAAAGCAAGCGAGCCAGCCAACTATCACTCAGACACCGACAGTGAGGTGTGAAAGAGGATAACATGAAATGTAGCGCAGACATGTTTTCAGTTTTACGAGAAGGGGCTGTTGTGGGTAGAATAACGAGTTCAAAGATGAAAACGTCATGCTAGTTTGAGGTTTTCCGGTCATTTTCTCCCAGCTCGCAGGCCTAAATACATCTATCGCTGGCTGTGGATCAGCCTGGCCCAGTAGCTTTCCTATTCATTCCTAGGGGGACACCCGTTACACATTTCTTACCCCCATTCGCTACCGAACCTATACATATATGTATATTTGTCTGCATATGTATTGGCACATTTGGACACCTTCGGGTTTTCTTTTGTGTGCTTTGTGGTAATATATACAGACTTGCGCATTTACGCATGTATGGTTATGTACACATGCTTTTTTGCACATCTGTTTGTTGTGCACATCCATAGTTAGATAAACAGTTTTATACGTATCTGGTACCCACCTCCCCATATTTTTTAGAACACTTCCTATTTATCTATCACCTGACTGCCTGGTCAGTGAGAAAAAATTGATGGTCTACTAATTTTAGTTCAGTCAGTGGCTGACCAAATATTGGACCACAGGAAAGTGACTGTTCCCCCCCCCCCCTTTTTTTTTTTTGAGTATCTAGCATATAATCCATGTAGTTAGATTTTTCATTTCTTGAATTTTCTCAGTGTAATACTCTCAGTTGGCTTCCACAGTGTGTGTCCTATCCAGCGCCATTGTCTTCGCTGTATCTCTTCATCCACTGGGATTTTTCTGCTGTTTATTTTTTCTGTTAAAGCAGTGTTTCTCTGGGTCGGCCTGTTTTATTCTGTAGAAATTTTCTACATTTCATCATTCTATTATATAATCCATGTAGTTATATTTTTGTGTACATCATATATTTTTGTGTTGTTTATTGTTGTAGCTGAAGGCCTGCTTGGCTGAAACGTCGTTCGACTTTTGTTTTGTTTCTCACCTACAGAAAGCTGTTACCATGCCACTTTTAAAATCTTTTTTTGTTTTTTTTTTTTAAATTGTCACTTATTCGTCCTGGACGGACAGGAAGTGAGAACTCGAGGGATGAGATCTCGCGTTAATGTACGAGAGTTGCAAGAACAACATTGCCAACTATCATGGCGACCCACGGATCTGGGAACGACAGCCTGTTGCAAGTTTGGTCGTAATTCTCTCTATTGAAATGTGCAAAGTAAGGAGTTTTTAAGGTGCATTTTGTTATTTTTTATTTCTAAAAATTGTGCAGGAATTAATTTTGCATTATTTTAACACTTTTATAACTATTGTAGCGCGTCTGCTTGAACAGCTGTTTCTCTGAATTTCTCTCTCAGAACTGATGAATTAGATTTTTAGACTAGAACTAGACGATTAGTACTGAAAAGTGAAGCGAAAACTCTCAACACGACGTCAGCGTTCACTCTTAGTTTAATTAATAATTGTTGCTTAGTTTTTATAACTTACATACAGTCCATGCCCCACTCCCAGGCCCACAGGCGGCACAGGGGAGTGGTTGACACGAGTTCAAGCCTGAGGGCAAGGGGCCAGGGATGTTGTTGTTAGAGAGTTAAGAGAGAGTGTAACCAAGTAAGACTTAGACTGAGTCGGCATGACTGGCTAAGTCGGCTAAGGAAAGCAAACCTGAATAAAATGAAAATGCTGGCTGAAATCGGATGCACTGGGCCACTGGCGCAGAACACAGTGCAACGTTTTAACAGGTATTCAATCAGTCTCAGAGTGGATCTATCTATCTATCTATTGACCTTTCGAGCCGTAACCGGCCCATAGGGCGTAGACCAAGATACACCTTCTCCTATATGAATTTTTGTTCTAGCAGTTTTCTTTTAAAGATATTTTATCAAATCTCGCCATCTGTCTCTGTTCTGTGCAAGCAGTTCTATCTCATTGAGGGAGCCGATTCCTGCTGCTCTTGCCTCTCTCATCAATGTTCTTCTCAGTGTCTCCCTGGGTCTTCCTCTTTTTCTTTTACCTGTTGTTTCCCATATGAGGGCTTGCTTTGCTATTCGATTATTATCGAGTGGATCTAACGGACTCTAATTTACAGTAGTCTAACTATTTAAATTATCATGCAAGTGGGTCGATTCGATATCAGTTCACTTTAACAGACATTGAGTCTAGTAAGCGTAAGGCTAAACTACTGACTAGGAAAGAAGAGTGGATATTTTGATATCCAGAAATCCTAGACCTAAGGACTAAAGAGTAGGCTGTAAATACTAGTTAAGTAGAGTACTAAGAGAGCTCAGCATGGGGAGTACGTAGTAAAAGTCCCTTTTGGTTGGTAAATAACTAACTTGCAAAGGTAGCAAACAAAATTAAGTTACAAGGCAGGAAGCAGAATTTTTAGTTTTTAATTAATTAATATTGAAATTGAATTTTTTTTCTGGTAAAAAAAAATTTATATAATACATACATTATAATTATATAATACAACTAAAAACTGATGATTCTATAATAATTAGTTTAGGTAAGTTGTTGTCGACCTTTCGAGCCGTAGCCGGCCCATAGGGCGTAGACCAAGATACACCTTCTCTTCTCCTATCTGAATTTTTGTTCTAGCAGTTTTCAATTCTTTTAAAGATATTTTATCAATTCACGCCATTTGTCTCTGTTCTGTGCAAGCAGCTCTATCTCATTGAGGGAGCCGAATCCTGCTGCTCTTGTCTCTCTCATCAATTTTCTTCTCAGTGGCTATTCGGTTATTATCTCTTCTCATCACATGTCCAACATATGACCATCATCTTTTCTTTATTACTGAAGATATTAGTGGTTGATTGGCGATTTCTCTAATTTCCTCGTTTGTTTTGAATTTGTTCCACGCTATACCAAGTATTTTCCTTAGACATTTATTTTTGAATGCATTCAACTTTGTTTCTATATCTCTTGTTGTTTTCCAGTTTTCACACGCATACGTAAGGTTAGGTAAGTTAGGCACATTAAATTGCATTTTCATTATCCTTTCATCATACCGACCATTTTGCTTCTACTTTATTGTCATAAACAAATTTTAAGATTTATAAGAAGCTATGGATTGTAATCTTTGGTAGAGAAAATTCAAGATTATTTTATAACGAAAGTAGTTGAAAGATAAAAATAAGAACAAAGGAATATTTTTCGAAATGGTAGGAGTGGTTAACTTGTAGTGTGTTAAAAGAAACTACTACTACTGTCTTTGTGTCTTCTTCCTCTTCTACCTTTTTAGCTCCCAGTGGAGTATAGGTCTTCAACAAACACTTTCCAAGGCGTTCTATTTTTTGCCATTCTTTTAAGATCATTCCATGTCTTCCCCATCATCTTCATCTCTGTTTATATCTGTCTTCTCCAAGAATTCCTTGGTCTTCCTTTTTGTCTTTTCCCCTGGGGATTCCAAAAAAGGGCCTGTTGTGTAATACTCTCAGTTGGCTTCCGTAGTGTGTGTCCTATCCAGCGCCATCGTCTTCGCTATATCTCTTTATCAACTGGTGTTTGACTGGTACATTTCCATAATTCTATGTTAGTGATTTTGTCCTGCCATTTCCATCCTTTTATCCTGCGTAAGCATCCATTATTGAAAGTCTGTATCTTCGTGAGTGTCAATTTTGTTGTTCTCCATGTTTCACAGCCATATAATAGGACCGACTTAACATTTGAGTTGAAAATTTTTATTTTTGTATTTAACCTCATTTCTGAAACAGTTTAACCAAAGAATTTTTTTGGCGTAGCAATAACCCTTGGGAAAAGGTACACTATATTTGCCTTTTCATGAAAGTAGTGCTGAACAAAGGAAGCAACAAATGGTTTCTTCTTCTGTGATCATGGCTCATTCAGACTTGGACTCCACAGACTCTCTTATGAAGGCAGCTGTCTGTTTAAGTGATTCTGTTGCTCCGTATTGTTTCTCTTCCAGGGAGGTGGGTGTGGACCACATTGTCCTTCTCAGGTCTGTGTACTGGGGACAATCCTATAGAACATGTTTTGTTGTCATGTTATCCAGCATACAGTGACATTGGCTGGTAGTTCCAACAAATGGTTTGAAAACTCCTTAAAATAACATGGAATCATAAAGATAAAGACTTCAAACTTAGGGTTACATTTTTTACACAAATATTTGTTCTAATTGCACATCATCGGCACACAGTCTTCTAATTTAATGTTTCTGTGTTCTGCAATTTGGGCTGGGCTTTAATCAATACCTATGTGTTGTTCTTTATATACAATCTGGTAAAACAAGGCACTCATTTTTTATGCCCTTTGGGTTGTACATTCAAAAAAATTTCTTGTTTGTGTCTACATGACAGGAAATGCAACCTACAGATTTCATCATTCTATGTTAACCGATTTGGGTGGGGTGATGATGAATCAGTAATAGTATACATGTTTTTTTTAATGTAGCTTGAGGGAGAACAATCAAAGCAGCAGAGCAGACTGATGACAAAGTAATGACACTCTTGAGATTTTTGAAAATGACTAAAGGAGTGTCTCATTTCTATCTGTCAATCTATTGACCTTTCGAGGGCATAGACTCAGATACTCTTTCCCCGTTTCGACATTTTTTTTCTATCAGTCTCAATCCTTGCAAAGAACTTTTATCAAATTTCGCCATTTGTCTCTGTTTTACACAAGCATCTCAATCTCATTGAGAGAGCTGATTCCTGCTGCCTTTGCCTCTCTGATCAATGTTCTTCTCAATGTTTCTCTGGGTCGGCCCCTTTTCCTCCTACCTGTTGTTTCCCACTTAAGGGCTTGCTTACTGTATCAGGTCTACGATTCATCAAGGACATTTTTACGATAGAGGCTTGTTTGACAGTGGTTCTTTGCCAAGCGGAAGAAAAACCATTCTTCATCTTAGATCAACACCGGAAACTATCTAATTTCTAGTAATTAAAAATTATTAATAATAAAATAAAGGTGCTTCAGAGAAAACAATTTTAACCATACTAGACCGCTGCACCTAGTTTTCTGTAATTTCCTAATCTGCCACTATACCGATGTACCTAATTTTCAGTACTTTGCCTAGTACGTGGAAAAAATGCAGTACAAACTAAAAATAACCAACCAATTGTGGTCAAGCCTTATGGTTAATCATTGCAAATGTCTGCCCCCATGTGTTTGAATTGACTTTGTGTGGTTTGATGTGCAAAAAATTATGAAAATTGACAATAAAACGAGCAGCTGATGAATCAAGCACTTCAACAGGAAAGCGAAGTAGGTCTAGGTTTTTCACATTCCAACAGGTGATCGATACTTTGGTTGATTCAGACTTTGAGGAGTCAGATTTTCATTAAAAAATATGTTTCCAGTTCAAGTGACACAGACAGTGAGAGCTCGAGTGATAGGAGAATCTTGAACCTTATAGATAGAGAGCTAGATTGATAGTAAGGGGGGGGGCATATCCCTCAAATAGGGGATGGAGGTACCTCTGTGTGATATAAGGCTCATCCTGCTTGGTGGATTGGCACACAAAGGTGGAATATTGGTGCTAGATGAAAGGTAGACCTATTTTCTACAATATCTCCAAGTTCCATCTTATTCTAACCACTTGTTTGCATGTAACTAACATTTTTCTATATCATGTTGGTTTTTTCTCTTTAATACTCAGGTATAGGGGATATAGTTAGGTTCAGGGCCTCAGGTCTGGTAAGGTTAAAATGCAATTTGAACGGGGCAGTCTTGTAATGATTTTAAAAATTTGCAGCGACTGACCTAAGTACAACTGTTTTCATCTCAAGATGGCATTTCTGTTGTAATCTGGGAAATTTTGCAGCATTTATGGATGAAGATGTCCTGAGCCCAGTACATGACCTTCATTCTTAAATTTGATACTTATGGAAGTGGTTTTAATTTGTGACACATACAAAGTGACATTTTCAGCTAAAGTAAATATTTATGTATGGATTTTTAAGCAGCTAATGCTCACATGAAATGGCAGGACAAAATCACTAACATAGAATTATGGAAATGTACCAGTTAAACACCAGTGGATAAAGAGATATACTACCAGCAGAAGAAGAGTTACATGTTAACTGTGGAAAACCAAGCAAAGAAGAAATAATGAAAGCCATCAATCTATTAAAAAATGGTAAAGCCACAGGACCAGATGAAATTCCTTCAGAAGCCATCAAAGCAGATATTATCACCTCTACCAAGATGTTACATAATCTATTAGATAAAATTTGGGAAAGGAAATACCTAAAGACTGTAAAGAAGGTTATATGATCAAACTATCAAAGAAAGGAAGTTTACAGGAGTGCACAAATTATAGGGGAATTATGCTACTATCAGTGCCAGGGAAAATAATTTAGCAGAATCATTCTAGAGAGACTAAAAGAGGCCATAGAAAAATAGTTTAGACAGAGAAATGCTTTGGAAGTTGCTGAGTCACTATGTAATTGTCATGAAATCAATTAACCTGATAAGAACAATGTATGAAGGGATGAAATGTAGTGTTGTGCACAAAGGGCAGCTTACAGAAGCATTTTAATTAAGAACAGGAGTAAGGCAGGAATGCCTTCTATCTCCATTTCTCTTTCTACTGGTCAAAGATTGAATTATGAAAATAACTCAGAACAATAGAAATGGAGTCCAGTGGCCACTGACCAAGCAACTTGATGATTTAGACTTTGCTGATGATATAGCTCTCTATAGCTCTCCTATCACACAATCATTAACAGATGCACGATAAAATGAGCATACCTGATGAGAGATCACAACAGCTAGGACTGAAAATAAATAGATAAGACTAAAATTATTAGAATTAATGCTGTTGGCAGTAACCAAATGACATTATAAGAAATACCTCAAATAGATGTACAATTACTCCTCGGCTCTGAAAGGCAAATGAGGAAAGAAAGAAAAAGATGTACAACCTTACATATATCTGAGCAGTAATATAGACAAAGAGGAAGGGACAGAGAATGATACCAAAATAAGGATATCAAGAGTACATTCCTTGTACTGGGAAACTAATGGAAGTCCAAAGAAATTAAGTTAAATACAAAAATATAAAGATTTTCAACTCCAATGTTAAGTCAGTCCTATTACATGGCTGTGAAACATGGAGAACAACAAAAATGACATAATGAAGATATTTAAACCTTCATTAATGGATGCTTGCGCTGAATAAAAGTATGGAAGTGGCAGGACAGAATCACTAATATAGAATTATCTAAAAGTACCAGTCAGATACCAGTGGATAAAGAGATACAGCAAAGGTGATGGTGCTGGTTAGGACACACACTGCGGAAACCAACTGAGAGTATTGCACAACAAGCCCTTTTTTTGAACCCCCAAGAAAAAAGACAAAGAGGAATATCAAAATATTCTTGGAGAAGACAGATGGTAGCAGAGATAAAGATTGGGAAGACATGGAATGATCCTAAAAGAATGACAAGAAACAGAACGGCTTGGAAAGTGTTTGTTGAAGACCTGTGCTCCACAGGGAGTTGAAAGGTCGAACTACAAATGTTTACAAATTTGAAGATATGTTTCTTCTAATCACTTTGAATGTATAATAAAAGTATGTGTATTTTATCTTTCTGGAAAGACAAATGAACAAATCAATTACAAAATCTACCCAAGTTGAAAATGGATGTGTACGGCCAAAAGGCACAAATATCGTGGCTTGCTGTAGACTAGTAACACAATATCTACATGTCCACTTAACAGGTGAAAGTTGAAGAATAGTACTAGCAAATTCTTCTTCTTCCCTTCTTCATTTGCCTTTCATAGTTGAGGGAATATTAGGAAGCAACAATCATAATTTTTTGGCTATGTAATGAGAAGAGAACAACTGAAATATATTGTAACAACTGGGAAAGTTGAGGGACGAAGAGATAGAGGGAAGCAAAGAGAAAAAATACCAGACAGCTTAAGAGAATGGCTGTGCAGAATGTCAACAACAGAAATGATAAATAGCTGTCAAGATCGAAAGTTGTGGAGAGACATGATCACCTATGCCATCAGGCCCAGTACTTGATGATGAGTTGAGGGAAGATATAATTTGTGGTCTTTTGCTCTACTGTTGGCTTCTCCTGCTATGTTTCATAGTGTTCAACAATTCCATCAATCTATCCTTTTGTGGTTGACGTAAGTGATCTTGTCCTTCTTCAACCTTCTATCAACCGTGCATCATATCAGTTCTGTTGTTTACTGTTTTCCATGCCATGACACCAAGCTATCTAGTATTTTCTCTCTTTGTCGTCCCACAATCTCTCTTTCCTTTTCCTTTCACTCGTCCGCTAAGGTTCCCATTCCAAATGACTGCTACCACCAAATCCTTCACCGCTAAACCATGTATAAAGACACCAAATAAATGCAGCCCTCAAATGTTTCAGTGTAACCTTCCTCTTCTCTTTCTCATTTGCCTTTCAGTGTCAAGGGGAGATATCATTTGCGTTCTTTTAGTCTTCTTTTAGCTTCTCCTGCTGATATATTTCCTAGTGTTTTAATATTCCATCAATAAATCTTTTTTGTGTTCGCCCTAGAGTCGGCATAAAGGGTATTTTAGATTTTTTTCTGGGAAAATAAAGCGGCATGGACGTAATACCGACCACATTACCTCAAAAATCATGTGCAGAGGGTCTGTAAAATTTATGGTCACTAACTCCATATTCCCTATACACCACTTGGCTTGCCGGGACTACTTTACTTTTTTTTTTTACTAGAGTCGACATAAATAGTCAGTGTAATGTGGAGATAAATATATATCTTCTCTCATAATAGGTATTTTATTTTTCTTCCAAACTTCAGCATCTTATGGGGATCAGATGGAGAGCAACATTGTGAAAGATTTTGAGAAGCTAAGAGTGTTTGCACAGCAAAATTTTATCAGAATGGATGAGCTGGTGCAAGATCTCACAACAGCCTTAGAAGAAACAGCAAATGTAGGCAGGCCTGGTACGTCTCTGACAGAAGGCACCACTTCTAACACTTACCCTCGAAGGTATGTCAAGAAACGCAGAGGGATCAGACGATCTTCTGCTAACAGTTACTACTGGAAACGAGGAACTATAAGTGAAGCCTCAGAAAGCAGTGTCGACGAACACCCTATTAGAGACTATGCTGGAAACGTGATACATAGTGATTCTGATGATTTGGCTGCATGTCAGAGGATCCCCAAATTAACAGTTCCACTTATCGACACCGTGCCACCGGTAGAGTCAGACTCCTTCACTGAAAACCTGTCGCCGCTACGGCCGCAGAGACGGCGTCGGAAATTCAAAACAATGGCTGTTGATTCCTCACCCCTGACAGACCATATATTCTCTGATGCTGATTCAGCTTCCGGGGATAAACAGCCGGGAAAGAGAAAGGAGGAATCCCCTGTGACCATGACAGAGAGATCTGTTTATTCAGGTCCCAGGAATTCTCTCACGAGTTCCACCAGTCTGGCTCAGTCCTGCACATTTACAGCAGGGAAGAGGAAGCGCAGCAGCAAGTCTCGGACAGACTACAGCTCTTTCCCTCATCATGAAATGTCTCCCCACCATAAGGGAGTGCCATTTAACTTGGACAGAATGGAGATTGCTAGCATCTCGCAGTAAGTGATTAGTTTTATTGCTTCTGTTTCACAAATAGTGACTAACCTCCGCACATCTCATTATATAAGACTAGCCTCCTCTCACCTCATTATCTTACAGTATATGACTAACCTCATCTCACCTCATTATCTCACAGTATATGACTTAACCTCTCATCTCATTATCTCACAGTATATGACTAACGCTCTCCTGATGTCATTATTTCACAGTATATGACTAACTTCCTCTCACCTCATTATCTCACAGTATGTGACTAACACTCTCCTGATGTCATTATCTCACAGTATATGACTAACACTCTCCTGATGTCATTATCTCACAGTATATGACTAACTTCTCTCTATATGACTAACCTCACCTCATTATCTCACAGTATATGACTAACCTCATCTCACCTCATTATCTCACAGTATATGACTTACACCTCTCGCCTCATTATCTCACAGATTATGGCTAACTTCCTCTCACCTCCTTATCTCACATTATATGGCTAACCTCCTCTCACCTCATTATCTCACAGTATATGACTAACTTCCTCTCACCTCATTATCTCACAGTAACTGGCTAACCTCCTCTCACCTTATTATCTCACAGTATATGACTAACACTCTCTCACCTCATTATCTCACAGTATATGGCTAACCTCCTCTCACCTTATTACCTCACAGTAAATGGCCAACCTCCTCTCACCTCATTATCTCACAGTAAATGGCTAACATCCTCTCACCTCATTATCTCACAGTATATGATTAATCTCTTCTCACCTCATTATCTCACAGTATATGATTAATCTCTTCTCACCTCATTATCTCACAGTATATGATTAACCTCCTCTCACCTCATTTTCTCACAGTATATAACTAGCATCCTCTCACCTCATTATCTCACAGTATATGATTAATCTCTTCTCACCTCATTATCTCACAATATATGATTAATCTCTTCTCACCTCATTATCTCACAGTATATGATTAATCTCTTCTCACCTCATTATCTCACAGTAAATGGCTAACCTCCTCTCACCTTATTATCTCACAGTATATGATTAACCGCCTCTCACCTTATTATCTCACAGTTTATGATTAACCTCCTCTCTCCTTATTATCTCACAGTATATGATTAACCTCCTCTCACCTTATTATCTCACAGTATATGATTAACCTCCTCTCACCTCATTATCTCACAGTTTATGATTAACCTCCTCTCGCCTCATTATCTCACAGTTTATGATTAACCACCTCTCACCTCATTATCTCACAGTATATGATTAATCTCTTCTCACCTCATTATCTCACAGTAAATGGCTAACTTCTTCTCACCTGATTATCTTACAGTATATGACTAACTTCCTCTCCTCTCTTTACCTCAAAGTATATAACTAGCATCCTCTCACCTCATTATCTCACATTATATGATTAATCTCTTCTCACCTCATTATCTCACAGTATATGATTAATCTCTTATCACCTCATTATCTCACAGTATATGATTAATCTCTTCTCACCTCATTATCTCACAGTTTATGATTAATCTCCTCTCACCTCATTATCTCACAGTATTTGATTAATCTCTTCTCACCTCATTATCTCACAGTAAATGGCTAACCTCCTCTCACCTTATTATCTCACAGTTTATGATTAACCTCCTCTCACCTTATTATCTCACAGTATATGATTAACCTCCTCTCACCTTATTATCTCACAGTATATGATTAACCACCTCTCACCTCATTATCTCACAGTTTATGATTAATCTCTTTCACCTCATTATCCTACAGTATATGATTAATCTTTTCTCACCTCATTATCTCACAGTATATGATTAACCTCATCTCACCTTATATCTCACAGTATATGATTAACCTCCTCTCACCTTATTATCTCACAGTATATGATTAACCACCTCTCACCTCATTATCTCACAGTTTATGATTAATCTCTTTCACCTCATTATCTCACAGTATATGATTAATCTCTTCTCACCTCATTATCTCACAGTATATGATTAACCACCTCTCACCTCATTATCTCAGTTTATGATTAACCACCTCTCACCTCATTATCTCACAGTATATGATTAATCTCTTTCACCTCATTATCCTACAGTATGATTAATCTCTTCTCACCTCATTATCTCACAGTATATGATTAATCTCTTCTCACCTCATTATCTCACAGCATATGATTATCCTCCTCTCCCCTCTTTACCTCACAGTATATAACTAGCATGCGCTCTCACCTCATTATTTCACTGTAAGATTTGAAGCTAACTCATTCCATCATTGCTGTAAAAAAAAAAGCTTGTGATTATCAAATCAATTGTATTAATCTCTCTTACATGAAACATGAAAGCTGAAAAACAACTAAAGAAATAGTAAATAAATTAGGTGCTTTTGAAAGCAAATGCTTTAGGATAATACTTCGTATACCTTGGAATGAATTAAAGAATAGTGCAAAAATAACAAAGCATCCAACATCATCTATAATCAAGAAAAGATGGTCATATGTTGGCCATGTGATAAGATACAAGAGAATCTCAATGTAAGCCCTCAAATGGGAACCACAGGGTGAAAGAAAAGAGTCTGACCTAGGGAGACACTAAATACAACACTGAGGCGAGAAGCAACACCAATGACCATCAACTCCCTTGCTGAGGATGAGATGCTCCTTCAGAACAAGAGCATGTGGTGAGATACAATGCAGGTCCTGTGAAGTCTGTCACTTAATAGCAAAAGCTCATTGGACATGAAGAGTCTAGACTTTCTGTCCTATGTGCTGTCTTTGGCTCAGAAGACAATAGGTTAATAAAAATCATAGTTAATCTGGATACAAATTACACAAATAATAAAAATGAACGAATACCTTCACATTTCAAACATGGTGTATAGAGATCATAGGGTTAATGCTCATTTTTTTTTTTTAAGTATCAGCACATTTCTTGATAATGTGGTCAGCACTACATCCTGATGTACAGAAATCTTTGGTACCTATATAAGGCTCATTGTGCCTACAAGTCAGAACATTATATGGACAGAGCCTGACCTCTTGTCCTCAGTTTATGAAATTATGTGATGTGAAATAAGTAATTATTTACTCAATTGAATAATGGATTTTTATCAATTTGTTTGTATCATAAGGGAAAGTTCACTAAGTAGCAGTGAATTTGACAGTGATGTCAATGGAAATGAGGATACCAGAGAAGGTAAGTTCACCAAGTTGAATTCTTAATGATGTAAATTTTGGGATTTTTTTGTATTTTTTGAAAGTTGGTAGAGTTAATTTTTAATTTACTTTGTAGCTTTCTTTAACCCTAGATTATGATGCCTTTAAAAAAAAAAATGGTGATCTCAGGATAAGAATTCTTTGAATTTGACCGTTTGCTATGTGTGAAAATGTGTTCCTGCCTTGTTCCTTCCTATTTATTCCTGCATTATGCTTTCTGATTTATTCCTTCAGGTGACCCCCTGACAAGTATTTCAGGCAGAATTTTTTATTTAAAATACTAAAAGCATGTTTCAAAAAACATGACGATCTTGTGAAATAGTGCCCCATTTTTTTTTTTTTTTAATATAGATTTGGCCATCAGTGCAATTATTTTTGTTACTTCTGACTGCAAAATTCTCTTTGATTGTCGTGGGACATCAAACAAACCTTTGTAAACACTGGATAGGCAATGGACTACTGCAAAGATAAAAGCGGATATGCTGGTTGGCCTGACGGCTGATAGACATAGCCCATGCTGATAGACATAGCGCTATGCATCAAATTCAGGGTCAGAAATCAGGCATAAGCAGGAAAAAGATAAGTGCATCAAATTTTCATGGCTCCACATAGGTAAACGCAAAGATTTGTAGCAAGATTTCAATGAAAGTTTTATTTCTCCAAATGACAAAAGGTGTATTTTGAGTGTGGATCTACTGAACTAATAAAAGAACTTGCACAAAAAGTGGACATTTTAGAGTTGACAGAAGTAAATGGAAGTAATTCTATAATGATGCAGTTTCCTCATATTCCAAGTCCGGCTTGCTGCAGGAGCTACTGAGTTAAATGCTCTGCGCATACCACGAGCTGTGCGTTTCATCCATTTTGATTGTGTTTCGAAATTCCGATTGCTTGTGATGAATGATAATATCGTATGATGGGGAACGGATGACTGTGTTCACTTTCTGTGTGGTTTCGCCTTATGTATTTTGGCGTGTGCTGAGACTGCTATGATGGGGACTGCAGCTACCTTTCTTTGTTTGGGAGATGAGATATTAATTTGGATGTTTCTACTGACACGGGCGGTTGAGCAATTGTGGATTCTAATTCGTTTGCAGTGATACTGGGGCCTTCCATAACCATTCTATGATTACATTTAAAGTTGACAAGAAAGGTAAATTGAAGTCATTCTATGATTACATTTAGAGTTGACTAGAAAGGTAAATTGAAGTCGTTCTATGCTTACATTTAAAGTTGACAAGAAAGGTAAATTGAAGTCATTTTATGATTACATTTAAGGTTGACAAGAAAGGTAATTGAAGTCATTCTATGATTACATTTAGAGTTGACAAGAAAGGTAACATTCTATGATTACATTTAGAGTTGACAAGAAAGGTAAATTGAAGTCATTCTATGATTACATTTAGAGTTGACAAGAAAGGTAAATTGAAGTCATTCTATGATTACATTTAGAGTTGACAAGAAAGGTAAATTGAAGTCATTCTATGATTACATTTAGAGTTGACAAGAAAGGTAAATTGAAGTCATTCTATGATTACATTTAGAGTTGACAAGAAAGGTAACATTCTATGATTACATTTAGAGTTGACTAGAAGCCATCAATTAGGATTGAACGCAGGTTCTCATTCTTACAACCAGTTCACTAACCAATGAGTTACCATGGCTTACTACTACATTACAGGGTCACGGTGATGCTCCTGACCTCTTCACTTTTACTTTATGCATAACTTGTGCTGTATTTGATTTTTTTTCACTGTTGGACTATTTGGAGGTCTTTCTGTCCCTCTTTTGTTGTAGCATTATGCTTTAGATGCTTTTTTCTTCATATGGGGAGGGAACAGGCAACTAACTGCAGTGCTGAGGTAAAGCTGGTAGCAAGGAGCCAGTAGTGGGGTGTGGTATACACTCCAAGGTATGGTGACAGCTTTACAAAAAAGGATCACAACAAAATACTGACGTTTCAGCCAGCGGCCTTCACCAGAAGACGGGGACAATGACAACAAACGGTGAGGCACAAATATCTATAGCTACATGTTGGGTTATAAAGTCTTGGAGCTTCACTAGAGATATAAAGTAGGCGAACACACGCAGCAAGAACAAAAGAGGAGAATAGTGAAGAGCAAGATGCATGTCCAGAGTAAGATGGACAGACATTTTTAAAAATGCTACATCAATTGGCAATGGTTAAAGCTGCCAGAATGGAGAGAACCAAAACTTTGTATCTCCCTCAACACTCACATGGGTATATGAAGAAGTGAATAAAAGACAGATGTTATGATCTTTCTTATGTCAATTCTTGTTCATGTTTGTGTTTTACATTGATAGCACAATGATGCCTGAAAGACTTTACTATGTAACTTGACTTTAGCAGTTGGCCAAGTTAGTTACAACCTGACATTTGTTAATTCAGTTTGATTACTGGTGGGGTCAAATTGTTTTCAATCTCCGGAGTTAAATTAAAAACTGCTCTGTGCACCATATAACACCTGCACTGAGCATGCAGCCTTTATTCTCCAACCCCATTGAACATTCACACACATCAGTGAATTAAAGGCTGTAATAGTAAAGTACCCCCATCACGCCAAGTGGCGTATAGGGAATATGGTGTTAGTGACCATAAATTTTACAGACCTCTGCACATGATTTTTGGGCTAATGTAGTCGGTATTACACCCATGTCGCTTTACTTTCCCAGAAAAAAATCTGGTACCCATTAAAGGATGGGTGAACTGAAAGCTGTCGGTTGGGATCAAACCCTACCTCTTGTCCTTTGTAGTTGAGTTCACTAACCACTAAGCTATCGTGGCTCAGTTTGATTACTGGTATGGTCAAATTGTTTTGAATCTCCGGAGTTAAATTAAAAACTGCTCTGTGCACCATATAACACTTGCACTGGGCATGCAGCCTTTATTCTCCAACCCCATTGAACATTCACACATATCAGTCAATTAAAGGCTGTAATGATAATGGTTTTTTTTTTTTTTAAATTCAGCGGACGACGAGCAGAGTGATTTTTTCCATGAGCCTGGGCCGGCGTGTGGAATTCCTGACATTGTTCCGTGGTGGGAGAATGAACGGGTAACAGATGAACCTCTCCGCATAGATTCAGACTTTGAAAAAATTCTCACAGGAACATTTGCTCACCTTCCCAAGTTCACAAATCAGAGTTTCAAGGCCAGAATGGGACGGCTGATGTCGGGGGTAATTTTTAAATAAATGTTTTCTCAGCGTTGCATGTGTTAAGTGTTAAATGTGCATAAAAATGTGATTCTAACAGGGCTTTATCTCTTCAAGTCATGGTAGCAACCAAGAAATCACTGCAATGCACAATAAAGAAAAGTAGAAAAATATTAAATCAGGTAAATGAATTTAAATATCTGGGAACATTGTTAACCTCAGATGGTAGATGTACAACAGAGGTGAGATGCAGAATGGCTCAGGCAAAAGCAGCTTTCCAAAAAAAATGAGGAAGATACTGTGCAATCCATTTTTGACAATAGAAACAAGAAAAAGAGTTCTTAAATGTTATGTAGAGCCAATCTTAACATATTTACATGAATCATGGACAATTTTGGTCTTTTTAGCTGTTCAGAGCTCTCAACATTTTTCTGAGAAATCTTATCTTTATGACCTCTAAGTCTTTTCATTTGTTTGTCTACCGTCTCAATGATTCACTTCCATTGGTCAGAATTGGCCCTCTCTAGCATTGCTGCTGAACTCTCTAGTTATAAGCAGCTGAAGTAAGAAAACAACAGTTGAGGTCAACGGATATCAATCATTCTTTAAAAAAAAATTCTTGAAACATCAGACTAAAAATTTGTAAAAATAGTCAGATACTTGTGCACTCTGTGTGCATTTTGAAGAATCTGAATGCTTCAGAACTTCCAACAAAGAAAGAAAACATCAAGACTGTCATATTATCGTACTAGCCAATAGAAAATGTGTCAAATTATATTGGCCAAACAAAACTATTTTGAGTTATTAGCGGGTCATCATCATGGTACTCCAAACATGTCCATAGGGGCTCAGATCCCCTCCTCAGCAAATCCCGCAGTGTCCAGCGACTGACGACTCCAGTTCTGTGTTGGTTGATAAGTCTTCTTACACGCACACTAAGTTTTTTGTTTCTGGCTGTGCCCATCTTATCTCTCATCTCTTTCCCCGAAGCAGTGACATGGACTCATGGTTGCCAAAGTCCTGGCCCTTCCCACATCACGGAGGGTATTGATGATACAAAACTGTATGAAATTAATTAATATTTCTGCTGATTCTTGTACAAATTTAGACCCACTGTTTCTATTTATTGTTAATGTGCTCTATACATAAACTGTAACAAGATTAACATATAATTTATCAGTTTATGGATTCATTGTCTCATTTATCCACAGAGTGGCAGAGAGATTTGTCTTGGAAGACGGAAGTTAAAAGGAAAGGTAATGTTTTCCATTTTTTAAAATTGTGAATTGCTGTCATAAATTTAGTGAAGCCAAACACTACTGAATTGATTTGAAGACAAAACTTTGGGCAGATTTAAAATGTGTGTATTCTTGTTTCGTCTAGTCGACAGATCATCCTCATATCAAATAAGTCTATAAATGCTCAGGTCTCCTCTAAAGTATATCCCTCAACGTTCAGCAACTAACGACATCAATGTTGTGTTGGTTGACAATGTTTTTTTTTCATTCCTGCGTAGCACTTCCATCTGTTGACTTCCTGCGTAGCACTTCCATCTGTTGACTTCCTGCGTAGCACTTCCATCTGTTGACTTCCTGCGTAGCACTTCCATCTGTTGACTTCCTGCGTAGCACTTTCATCTGTTGACTTCCTGCGTAGCACTTCCATCTGTTGACTTCCTGCGTAGCACTTCCATCTGGCCCACCTTGACATATTTGTGGAGTCTGTTTATGGTTGCAGATTCTGGTCAATTGAGTAGGGAACAGGCAAATAATTGCAATGCTGCAGTAAAGCTGGTAGAGAGAAGCCAGTGGTGGGGTGTGCTAAACACTCCAAAGTATGGTGACAGCCTTACAAGGAAGGAACACAACAGAATAATGACGTTTCAGCCTGTGGCCTTCTTCAGAATACAACGACAACAAACGGTGAAGCACGATTATCTATAACTACATGTTAGATGATCAAGTGGAGGGCGAGGAAAGTAGGATGTTGAAATAAGAAAGGAGAGATAAGAGAGAAATGAATACTACATGAGGAGAGGTAGGATGGGCGTCAAGATATATAAAATAGAAAAAGAGAAAAATGTATCATAAAATGCACTTACCTTAAAGCAGCAGGTCTGTCCTCTGTGATGGAACACATCAGAATGACTTGGAGCGTTAAGGTTGTGTCTAGAAAGTAACACATGACTGAAACACGCGAGTTTAGAAGGACAAAAGGACCTGTGTGGCTGGAAAACCAATGAGGGGGGGGGGGGGGGGGGGAAAGAGAGATAGGCGAAGCTGCCAAACTATTATGAAAACGATGGTCAATGGTGAGAGGAAAACTAGAGGACCAAGACTGCTAGCCAATAAATCACTCGGACAATGCAAGCGAGAGGTTAAAAGAAAGAGTTAATGAAAAGACAAAGTTGGGAGATGGGTGAGAGAGATAGACTCTACAGAATGGATGGCCTGGAACTGGCAGAGTTGAGAGGTAGATCAACGAAGGGAGGAAGTGAATACCAGAGGAAGGGATAAGGAGAGGAAGAATAAGAAAGCTGGTATAAGTCAAGTTGGTAGGGAGAAGGGCGGTAGAGTGATAGAGGGGTGGTCCGGAGGAAGTTAGTCAATCGAGAGGTAGGGAAGTATTAGAGGAGGAGGTATGGAGAGGAGGGATAAGAAGCAGTTATGTGAAAAGTGGATAGGAGGAGAGGCGGTAGGTCAGAAGTGAATAAAAAGAGAGGGAATCTGGAAGAAGTGGAGTAATAGGGGAATGGTGCGCAAGAGGTATGTACCATAGGAGGTAAAGAAGTTGGGAAATGATAGAACAAAGGGGGATGTTGAGGGTATTCATTTCTCTCTTCAATCTCCTTTCTTATTTTAACATCCTACTTTCCTCGCCGTTTGTTGTCGTTGTCATTGTATTCTGAAGAAGGCCACAGGCCGAAACGTCAGTATTGTGTTGCGTTCTTTCCTTGTAAAGCTGTCACCATACTTTGGAGTGTTTAGCACACCCCACCACTGGTTTCTGGTCAATTATTTTAGCTGTTTTTTTTTTCCATCCAGTGTACTCGAGGGCATTCAGAATATCAACACTGTTTATGGCCCTTCCACGGCCAAACTGGCAAGGTTGTCAACACACTCATTACCTCTTACACCAGCATACCTTGGCATGAAAATGAAGTAGTCTTTTGTTAAACTAGACCTCCCCAGAGATTTTAATCACTTTTGCTGAGCTCTGCCAGTTGCAATAAGAATTGTTATATATATCTAGAAATTGCTAATTATATAATTTATTTTTTTAATTTGGATAAAACTAGATTTATTATCAGGATTTTGATTAAAATACAATGTTTTTTGACAAACCATCATCATCAAGTACCAGGCCTGCTGGCGTAGGTGATCATGTCTCTCCACAACTTTCAATCTCGGCAGCTATTTATCATTTCTGTTGTTGACCTTCTGCCAAGCCATTCTCTTAAGCTGTCTGTTATTGTTTCTCTTTGCTGCCTTTTATCTTTTCATCCCTCAATTTTTCCAGTTGTTGCAATTTATTCCAGTTGTTCTCTTTTCATTACATGGCCAAAAAATGATGATTGTTTGTTTCTTCCTAATATTGGAAATTAGCTCTTTTTTTGCTTTGACCTCTCTCAGAGCATCTTCATTACTCTTCTTAGCTGTCCATGGTACTCTCAACATTCTTCTGTAAAACCACATTTCTACAGACTCCAGTGTTTTCTTGTCTGTTGTCCTATTCTCCATGATTCGCATCCATATGTTAAGACTGGCTCTACGTAACATTTAAGAACTCTTTTTATTGTTTCTATTGTCAAAAATGGATTGCATAGTATCTTCCTCATTTTTTGGAAAGCTGGTTTTGCCTGAGCCATTCTGCATCTCACCTCTTTTGTACATCTTCCATCTGAGGTTAACAAAGTTCCCAAATATTTAAATTCATTTACCTGTTTTAATATTGTTCCACTTGACTATATTTTGCACTGAGGTGATGTCTTTTTCTTTGTTGTTACCATTACCTCTGTCTTTTTGCTATTAAGGTTGAGTCCTTTATTTTTGCTTTCTTTCACTATAATGTCCAACATTTCTTGTAACTCATTTTCACTCTTAGCGATTGATACTGTATCATCAGCATACCGTAGATTATTTATATTATGACCTCCAATTGTTATTCCAGGCATGCCCCTTATGGATCTTAAAATAATCTCACTATAAATATTAAACAAATCTGGTGATAGCACATACCATAATTGACATCGATTATGGTGACAATATTGAATGATATTGAATGATTATGGTGACTAACCATAATTGAGACATAAAACACATGAACAGGTCTTCCTGTCTTATCAAAAGAGAAATTAATAGAATCTTGATCAATTCTGGTTCTCTGATCCTAATACAAGCAAACTGCTATGAGTAGCTGATTACTTTCACTGTGCTGGTGGGCATCGGGACCCTCAAAGATAGTCTGACAGAGAACAAGGAGGCAGAGGTGTGCAGTAATGGAGTACCCCTTCTCTCTCTGCGATCAATACTCAATCAGAGTAGGAAGTTAGCTGTCTGTTTAGGTGATTCGATTACCCCATATAGTTTCTCTTTCAGGGGGGTGTATGTGGACCACATTGCTCTTCTCAGGTCTGTGTACTGGGGGCAATCCTGTAGAACATACCCTCTAAATTATGCTAATGAAGTGAGCAAAATGGGCTGTTGTGGTTGGTGATTACTATAATCAGCTAAATGTGACGTTGAGACTCATTTGGGTGACCTGTGGCTCTCTTCTAGTGTTTCAATTAACAGAAGATAAACCATTATTTTTAAATTGTGAGTATTGGGTAGATAAGTCCATCCTTTCTGTAGGTTCCCATTAGATTGTAGTACAGAATTGTCTGTATTCATGTAACTGTATTCGCTGCTTCAGGAAATGTAACAAGTGATATCTTTTACCAGAGAGGCCTTTGTAAGGTCCTCATTAGTTAATTTGCTCTGCCCGGTAATAAAACTAGCGTGGCGATATGAGTTTGGTTTACAACTTGTGGCTATAGATTATCATAGAAGGAAGAGGTATGTGTTAGCACTCAGAAAAAAATGACAAATAAACAACAGAAAAGAACAATCAAACATTTTTTTAAGACATCCAAACATTTCTATGCCAGCTAAACAACAAATGATAAATAGCATCTTCATACCAACTTTGTGCTATGAAAGTCAAACATGGACCCTTTCTAAATCCCATTTAAGAAAGATCAATACATGTGAGATGCGATGCTTGAGAAAAGTAACAAACAACACAAGAAGAGATAGAATACCAAATGAAACCATAAGAAAAATGGTAGGAACAAAACCCTGCCAAGAATATATAGAACAACAACAACTTAAATGGTTCGGCCACCTGGTCAGAATGAATCCTCACCAATCACCATCAAGGGCGTTCTTCTCGAGAATGCATGGGAAAAGACCAAGAGGAAGACCCAGAAGAAGATGGATAGATGCAGTGACAGAGACATGTAACAACAAAGGAAAATCACTAATTCAGACAATTCGAGCAGCACAAGAACGACAAATGATATAAATCACGACACCTTTTAGGTATCAGTGAAAGAGAAAAGAAGAAGAAGAAGAAAGAACAATATATGGTCCGAAGCCGGATCAAACCCATACTCGTTGGCACTGCGCCTTGCCACAAGAAGCCGAAATAGTTTCACTATATAATAATATTTATTTATTATTATTTGTCTCCAGGCTATAGATTATGAGTAGTATGTGGTGAAACAATGTCCCAATGGGATGAGATTCTAATCCTTTAAGTTCCTAACTTTATGGCTCTTTGATCCGGAAAATCTGAACTTCTACTAGAAATAGTTAATTGACTGCTTTTAACAGAATGCCAGATATTGGAACAAAGCTACACAGTTACTAGGAGTGGCTATCTTAAGGTGACCGACCAATAGATTAATACTTATGACCATGAGTCTTAGATATGGGTGGTACCCAAGATATGAACTATAAAAGAAAATATCAAGAAAGTTGTCAGTCTTGAACTCTTTCTGCACAGAAGCTTTTTATCAATGCAACGCTAGAGATTTCACAGACAAAATTTGTCATGGTTTTAAGAATCAATGTACATATTTATATAACATATAAATGAATTTTTAGATAATTGAATTGATAATTAAATTTCACCAATATTATGATGACACAAGACATGTAAAAAAGAATATGGTTTGATGAGGGTTCACACTGATCAAATTGAGAGTGGTGCACTATGTGGCAAAATGTACGCAGCTGAAATTGACACGGGACACAGTGCAGCGAAACGTATGGAAAGAGTTAAGTATGAAGTTTGGGGTTTAGAAGCACATTGAGTCAATTATTTGACGGTCCCATTTTTTTCTAACACAATACATACCTGCTTGTCAACTTTTGTTATTACCTACCTACCAATGTATGTGTGTGTATATATGCTGTTTGACCCCTGGGTAACAGAAGGTTGGACCACTCTTCTTTACTGGCTCTTGCCCGAAGACAAGAACAATATGGGTGAGAGTTTGTCTTAATTGATATTTAATAGAGAAAATGTAGATCATGCTTCTCTCCATGTTTATAGTTAAACTTGTTTTTTTTTGGGTCTGATTTCAGATGCCTTTTGGTGTGGTTCTTTCAGATGCCGTTTCGTAAGATTCTTTTGAATGTATGGTTGTTCAGATGCCTTTTCATAAGGTTCTTTCAAATGTATGGTTCTTTCAGATGTCTTTTAGGTATGGTTTTTCTTTGAGATGCCCTTTTGGTATGGTTTTTTCAGATGCCTTTTTGGTATGGTTCTTTCAGATGCCTTTTTGGTATGGTTTTTCTTTCAGATGCCTTTTTGGTATGGTTCTTTCCGATGCCTTTTTGGTATGGTTTTTCTTTCAGATGCTTTTTTGGTATGGTTTTTCTTTCAGATGCCTTTTGGTATGGTTCTTTCAGATGCCTTTTTAGTATGGTTCTTTCAGATGTCTTTTAGGTATGGTTTTTCTTTCAGATGTCTTTTAGGTATGGTTTTTCTTTCAGGTGTCTTTTAGGTATGGTTTTTCTTTCAGATGTCTTTTAGGTATGGTTTTTCTTTCAGATGCCTTTTTGGTATGGTTTTTCTTTCAGATGCCTTTTTGGTATGGTTTTTCTTTCAGATGCTTTTTTGGTATGGTTTTTCTTTCAGATGTCTTTTAGGTATGGTTTTTCTTTCAGATGTCTTTTAGGTATGGTTTTTCTTTCAGATGTCTTTTAGGTATGGTTTTTCTTTCAGATGCCTTTTGGTATGGTTTTTCTTTCAGATGCCTTTTTGGTATGGTTTTTCTTTCAGATGCCCTTTTGGTATGGTTCTTTCAGATGCCTTTTTGGTATGGTTCTTTCAGATGCCTTTTTGGTATGGTTCTTTCAGATGTCTTTTAGGTATGGTTTTTCTTTCAGATGTCTTTTAGGTATGGTTTTTCTTTCAGATGTCTTTTAGGTATGGTTTTTCTTTCAGATGTCTTTTTGGTATGGTTCTTTCAGATGCCTTTTTGGTATGGTTCTTTCAGATGCCTTTTTGGTATGGTTCTTTCAGATGCACTTTTGGTATGGTTCTTTCAGATGCCTTTTTGGTATGGTTCTTTCAGATGCACTTTTGGTATGATTCTTTCAGATGCCTTTTTGGTATGGTTCTTTCAGATGCACTTTTGGTATGGTTCTTTCAGATGCCTTTTTGGTATGGTTCTTTCAGATGCCTTTTTGGTATGGTTCTTTCAGATGCACTTTTGGTATGGTTCTTTCAGATGCCTTTTTGGTATGGTTCTTTCAGATGCACTTTTGGTATGATTCTTTCAGATGCCTTTTTGGTATGGTTCTTTCAGATGCACTTTTGGTATGGTTCTTTCAGATGCCATTTTGGTATGGTTCTTTCAGATGCCTTTTTGGTATGGTTCTTTCAGATGCCTTTTTGGTATGATTCTTTCAGATGCACTTTTGGTATGGTTCTTTCAGATGCCTTTTTGGTATGGTTCTTTCAGATGCCTTTTTGGTATGGTTCTTTCAGATGCACTTTTGATATGGTTCTTTCAGATGCCTTTTTGGTATGGTTCTTTCAGATGCACTTTTGGTATGGTTCTTTCAGATGCACTTTTGGTATGGTTCTTTCAGATGCCTTTTTGGTATGGTTCTTTCAGATGCCTTTTTGGTATGATTCTTTCAGATGCCTTTTTGGTATGGTTCTTTCAGATGCACTTTTGGTATGGTTCTTTCAGATGCCTTTTTGGTATGGTTCTTTCAGATGCACTTTTGGTATGGTTCTTTCAGATGCCTTTTTGGTATGGTTCTTTCAGATGCCTTTTTGGTATGATTCTTTCAGATGCCTTTTTGGTATGGTTCTTTCAGATGCACTTTTGGTATGGTTCTTTCAGATGCCTTTTTGGTATGGTTCTTTCAGATGCCTTTTTGGTATGGTTCTTTCAGATGCACTTTTGGTATGGTTCTTTCAGATGCCTTTTTGGTATGGTTCTTTCAGATGCACTTTTGGTATGATTCTTTCAGATGCCTTTTTGGTATGGTTCTTTCAGATGCACTTTTGGTATGGTTCTTTCAGATGCCTTTTTGGTATGGTTCTTTCAGATGCACTTTTGGTATGGTTCTTTCAGATGCCTTTTTGGTATGGTTCTTTCAGATGCACTTTTGGTATGGTTCTTTCAGATGCACTTTTGGTATGGTTCTTTCAGATGCCTTTTTGGTATGGTTCTTTCAGATGCCTTTTTGGTATGGTTCTTTCAGATGCACTTTTGGTATGATTCATGCAAATGTATGGTTCTTTCAGATGCCTTTTTGGTATGGTTCTTTCAGATGCCTCGTTACACGGTTGGCAAGTTCCTACAAGACAGAGAGCATTGGAACCGCATGCAAGGTCACCACCACCAAGGTGTTCAGTTACCAGGCAGCTCTAGCAGCAACAACAATAACAACAACGTACATGGAGCAGAGTTTAAAAGAAGGAAACACATCACCAGAAATGTTGCTGTTGTTGAAGGTAAAATTGGGTTATGTTGAGTATGAGTAAAATATGAAGAAATAATGATGCCATGTCTTCTAGCACGTAAGAAATATGGTGTTAATGCCGTAATCTTTTACTGCTAACATAATTTTGGAGAATGTGGTCAATATCTATCTTTCGTTCACCTGAAGTATTGTCTATATCTGCAATGTTGTTTCCTGTATAAATGTTACTGTCTTTTGTAATTCTTGCAGTGGCCCATATAGTTTTGTCTGTAGTGTTGTATCTATGGGCCAATGGATTTTCCTCAGTTTACTATATTCAGTGCAGTCTTGAAGTATGTGTTCAACAGTCTGGGGTGCCTGTCCACATAGTTGAGGTACCGATCTTAAATTTTGTATACATGTGACTATGGAGTCGATTGTGTCCTGTTCTGAGGCATATAATGATAACTTGTTCATATCTATTCATATTATAAAAGGCATCCTGATTTGGGGCTTGTGGTCCTCTGATTGATTTGATTATCTGTTTCTCATGATGGTATGTAACCAGTGCATCTATTTGTGTGCATGCAGAACTTTCCTTTGCCAACTGATCTGCTTTTTCTTTTCCTGGTATTCCACAGTGAGATGGGATCCACTGCAGGGCAACCCTGTGGTGCTTGCAGAGTTCAATAAGGTCTGCAGATGTGGTAATTTTGTGGATTGTAGTGCCTGGAGTACTGATCTTGCATCTCTGAGACTGTGGACTAAGATTACTATTCAGCAGTTTTTCTATTGCCAGCTTTATTGCTTGGATTTCTGCATCATAATTATTAAGGGTTAATTCAGAAGAATAGATGTTGCAAAAATTAATTCTTTTTTTTCCTTCCCTCAACAGGAATGAGTTCCCAGTGCTGTGATCCAGTTTCTGAATCGAGTGTCAGTCAGAAAATGTTGCGTCCAAATGGTGGTTGCATTGTCAAGAACTCGGTCAGTCCTGTTGTCACTCTTAGGAGGGGTTCTCGTAAAGGTGTGACTGACTACATTAATGTGTCTGATTTCTGAGGAGTTTGTCAGTTTCTTACCTATGAATGATTTTTTTAAAAATTTGAATTGATTGTCCACATACTTTTTAAATTATCAGCGTACCATCTTGTGAGTACAGAAAGACTACACAAACTTTTTTTGTGTCAAAAGTTGGCATAATATTTTGTGAACAAGAAGAGGAGATGCGATTCTCAATATTTTAAACTAAGTATTACTGTGACTAGAGCATAGTTTTTAACTATGAGGATCAATATGTGAGAATATTTTGTGAACATGAAGTGTTTATCTATAGATCAACATTTATTTTTAACTGTGAGCAATAACTTCTGAGAATTGTTTGTGAATACAAAAAAACTTCCCGGAACATAACATTTGTAGAGATACAAAAACACCACAAAAAACATTTTAATTTAACATTTTATGATTAGCATATGAATATTTTTTTAAAATGTGTACAATACATAGTTTATTATGAACATCATTTTTAATAAATAAAGTAAAGTAAAATGCTCCCTCCCCAGCCTTACCAGGCATATGGTGTTAATGGCCACATTTTCCCGTCACCGCAGAACATTTATGTGTGATGTGGCCAGAGTTGCTATTACATCAGGCCACCTTTACATCCCAAGAGGGAAACAAAATCTTTGGTGCCAACATTTAGTGGCTGGGTGAACACCGAAGCCTTGTTGGTCTGAAAAAATATCCACCGCTTCTGGGGATTGAACTAGGGACCCTCCTGACTGGGAAATGAGCGCACTAATCTCTCAGGCTTTTAATATAAAAGATTTATGAAAAAATAAGAATTAGAGTAGAATATTGAGAATATAGGTAGCCACGATAGCTCAGTGGTTAGTGAACTGGACTGCAAAGGACAAAAAGGGGTAGGGTTCGATCGCAACCGACAGCTTACGGGTTCACTCAGCCTTTAATGGGTACAGGATTTTTTTCTGGGAAAGTGAAGCAGCACGGGCGTAATACCGACCACATTACCCCAAAAATCATGTGCCGAAGGTCTGTAAAATTTATGGTCACTAACACCATATTCCCTATACGCCACTTGGCGTGATGGGGGTACTTTACTCTTTTTTTTTTTTATTGAGAATATAAATGAACTTCACCAAACATGTTTTTATTATCAGCTTAGTCTGAATTAAATGAAGAAACAAATCTTCTAGTTATGGGCATTGACTATATACTGTGAATAGTTTGTGATAAAGTTATGTGTGAGACTATTAGCTCCTGCTCAGGTTGTGTAACTGATATGAAACAACATAAAATTGCCTTGTTCATTTTGCTACCTGATGTATTCGACACACTGTCAGAATCAACCATGAGAAAAGCTACTTGACAAAACAGCATCTGGCAGTTACAACAGAAGATTGGTCCCACCTTCAAGAAAAGTTGTTTTAGAAATATTACATTATGAAGAGCAGAGTTGTCTCACAAGTGTGGGATATGATGCCGTCATTTTTGAGAGAAAAGTTTCAGTGAAGACTGTGTTCACAGTGAGAGAACGACACAGAAATATTTTCTGTTAATATATTTTCTGTATTTTATATATATATATATTTATATATATAAATATAACCATGAGTTTTAATTGGTTGCTGACATTTGGTGCATTATGACAATGTATGCCAATTTTGAAACGCACAAAGAAAAATGAATGTTATTTTCTTGCCGTAGAATTGTTGTATTTAACAAAAAATGTGTGAAAGGTTGTCCTGTGAATGTAATATTAAACATTACCATATCAGAGGCCAAAACTTTTAGGTGAGAAATGTCAGTGTTCTTCTTCGCAATTATTACCATCCTTAACTCATTCTTTCTTTCACCTGGGTCAACCAGGAAGTTTTTTGGAGCTGGGTGGACCCCAGAGCCTTCTTGGCCCCCCAAAAAAAAATCCACCACTTCTGAGAATTTAATCCGGACCCTTCTGATCAGAAAGTGATTGCACTAACCATTCAACAACTAACGCTTGCACTAACCATTCAACAACTAACGCTTGCATTAACCATTCAACAACTAACGCTTGCACTAACCATTCAACAACTAACGCTTTTCACATTGTCAATTTGGGCGTGGACGGGCTGAGAAATTTATTAGTAAGCTACTGAAACGATCGGTATGACTCCATCGAACCTGTTGACAAAGACAGCACATTTTATAGCGCTGATATATGAGGGAAATGGAACGATTACACAAATTTTAAGGTCCCATACACTTAACATGACCAGCTATTCGACTCATTTTAAATGACAATGAATAAGTGTGTAAGTTATATGTAATATGTTGCAGACTCTGTGAATATTAACTTATTACAAATATATTATTGCTGTTTTTATTTCATTCATCAACATGCACACTGACTTATCAGCTGACATACAAACACATTGAGATTATATCTACTGGATCTACCTTGAACTCCCACACAAATACTCATAGCAATTGTCTGATTATGTTATATACAGCAAGATAACAGAAGCATTGATTAAATCATATGATTTTATATAAACTTCTTCAAAAGAATCCCTTTTGTTTTTGATAATACACCATCCAATATTGTTTTTCGTCTATTCCTAATGGCAACTAAGTACTATCTTATCAAAATGAATGGAGCACAAATGATATCCGAATACTCTTAACACAAATCAGCGTGAATGTTATATAAATTTATAATTTTGTAGTTTTATTGCCATACATATTTCACATAGAGTAGATTACTTAACTGATGGAGTTATTTGTTTTGTGAATTTGTATTGAATGTACGGTACTCCAGTCCTGGGTGTGTTTTTGTGCCAGTATGGTTTTCTTGAAGCCTCGTGTCTATGAAGCTGCTGTAATTATAGACAGTTATGCTACAATGTTCTTGTAAACAAACATATGTGCATAAAACATCCTGCTACTTTACTTTACACCATTTTAATATCTAACAAACAAATATGTGAATCCCAGGTCATGCACATGCGTCAGGGTTCTCTTCTGATGTTCCCATCCCACTATTTCAAGGAGAAGATCAGAGTACCTATGGATGTGTCCGGAGTAAAGTGATGTTCCTGACAAAACACCATCTTACCTCTGTCCTGCACCTCGTACTCTGCTTCAGCGTACAATTATCATCTGAAAGGAAATGTCTCTCTTGTATCATCCAAATTATAATACTCATTTATACTATGTGTAGATTGTGCGACAAGTCTCGACGTGCTCTACATATCGACACCAACGTAGTTCATGAAGGCAGCCATTGAAATTCCTCCAGCAAACATGGATGATACAGTAACAAATGACAGCAGCATGAGCAGGGCCATTCCTGACAGTCCATGACCACTGTGAGAGATAACACATAAAATCAGATGATGATAAAATGCCAGATAAGACTTTACAGTGCAGATTAAAGATTCATAAAAGTAGTGGTTCTCTCTCTCTCTCTCTCTCCCCCCTTTTAATTTACAAAAAATAAATAAATAAATGACAGTTTACCAAAACTGTCATTTTATCCTTAAACCCAAGCATACCTCTCTGCAAATTATGTTTTTACATTGTCGTAAAATTTACTACACACAGAAAAGCATATGTAATCTGGAGCAATAATATTCTTATTTTCTTCAAATCACTGGAACAATTACACCTTGTAAGTACTACAGTTTATAAAAATACTTGAACAAAATTAAGGAGAACAACCAGGACAAATGTTAATGTGCAAGACATAGCTTTTTTTTTTTTTTTTTTTTTTTAAAAAAAAAAAACATTTTTTCGCAAAATTTGCAGAGCACTGATCATAAACATTTTGCAAGGGACCAAAAACAATTCAATACTCTCATATTCAGCATTAGTGTGTGTACAGGACGCATTTATCTGCGAACGCATGCTCTGTAGCCAACATTCACCATTGCTTCGCAAAGCACTCATTTCTCATCAAGTACCATGATATTTGTCTCCTGTCAAATGTGTCAGTCATCAGGCTGGTGTGCGTGCACCAGTATCTGAGGTTTTCACATATTCCCACTCTCACCAAAAACTGAGAATTTCGCAGCCAGAAAGCTGAAATTTTGCTGGCCTGACCACTCTGTCAAGGGGCAGTGGCAGGATAATGCAAAAAGTGATTTGTCTTCTTAAGAGAGAGAGATAGAAACATTAAAACACACACATACACAAAATCTCTTCCATTAGCTGTTAATAATTTTTAAAATCACACTATTATAGAGAAAATATATATATATATATGGGAGCCGCGATAGCTCAGTGGTTAGTGAACTGGACTACAAAGGACAAGAGGTAGGGTTCAATCCCAACCGATGGCTTCCGGTTCACCCAGCCTTTAATGGGTACCGGTTTTTTTGGGGGGATAGTAAATAGGCACGGGCGTAATACCGACCACATTACCCCAAAAATCATGTGCCGAAGGTCTGTACAATTTATGGTCACTAACACCATATTCCCTATATGTCACTTGGCATGGCGGGGTACTTTACTTTTAATATATATAGTATTTTTTTTATTACAATGATCTTGATTAATTTTTTTTTAAAAACTTCCACTTGCAATGACACATCACACATCACCTGTATGGAACAATTAGGGAGAAACATGGTGGGAAAGAGCAATCATACGAGGCAAGCTAATTTGAATTCTACGAATTTGTAATTTGAGAGGTAACTTTTATGACATGATCATAATCTCTAAGGTTAAAATAAGAAAAATTGTATTATACTGGGCTGCTAAAGCTCCGGTGTACATATATTTGTCAATGTTTATGATATTTATCAAATTATGTTACATTATTATATTTCATTAATACTTTATCAAATGGAATTTTAAAACAGGTAAGAAATGGTACAATAGAGTGCAATCATCATGACACAGTAATGACAAACATTAATTGATCATTTTAAAAACCTGATTAGGCCTCGAGAGAGTGGCTAGTTATCTTGGACTTATCACACCCCAAGTGGGTGGAAAATGCAAGGCAGATAAACAATAGAACAGGAATGGCAAATATACACTCAAATTAAAGCAAGTAACATCCGGATTAAAACTGAGATTAATAAAGTGTTATGTCTACTCCACACACTTGTAATGGTGCAGCAACATGGACATTTAATAAAGATAATGGATCCCTTTAAATGTGGATTTATAGAGGACTGGGTGAACAAATGAGAAAAGAAACAATACAGTTTTGAAACAGCTGAAAATGACAGAAATATTCAACACAATTTGAACAAGAGAAATGACATTTCTCTGACACTATAAGAGACATAATGACCTTCTGAAAGTTTGTTTGCATTCACCAGCTTTACATGCTAGCAAAGTCCCGAGGAACTGAATTTTGCGTGAATATCACTTCCTATTTTTCACATCGGTATTCATATGCTCAGGTGTCCCCCGCCTTACATGCAGATATTCTCTGACTTCAGAGGTACTCTCATATTTTTATAGTTGAAAGAGTTTTAACGTTTTGGGTAGAGTGTTACTTTTTCTATTAATTATGCAGGGGGCAGCTGCCATTTTTGGTCTACTCGTTTTTATTTCCAACCGCTAAGGGCTCTTTGTTTTTCACCGTTACCTGAGAGGACTAGACATTGGATCTCAATACCCAGAGACCAGGGGAGGGTAATGCCGTGGATTCATTTTTATATTTTCCCAACTTCCAGAGGTCAATATTTAACCTCTAGACCATGCAGCCCCCCCACTACTGAATGTTACAAGATAATTTAGCTATAGGCAAGACATAGATTAAAGTGGACTTTAGAACAGAATCATGCCTCTGCACAGCTCTCACTACAGCAACTAAGTGTTCATCCTGATTGATATTACTGTTCTAATAAACGTTTTGTGTTTTTGAAAAAAAATATTGATGTCTTGGTTAATGTAATGGTCATCATGGGCAGCACTACCGTCCTGCGCCAAATCCATGTACATTTCATGATTAGTGAGCGTGCTCCAAGAATCATTGAAGCCTCCACTTCAGTGAAACATTTGATTCGATCACAGTCCAACTGGTGGGGAATTTGCAGTCAAACACAGATCACACATCCAGTGCCAGGGCCTGGTATCATTTCACTTCAATCAACAGTCAGTCACCCACAGCATAAATCTCCACGCACCAGCACCACAACCATGCTGACTTTGTGGTCAGGTGAAATGCAACCAGCCCACCACTGTCTCTACAAACAAAATTCCAGACCAGAAAATATCACTTTAAAAAAATATTTTTGCCTGCAGCAAAATTGCCACCATTCCTGAACCTGATTTGACCATATTGTCCCACCACAACCGGAAGTGGAATGTTAACACCAAGAGCTGAACCAGAGTACCTGTGACAGTAGCAAGAGACAGGGTCTAATGACGACCCAACCTCTGATGCAGAGTTGGCACTAGATGGTTACAGGGTTTGAATGTGCAAGTTAAAGAAACAAAAGAAAAAAACCTAATGAGAGAGAGACATACGATGAAAAGTACATGTTGAGGTACCACATAAACAGTACAGATGTTTATGTCTTCCATTTCTCTGGGGCATATATTTGGGTGAGTTTGGAGGCACTGCGTTCCCTAACCAGATGTTTTCCTCTTCTGGCCAAAAACAAGATAAAAAAAAAAAGTAAAGTACCCCCCGTCACGCCAAGTGGCGTATAGGGAAATATGGTGTTAGTGACCCTATATTTTACAGACCTTCAGCACATGATTTTTGGGGTAATGTGGTCGGTATTACGCCCGTGCTGCTTTTACTTTCCCAGAAAAAATCCGGTACCCATTTAAGGCTGGGTGAACCCGGAGCCGTCGGTTGGGATCGAACCCTACCCCTTGTCCGTAGTAGTCCAGTTCACTAACCACTGAGCTATCGCGGCTCCTACTAATTTTTAGGGAATTAGTAAAACCCAGGTGTCCTCGCCAGGATTACGAACCCCGGCTGTTGCCGTGGTAAGCCAACCGAAAAACAAGATACTCATTTTTTTTTCCTGTTGCAATTTATTGGACAACATAACTTCAAAGATCGGTAGCCCCAAACAACTTTGCTACTCCATTCTCATTATGGAAGTAAAGCAGGTGGCTGAATTGATTACTTGTCAGACGACTCAAAACTAGGAGAACACATTCAAATCCCAGTAGGGTCAAACGTTTTTTTCTAGTTTTTACTTTCAGGGATTTTATTTTCGGTAGGTTTTCAAACTAGCAGCCATCTGATACAACAAATTGAGATAGCACTTTTAAATACTTGACAGTGATGTTCCTTTCTATTAAAGAACATCAAGACCTTTTACATTTTATATTGATCCTGGTGAAAGCAAATTAAATAATGATTATATTACCACAGAGTTGTCACTTTTCTTCAGCTGATGGAGAATAGTATGTATGTTGATGTAGCTTGCTGGTCAGACAATCATCATCAATTCACCCTATCAATCAACATTTGTTTGCTGGTCGCATCTTCTATTCACCTTATCAATCAACATTTGTTTGCTGGTCGCATCTTCTATTCGCCTTATCAATCAACATTTGTTTGCTGATTGTGTAACGGTGACGGTTTATTCGTTGTTATATGTGCGATACATGTGATCGCGTTGATATATCGATCGTTCGTTTACTTTACTTTACTGGCGGCCTTCACCACCCCGTCACCTGTCAGTTCTCTGATCGAATGACCTCAGCTGGAATGCGCTGCTCGTGATTTGCTCGGGACAACACGTCTTCGTGCCCACTTGGCATTCGTCTCAGCCTGACCTTGTCTGTTCGCCATAGTACTTCTGGTTTGTTGTTAAAGATGACTGTTTCACGCTGTGATTCCGCGACAGCTTATTTGCTGTTATGATTCATCCCTGAGTGTTGACGCTAGGCCAGATAAATATAACTGTGTAACACATAACAACACATTGGTTATCAGAAATTGTTCCGACTTTTAACACTGTCACATCGGACTCTAGTTACACAGTGGATATGGCAGGTCACACACTTAAAGCGCACTCTTACAATTCTTTAGTCTATCGCCCTCACACTTATCTCTGGGCTCTAAACGCATTCATACTCGCATCTTAACTACTTGTGGACCGCTCCCCATCGAACGGCCCTCCTATACTATCTAACTTCTAGCGGCCCTGCGGTCTCTTAATAATGCCACTTGCTAATCTGTCCGCCTAACTATTCTTCACTTGTCTATGCGTCTCCTAACTATCACGTTTTCTTCTGCCGGCTACATGTCTATTACACTTGCTTAGCGTCATTATTCTAACTCACTTGCTAATCTACATCGCGTCTAATTCTACTGGGCTACGGTTAGCCTCTCTATGGGCTGACCCACATGGTCGCCCGTCTCCTGACTGTCGTGTGTGCTCCTGCCAACTACATTTCTCCAAGTGTTCAGTATAAAGTGCTCTCGATCTTTAGTGTTTACCTCTTAAATTTGGATCTTATCAGCCAATCAAAATTGACTTCCTACGCGTCTGTCTGCCCACTCACTTCTGGACATGGCCTTACACGTTTTCCACGTGAATTTCGACCCATCGTCTCCTTATTTTTCTCGTGACTTCGTCTTACTGTCTTTTTCCTTTTTTTCTCCTTGACCTTGTTCTCTCGTCTTTGTTTACTCCTCTACTCTCTCCACTCCTCCCCCTTCTACAGTTGCATCTTCTATTCACCCTATCAATCAACATTTGTTTGCGCATCTATCCACCCTATCAAACAACCTTTCTTTGCTGGTCGCATCTTCTATTCACCCTATCAATCAACCTTTCTTTGCTGGTCAGACAATCATTTTTTATTCACCCTATCAATCATTTGTTTGCTGGTCGCATCTTCTATTCACCCTATCAATCAACATTTGTTTGCTGGTCACATCTTCTATTCACCCTATCAATTAACCTTTCTTTGCTGGTCACATCTTCTATTCACCATATCAATTAACCTTTCTTTGCTGGTCACATTTCTATTCACCCTATCAATTAACTCAAAATTATAGTTACATCTATTCTTCTATCTTCATTTGTAATTTATCTCTTCTTTGTTCCATGGGTATTCTTCTAAGATATGATCTCTACAATCAGTGATGTAACAAGATCAGCTCTCATTTATATAGTCATTATCTGTAGCATATATGGTCTTAATCATCATTTTTGGGGGCCATGTAATGAGAAGAGAACAGCTGGAATATATTGTAACAACCTGGGAAAATTGAGGGACGAAGAGATAGAGGGAAGCAAAGAGAAAAAATAACAGACAGCTTAAGAGAATGGCTTGGCAGAAGGTCAACAACAGAAATGATAAATAACTGTCGAGATCGAAAGTTGTGGAGAGACATGATCACCTACGCCAGCAGGCCCGGTACTTGGTGGTGATATGGTCTTAAATACTAGAGACTTTAATGCTAGAGGAAACCAGTGGGGTAACGTCAAAACCAACAAGCAGGGAGAAGACCTAGAGAACGCACTAGTGTCAGTCGATTTAGTGTGCTTGAATGATGGAAGGGCAACAAGAATGGCCACTCAAACAGGGGACTCTGATAGTGTCATAGACCTGGCACTGGTGTCTTCCACCTTCGCACCGGTTTGCAGGTGGAATGCACTGGGGTTCCACGGAAGTGATCACTATCCATGTGTCCTCCTAATTGAGAAAGGCGGAAATAAAAGCCAGAGAAGAAAGCTCCACACATTCAACTACGAAAAAACAGACCAGGACGTCATTAGCAAAATCAGACATAGGAAACAGAGCGCCCCTCGTAGGAGGCAGGAGAGATGGACGCAGCCACCCTGGTGGAACGTAGATGTCGAGGAAGCATATCGGAGCAAGAGACAAACGGTCCAGACATGGCAGAAAGCCAGAAGGTATGGTAGAACACAACCTGAGCTCATGAAGCGTCTGAAAGTAGAGGTCGACCAAAAAATGATGCACTTTAAACTATGCGCTAAGCAGGCTAAGGATGCCAAATGGGATAACTTCTGTAAAAAAAAGTATGCTCAGAAAAATCGCTCGCCACATTCTAGCGCCTTCATCAGTGCATGAATGGCACACCACGACACAGAGGTATACCAGACTTTCAGAGCACAGGCCAGATATGGCACAAATCTGATGAGAGCAAAGGGAAGGCCCTGCTTGCCCGCTACATTGAGCAGACGGACCAAAGAAATAAGGCGGTAAGAATGAGGATACGGGGATCTTTGTCAAATTTGTGTAAGGATGTAGGGCTGGAAGATCTCACAATCACAACCGATACCATTCGCACGACACTTAAAAGGTCACACAACACTGCTCCTGGTCCAGATGGTGTTCGGTATGATGACATAGGCGATTTAGCTGATGACGACTTGACAACACTGGCCAATGAGTTTAATGCCAGTATTCGGAGTGGCCAGATTAAGGAGGAGTGGCTACACAGCTACTTACTACCGCTACCGAAGCCAAACAAGGACCATTCTCAGATCAGTGCCTACAGAATCATCACAATGCAGAACACTGCGGGCAAGCTGCTGGAGAAAATAGTTGCCCGTGTCCTCACCTGTCGTCTTGAACAGAAACTCGCATTCCCATCCACACTCGGAGGTTATAGATATAACAAAGAGACATGGCTCAATGCGGCAGTATTTGCCTATGACGTCTTCGAAGGCTTCCACAGATGAGAGGAGACATGTGCTGCTGCTATAGATCTGGAGGATGCATACAACAGGGAACAATTTGAATATCTCATGCATATGCTTCTCAAACTGGCGGTGAACCCCTTCCTCATTAGATGGATCGCCGCGGCACTATTTCAGAGGAAGGTGATACTCAGATGTGGAAGTTGGTCTTCCGAGCCAACATCCATTTGTCCTGGGCTGCCACAAGGCTCACCATTGTCACCAGTTCTATTTAACGTGTACACAATAACGATCACGGAACAACAGCTGGATGGGAGGGGAATAACTATGACTTTTGCTGATGATATTCTGGTATATCGACAGGGAAGAGACAGATGGGGAATCGCCTCCACAATGCAAGACGAACTCGATCGCATTTCTTCCTGGTGTGGGGTTTCAGGTGCCTTGGTTAATCCTAATAAAGCATCAGTTTCATGGTTCTCCCTTAACAATCATATCATTAATACGACCACACCGGTAGTACGAATGGGAGCTGATGACATACCTCGGAATTAAGTTTGATAGCAGCCTGTGTTTTCGGGACCACGTCGACCATGTGATAACAAAATCCCGCAAAGGATTAGCCGCCTTGAAGGTCATGGCAGCTGCCAACATCGAGCAGAGGCTACTTACTCTTCTGTTCCAGGGATTAGTCCTCGCACCAATCGAGTATGCCCTGGCCATTCTTACTGTCAGTACGGCTCAAATTGATAGGCTGGAAAATACAAAATGAAGCCATGCGCATTATCCTGGGATATACGAGGGACACTCCCTGTGTAGCAATGAGGTATCTTCTTGACTTTCCAACCATGGATGACAGAATCAAGATCTGGAGAGCACGAGCATACCTGAAGATTAGTACAGATACAGAGCATCCATTGCACCACGTGCTCAACACAGAGAAAGGTACCAGGCTAAAAAGAGGCAAATCATGGGTGGGTCGAGCAGAAGATGTCATCAAACAGGTCTGTGGACTTACCAATATCAGCGTTGGTGAGGAGTGGATACCAGTGCCTACGTCATTCAAGGGGACTTTCTCCGACAGGAAAAGTAGGGAACAGAACCCAGTCGTGGTTAATGCTGAGGTCAACGGTCTCATCTGCGATAACACCGATGAGAAAGATGCAGTCATCTATACAGACGGATCTGTAAGACGACATGAAAGAAGTGCATAGGCATTTACAGCACGCTCGGCAGGCAGAATAGCCAAGGAAGACAGTGGTGCATACACCATGACCACGAGTAGCATGACAATGGAGGTGATGTCAATGTGACCACGTGGTCGGCTATGTCCAACCACACACCCTAAGCCAATGTGTCTTGGCTTTTCACTAAGGGCTGCATCGGTACCCCTGCCCCTTCATAATTCATACGCCTCCAGCACCGGCTTGTAGTTACATCAACTCACTGGACGGCTTCATCATGACAGGGTGCAGGGTTTCAGTAGTTCCTTCAGGCCACCATGCTGCTTGTAGTTACATCAACTCACTGGACGGCTTCATCATGACAGGGTGCAGGGTTTCAGTAGTTCCTTCAGGCCACCATGCTGCTCGGTGACCTTCTGTTGAAGCCGACTCCAATCAGTCTGACTCTCTCGCAAACACTACGTGAGATCTCCCGCTCGCTATCAGCAACTGGTTTTGGCTGATGAGTTTCACAATTACATCTGTTTGTGTCTACATTGGTGACACAAGTTCACTGAGCATTACTATGCGAGAATGATCTCGATCACTATCATATAACTTGTCCTTCACTGATGAGTTCACAACTACATCTGTTTGTGTCTATAATGGCACACAATTTTGCTGAGCATTAATAGGCTGGAGCTAACTCGCTCCCTATCACCTGAATTGTCCATTGCTTATGAGTTTCACAACTACAACTATTTGTGTCTATAATGGCACACAATTTTACTGATCATTAGATATGCGAGAGCTGTCTCGCTCATTATCACCTAAATTGTCCGTTGCTTATGAGTTTCACAACTACAATTATTTGTGTCTATAATGGTAACACAAGTTTACTTAACATTGATCAATGTGCAAGGTCCGGTCCTCTCAACTGTCAAACACAAACTGAATAACACTACAATACTGTTTCGTGTAACCAACCTGGTTACCACTCACGGCACCGGTTCGCCCAAAAACAACCGTCCACATTGAGTACAGGTCCCCTCTAGACTGACCTTCTAACTTATCGTTTTTCCTAACTGCCTCCTTTCCAATCAATCATACTCCGTTTTACATTTCTGCCCCACTCCTAATTGCGTCTTAGTTTGAGACTCGATGTTTCTATATTCTTTACTTCTTATCACCTTCCCCGTGGACTCAGTGTTTCTATTTTATTAACTTCTTCTCACTCTCCTCCAACTACCCTACCAACTCCCCATTTGTCATACACCTTATAATCACTGCTACACACTGAGCTATCGTGGCTCGTGAATGTGGCACAGTCAAAATGACTGCTGAAATTTCGCTACAATCACGCCCAACTTACGATGAACAGAGAAGGCTCTTGTGGACATCACCGGTACCATATCAGGACAAGGTGTATGATGATGTCAACTGTCTCAAGTTGACAAATGCTTTCTTCACATTTTTAATATTGATGTCCAGAGGTGTACGAAGAAAAAGAAGATACCACCCTTATGTTACCAATGTCAAACGTGACCATTGAACAAAGTCCAGACACAGAAGATCACAGCCTCAAAAAGGAGGAGCTTGATAGCAAACAACACAAAAGACAAATCAAATGACCAATGTGAAAATCAGAGAGCAGTTTGCAATTAAATAGTGCCTGGTAAAAGTAAAGTAAAGTACCCCCGTCACGCCAAGTGCCGTATAGGGAATATGGTGTTAGTGACCATAAATTTTACAGACCTTCGGCACATGATTTTTTGAATTGATGTGGTCGGTATTACGCTCGTGCCGCTTTACTTTCCCAGAAAAAAATCCGGTACCCATTAAAGGCTGGGTGAAGTGGAAGCCATTGGTTGGGATCGAACCCTACCTCTTGTCCTTTATAGTCCAGTTCACTAACCACTGAGCTATCGTGGCTCCCTCCCAAACAGTGCCTGGGCTATATATTTTTTAAAAATGAAATCGTTCTGACACATGGTATGAAAGAAACCAAGAAAAAAACATGAAAAAACTTTCTGCCTTAAAACATCAGGACAGAGAGCAAGATGGAGACCAAGGAAATGATATATAGATGGAACAAAAGACATGCAAGAACCAAAACATTTCTAACCTAACAGCATCCAGAAATGCCCAAGAATGACACTACATCTAAAGGTAGAGTAACTGTAAGAACAAGCAATACATCTACAGACACTGGAATGTATTACACTATCCTCTTTTCTTCAGCGATGCTTCAAGTCGGCAGCAGATGGATTTTGAAAAAATGAAAGAATCACAATAATAAATCTGCATGGGCAGTCACAAAAACTGCTAACCTAGAACTGAAAGGTTTAAGCAAGTTGCTTTTCACAGACAACCAAATCTTGATTTATTTCTAGAAGGATCAACTCCTACACCAAATCAATTGCCTCAATAATGTAGGCCAAGAGCATGACACATAGAGAAACAATAAAATTATGACAATAAATCACAATCCAACCCAAAACTACTTTTGTAACAATGACAAGATGAAGTGACACAATAATTATTGGTTATTGGTTATGGAAGGCCTCGGCATCACAGCAAACGAATTAAAATCCATAATTGCTCAACCGCCCGTGCCAGTGGAATCATCGGAATTACCAACTCATCTCCCAAACAAAGAAAGGTAACTGTAGTCCCCATCGTAGCAGTCTCAGCACACGCCAAAAGACATAAGGCGAAACCGCGCAGAAAGTGAACACAGCCAACTGTTCCCTGTCATACGATATCATCATTCATCGTAAACAAGCGGGATATCGAAGCAGGATCAAAACGGATGAGACACACAGCTCACGGTGTGCACAGAGCACTTAACTCAGTAGCTCCTGCAACAAGCCGGACACACAATAATACTTAGATGTACACTCACTGACAACTGAACAATAGATAAAGAGATAGAATGCAGAAAGCAAACGGTGTGAACCTAGCAGATAGCATCAATAATGGAACATTTAAATATGCCCATACAAACAAAAAAGAAATTAATAGAAACATTTACATCCACCATTGTGCTACCAATGTCAGACATGGACAACTTTTGAAAAAGACAGACATGATAAGTGACAGCTCAGGATACCCACTAACCTGGTACAACCACCAGCAAGTCTTGCTCCATATATCATGAGCATCCCTCCAAAGAAGCTGAAGTAGGGACCTACACCACTCACTACACCAACAGAATCTGAAGCTCTCGCAGACAAATGGGCTCCAAAAATGGCTCCTCCCATATAGAAAACCTGAAAATAAATATGTGGAACTATATGCATATTTTACATTATTAGCATTTCATTCTTCAAAAGAGAAGAAAGAGTTACATCATCATCTTCAAAAACAGGGCCTGCTGGCGTAGGTGATCATATCTCTCCACAACTTTCGATCTTGACAGTTATTTATCTTTTCTACTGTTGACCTTCTGCCAAGCCATTCTCTTAAGCTGCCTGGTATTTTTTCTCTTTGCTTTCCTTTATCTCTTCGTTCCTCAATTTTCCCAGTTGTTACAATATATTCCAGTTGTTCTCTTCTCATTACATGGCCAAAAAATGATGATTGTTTCTTCCTAATATTGGAAATTAGCTCTCTTCTTGTTTTGGTCTCTTTCAGAACGTTTTCATTACTCTTCTTAGCTGTCCATGGTATTCTCAACATTCTTCTGTAAAAACACTTTTCTACAGACTCCAGTGATTTTCTTGGCTGTTGCCCTATTGTTCAACTCTTTGCAGAGTTACAAAATGAATTAAAATACAGACTAACTGGATTAGACTATAGATTAGACTGGCTTCACTGCAGATGGAACCGTATCTGCTGAACCCCTCTTTCAGGGTAGACTGATTGGTCTCGAGTCAAGATGCCGGCCTCGAGACAGAAAGGTTGTGGGTTCAAATCTCGGCTACACCAGTTAGGATTTTTATTTATGATTTCTCTCTGCGGCAACCACTTCTGGTCTCAACAGCGAGGCCCAGCTTGAAACGTCAATTACTCATCGACAGAAAAAATATGAGTTCCTCCAAAGTCGGAGTTATCCACCTGTGCGGCGAGGGACCCCTGTGTACACGGCTGCCAGAGAAAAATGGATTAACTCACAAAAATTCAGTTCCTAGTCTCTAGGGACTTTGTCAGAGGTAAAAGATGGCGAACGAGGAGAAAAAAAAAAGCCCTCTTTCAGCAAGAACCAAAGTGTTCACCCAGTTTGTTCTCACTGTTCTAGTGAACGTGTTGTTTTGAAAAAAAAAAGTACACAGGTCATGATGCACACTTCCAGGTCACTGGAGGCACCATGACCTTCATGTTCCCACACCAAACCCATTTAGACTTCATGATCAGTGAGCGTGCCCCAAGAATCGCTATCCCAACAAATAAGTCAGCCCTCCACTTCAGTGAAACAATCCGACAGCAGTCCAGATGGTGGTGAATTTGCAGTTGAACACACATCCTGTCCCAGGGCAGCCTGGTATCAATCCCCTTCAATCAATGATCAGTCGCTTGCAGCACTTATCTCTATGTGCTGGCGCCCTGTTGACTTTGTGGCTAGGTGAATTCAACAGGCCCACCCCTTTCTCTGCAAAAAAAAAAAATCCAAACTAGAAAGAATCTTTTGACACACTACGGTAAAAACGCCACCAGTCTTGAATCTGATTTGACTAGGCGACCATTTTGGACACCACACCAAATGGAAGTTAATTAATAAAACTAAAACTTCTAAAAAAGTATTGCTGATTATCATCAAGAAAAAACAGCTGAAGCAACTGTATTACATTATATCATATTAGGACCATTACCACTGCACATTGGAAAAATCCATGGGTGCTCCAATATCTGGGAGCCGCAAGAGCTAAGTGGTTAGTGAACTGGACTACAAAGGACAAGAGGTAGGGTTCGATCCCAACTGACGGCTTCCGGGTTCAGTCAGCCTTAAACGGGTACCATATTTTTTCTGGGAAAGTAAAGCGGCACAGGCGTAATACCGACGACATAACCCCAAAAATCATGTGCCGAAGGTCTGTAAAATTTATGGTCACTAACACCATATTCCCTATATGCCCTTTGGCGTGACGGGGGTACTTTACTTTTTTTTTACTACTCCAATATCTATCTATCTATTGACATTTCGAACCATCATCAGTCCATAGGGCATAGACCCAGGTACTCTTTTTTTCTAAATTTTCTTTCTAGTAGTCTCAATCCTTGCAAAGATCTTTTATCAAACCCCCGCCATTTGCCTCTGTTCTGTGCAAGAATTTCAATCTCATTGAGGGAGCCAATTCCTGCTGCCTTCGCTTCTCTGATCTATGTTCTCCTCAGTGTTTCTATGGGTCAGCCTCTTTTCCTCCTACCTGTTGTTTCCCACTTGAGAGCTTGCTTTGCTATTTGGTTATTATCTCTTCTCATCATATGTCCAATGTCTTTTCTTGATTACTGGTGTTCAAATATACCCCTCGAGAAAATCATAGGATGATCCAGACCTACAAGTATGACTTTCTTAAAACAGTCTGGGATTCACAGTGGATAGATTATTTGCTGACAATTTAGTCCAGGCACCAGCCAAATTCGGGAGCCACGATAGCTCAGTGGTTAGTGAACTGGACAACAAAGGACAACAGGTAGGGTTCGATCCCAACTGACGGCTTCCGGTTCACCCAGCCTTTAATGTGTACCAGATTTTTTTCTGGGGAAAGTAAAGTGGCACGGGCATTATACCGACCACATTACCCAAAAATCATTTGCTGAAGGTCTGTAAAATTATTTATGATCACTAACACCATATTCCCTGTACACCACTTGGCGTGACGTGGGTACTTTACTTTTTTTTTTTTTTTTTTTTAACCAGCCAAATTAATGGCCTTGACTTTTTAACTTTAACTGCCAAGGTTTCTTTAATGTGCGTGAGCACACATGGGACCTCCTGTATATTGTTATTTCAAAAAACCTAGACATCAGATCTTACTACCCAGAAGCCAGGGGAGGTAAATGCCACAAAGAAACCTCAGAGTAATTGTTCCTATTTTTGAAAAATCACCACTGCTTGTGGTGGGAAAAACTGGCCAGACTCTGGAGTGAACCCAACGTCTTGTTACCAGACCATAACCACTGCTCTCTCGTAGCTTCCTGTGAAATCACAAACTCAATTTAACCCTTTCTTTACTAATTCCACTATTATCACACCTATACTCTCGTAAAAGGGGGAAAACTCTATAAATAACGGTATAGTGGTTTTTTTTAAATAAGCAATTTAAATAACATGCCTTACAATAACACCAAAACTTGACCATACAAAAGAAAAATGGATCAAGTTTCACATTAAACTAAATATAATGTCAATTTAACTCTTTCCGTACGTTTCGCCGCATTGTGCGCCCCGCTCAATTTGATTAGTGTGAACGCCATCAAACCATATTATTTTTACATGTCTTGTATCATCTTGCTATTTGCGAAATCTAATACCTTGTTCAATTATCTAAAAATTCATATATAATATGTTATATGTTAGATAAATATAAATATGTAGATTGATTCTTAAAACGATGAACAATTTTGTCTCTGAAATCTCTTCTGTTGCGTCGATAAAAAGCTTCCGTACGGAAAGAGTTAAAACTCAGGTGTTTAAAATCTACTGTTAAATTGAAAGAAAACAAACACTGGTCTCACCAAAGACATAATTTTTATCAGTAAAACTATTAATATTATCCCACACATCAGGTCATAACATTCCATATTAAATATCTATATTCAGCACACAAATCCACTAAATACTAAATTGATTCTCACAATAATTATTGCAAGTGGCAATAAATAAAGAAAAGAATATTTTATATAATTTCAAATAATATCCATTTTGAAAATTTACAGATACAAAAAATTAAAAATGTTTAAGATATCATAAAATATTAATAATCTATCTTATAAACACTTGAATTACACCTAATTTAGCTCGATTTTGGAACTATGAGTACATAATTTTTAATGTAACAAATGTCAATATAAAACAAAAAGCTATATTGATAATGAAACAAGTATAAATGGATGAAATAAGCAACCATAAATCTGTCAAAAAAACTCATCAAATGTCAAATTTGTTAAAAAATCAACTTAAAAATCAATCAATTACTCAAATTTAAACTCACTAAATATAAGAAAAAAGTCCCTTTACCAAACTATTGCAATACAAAATTTAATTTCTCAGAAGAAAAAAAATGTTCAATACCGCACATTTTGTTAATGAGGTAAGTGCAACACTCCACTTTTTTTAGAATTTACATTTTTAAAGAAAAACTAATCAAAGTTTTAAAATAGTAAAAAAAAATCAATAAATACTTTGATGTAAACACAGCAAAAAAGAAAATACAGCTTGTTCTTCACACTATATATATAACACATTTTTAAATTATCGGAAATTCTTGTGAAAAGGGTGAAGCTCAGCCTGTAACTAAATAAGTATCAAAATGTGCTGCCAGTCACTCCAGGAACATAAAGTAAATGATCGGGCCACTCACATCTGGATGCTCCTGAATGCATATGGTTAAAACATTGACAAAAACAAAAATCAAATAACTCACTTGCCACCAGTTTTTGACTCCTCTCCGAAAATTCCCCAGGCATGGCAGTAGTTTCTGTAATGGGTTGATCACCAGGGCCTGAGAGGCGATAGTCATGTAGCCTGTTGAAGACCCTAAGATTGAAGAAGGTTGTAGTATAACCAGTTATGGAAAATGTACAACCGAAATAAAAAAATGAATAGGTATGGCAAAAAAGTAATTTTAATGCCATGAAAAATATACTAACATCAAAACAAATAACACCAGGGCTAAAACTAAGAATAGCAAAATGCTACATCTTCTCAATATTCCTGTATGGTGCAGAAACATGGACATTAGACAAGAAAACAGAACAGAAAATTTAAGCCTTTGAAATGTGGATTTATAGAAGAATAGGTAGAATTGGATGGAAAGAAACGAAAACAAACGAGGAAGTTTTAAAACAACTAAAAATGAAAAGAGAATTACTAAACACAATTAGAGCAAGACAAATGACATTTTTGGGGCATGTTAAGACACAACAGCCTAATAAAAGTAATATTGGAAGAGAAAATACAAGGTAAAAGAGGCAGACCAAGACTAACATGGACAAGTAACATCAAAAGATGGACAAGTCAACCTATGACAGTCTGCACCATCAAAGCAAGAGACAGAGTGGAATGGCGCACCATGGTAGCCAACCTTCAATGCGGAGACGGCACTCGATGATGATGAGTAATCTGACCAATATATGCTGGGGGAGCAGAAGCACCTGTGACCTGCGGTCGCAATAACAGGGTCAGTGCACCATAAGCTGACCAAGACCTAGCAGTTCTACCTCCATATGGTCTCCCCTGGTAACAGTCTGCGTCAAACCAGATTGGCTAACAGAAGCTAGGATCGCCGTGTTCCCTGTAGTGGTGGCTGTTACTGATATAGAGGACCCAGTATTGCAGTACCTCTGGGCTGGACTAGTAGTTTCCCAGCATAGCCTGGGACAGACGAAATCCAACCTCTCCAGTAAGAGCCTGGAATGTCAAGAAAGCCATTACGACCCGCCACATCTTATGAGTCAAAGGGCAACCTACCCGAACTCGTGGCAATCCGTCAACAACAACCAATATATGCTTTGTTATTTGCTTTAGTTGCATTACGTACACTAACATCATACAGAGATGGGGTGGGAAGGTGCCTGACAGCAACAGAGCTGGAAGCTGTTGGCAACTCATAGCTGATGGCTTGCGGCACCAGGATCAGTGAACCAAAACCATCCAGACCCTATTCCACCTCTTTGCAGTGCCTCTCATTCATTGAGTGCTGTCTCCACATTGAAGATTGGCTACCATGCAGCGCCATTCCACTCTGTCTCTTGCTTTCATGGTGCAGATTGTCATAGGCTGACTTGTCCATCTTTTAGTGTTACTCATCCATGTTAGTCTTGGCCTATCTCTACCTCTTTTACCTTCCAAGATTACTTTTAGTAGAGCTGCTGTATCTTTTCACATGCCAAAAAATCTCATTTGTCTTGTTTGAATTGTGTTTAGTAGTTCTCTTTTCCTTTTTAGTTCTTCTAAGACTTCATTATTTGTTTTTTTTTCACTTTGTGCCTCTAGAATCGGTCTAGTATGGCCAAGTATGTAGGAATCAAGGAAGGAAGGAACCCCAAACTAAAAATAGCTGTACTGAAGGCTGATGTCTTGGGGCAAAAGGCCCAAATAATCCACAACACAGTATTTTTGTCAAGAATGTGCTTCCTGTGCTAACTCTTGATGACAACAGAGAGGGAGAAAAATAATCACAAGCACAGAAATGAGATGTCCTTGAGGAATATATAAAGTGGCAATAAAAACAAGTCATGAAGAAAGGAGACGGAGCAATGCCAGTCCTGAGTTGCATCAAGCAAGAATAGATGAAATTGTTTGCACATTGTTTGTGACATGACTACCAGCAGATAGCATCATACATGTGACATGACTACCAGCAGATAGCATTACACAAGACTACCAACAGACAGCATCACACAAGACTACCAACAGACAGCATCACACATGTGACATGACTACCAACAGATAGCATCATACATGTGACATGACTACCAGCAGATAGCATCACACATGTGACATGACTACCAGCAGATAGCATCATACATGTGACATGACTACCAGCAGACAGCATCACACATGTAACATGACTACCAACAGACAGCATTACACATGTAACATGACTACCAACAGACAGCATTACACGTGTAACATGACTACCAACAGATAGCATTACACATGTAACATGACTACCAACAGATAGCATTACACATGTAACATGACTACCAACAGATAGCATTACACATGTAACATGACTACCAACAGATAGCATTACACATGTAACATGACTACCAACAGACAGCATCATACATGTAACATGACTACCAGCAGACAGCATCATACATGTAACATGACTACCAACAGACAGCATCACACATGTAACATGACTACCAACAGACAGCATCACACATGTAACATGACTACCAACAGACAGCATCATACATGAAACATGACTACCAACAGACAGCATCATACATGTAACATGACTACCAACAGACAGCATCATACATGTAACATGACTACCAACAGACAGCATCACACATGTAACATGACTACCAACAGACAGCATCATACATGTAACATTACTACCAACAGACAGCATCATACATGTAACATGACTACCAACAGACAGCATCACACATGTAACATGACTACCAGCAGACAGCATCATACATGTAACATGACTACCAAAAGACAGCATCACACATGTAACATGACTACCAACAGACAGCATCACACATGTAACATGACTACCAACAGACAGCATCATACATGTAACATGACTACCAGCAGACAGCATCACACATGTAACATGACTACCAGCAGACAGCATCACACATGTAACATGACTACCAGCAGACAGCATCACACATGTAACATGACTACCAGCAGACAGCATCACACATGTAACATGACTACCAGCAGATAGCATCACACATGTAACATGACTACCAGCAGATAGCATCACACATGTAACATGACTACCAGCAGATAGCATTACACATGTAACATGACTACCAGCAGATAGCATTACACATGTAACATGACTACCAGCAGACAGCATCATACATGTGACAAGACTACCAACAGACATCATGACACGTATCTACCAGCAGACAACATCACATGTCTACCAACAGACAGCATCACACATATCTACCAACAGACAGCATCAATAATTTCTACCAACAGACAGCATTACACAGAGAAATTTTGGCTAAGATTGTTATAGGTGATGAAACCTGGGTACATCATTTTGAACCCGATACAAAAAGACAGTTAATGGAGTGGCATCATCCACACTCACCTCGAAGAAAGAAATTCAAGACATCTCCTGCTGTAATGGTTATGGTCACTGTTTTTTTGGGACATTGAAGGTGTGATTCTTGTGGATGTAATACCATTTGGTGTGACAGGGCTCTTTGCTTCCTTTTTTTACTTTCATGATAATGAAAGTCTGTATCTTCATGATTGTCAATTTTGTTGTTCTCCATGTTTCACAGCCATATAATAGGACTGACTTAACATTGGAGTTGAAAATTTTTATTTTTGTATTTAACGTAATTTCTTTGGATTTCCATATGTTTCCCATTGCAACAAAAGCTCCTCTTGTTTTTGATATCCTTATTTTGGTATCATTTTCTGTTCCTTCCTCTATATCTATATTGCTACCCAGATATATGTAAGATTGTACGTCTAGTTATGTAGTAGTTAATTCAAACATAGAAGTACATTAAACTCTGGTTTAAAATTCTCTTGAATTTAGCGCTTAAATGCTGGAAATTTGCACACATAATGCAAACCTAGAAGCATCATTTGAACTCTAAACAAAAATGTTCTCAAAATGTTGTGCTCAAATGTTTAAAATTAAGATCATTTGAAGTGCGAAGTTCCACTTTAACAATAAAATGAATAATGCAGAAAACTACCCAATGTGCAGTCCACAGACAAGATTGTGGGGATTTGCAGCAAGCCAATCATTGTCCCACCTATATATGCAGGCCAAGCTCGGGAGCACAACAAACCACTGCCTGCCTGTTCTACCTGATTAAACAAACAAACAAACAAAAATAACGTAATTAATTTATAGTTTGATGACAAATAAATGCTACAAAAATGTTATGTTCAGATCATCATCATTGTACTATGATACAGTTACAGGTGCTCCAACCTTCTCAAAATAATGAGAACCTCCACAGTTAACTCAGGTCCATTGTGCACAAATTCAATTACACAGCCTGGGATCTATAAATTACACAGCCCCAGATCTATAAATTACACAGACATGGATCTATAAATTACACAGACATGGATCTATAAATTACACAGCTCTGGATCTATAAATTACAGACATGGATCTATAAATTACACAGCCTGGGATCTATAAATTACACAGCCTGGGATCTATAAATTACACAGACATGGATCTATAAATTACACAGCCTGGGATCTATAAATTACACAGCCTGGGATCTATAAATTACACAGCCTGGGATCTATAAATTACACAGCCCCAGATCTATAAATTACACAGACATGGATCTATAAATTACACAGACATGGATCTATAAATTACACAGCTCTGGATCTATAAATTACGCAGCTCTGGATCTATAAATTACACAGCCTGGGATCTATAAATTACACAGCCTGGGATCTATAAATTGCACAGCCAAGGATCTATAAACTACACATCCATGGATCTATAAACTACACAGCCATGGATCTATAAATTACACATCCATGGATCTATAAATTATACAAATATCCTTAACCCTAAGTTACTATGGGAGCCACGATAGCTCAGTGGTTAGTGAACTGGACTACAAAGGACAAGAGGTAGGGTTCGATCCCAACCGACGGCTTCCGGGTTCACCCAGCCTTTAATGGGTACCGGATTTTTTCTGGGAAAGTAAAGCGGCACGGGCGTAATACTGACCACATTACCCCAAAAATCATGTGCAGAAGGTCTGTAAAATTTATGGTCACTAACACCATATTCCCTATACACCACTTGGCGTGACGGGGGTACTTTACTTTTTACTTACTAAGTTACTATACCACAGTAACAATTACCCCCACAAAATACAATCTAATTTTAATTTTACAGTTTGCCATGAGCAAACATCACTCCCCTACCTATACCTTCGTAATTATCACTATCGGTGACCCAGAGTCACTCACAATTTTTTACAATGTGGTCAGTATTACACCAATGCTGTATTTCTCTCCCCCCCCCCCCCAATCTCTGGTATTCATTTAAGGCTGGGTGAATTAAAGGCTGTTGATTGGGATTGAACCCACCTCTTGTCATTAGTAGATCAGCTCAATAATCACTGGCCTACTCTATCAAGGTCCCTATAAATTAGCAAAAATGTCACTGAATAAATGCAATTAAGAAAAGATAGACAGTGTTGGCTGTGAGATGCTGGTAACTGACAGACCAGGTGATCAGAAAAGATGCAGAAACCATAGGAAGAAATCAACAATCTCCCACACAAAAATAGACATCCAGTTTTCCCCACACAACTTTTCTCCTCCTTCACTGATCAGCTGCTGCTTTGAATTTAAATGCTTAGACCAGCTTGGGTCATGAGCAAGATGGTTCATTTGAGGGCTTTACCAGTTCACCATAGTTTGTTATGCAGGATTGTTTCTGTGGGTCATATTTGTGCCCCTGGGGTGTTGAGATAAATGCAGTCTTATAGAATGTGGAATAATAAAAAAATTTATAAAATCTAAATAAAATATAACTGTATAGAATCTTTTAGACATTGTCAGTGTCTTTGCAGTCGAGGTAACCTAGACAGCACTCCACCCACTCATGTATTTTTAGAACCCTTCACCTGACCAGAGGGTATAATTACAACTACACCCGTGTGACCATTCCTTTCCCATTCTGACCACAGTCCACGACACAGGGAAGTAATTTTTCTTTTCTTTAACCAATTTTGATTATTTTGTTTTGGATGTTTCATTACTAGTTAGCTATGTAGGATTAGTTTTATCTACTTACATATCTGTGTGTGCGTGTTGTTTGTTTGTTCCTGCTGAAGGCCTATTGAGCCTAAACGTCTTTCAAATCTGTGTCGTCTACTAATCACGTAAAGCTTTTACCATACCATTTTTTCCTTTTTTTTAAATTTTCCCTTATAGAATGTGCTTGGAGTATGAATTATCTGTAGTCGCATATAGCAAAGTTACTGAGTCCTGTCTTTGTGTAGATGTGCTCTATTGCAAAGTTACTGAGTCCTGTCTTTGTGTAGATGTGCTCTATTGCAAAGTTACAGAGTCCTGTCTTTATGTAGATGTGCTCTATTGCAAAGTTACTGAGTCCTGTCTTTATGTAGATGTGCTCTATTGCAAAGTTACTGAGTCCTGTCTTTGTGTAGATGTGCTCTGTTGCAAGGTTTCAAGTTCTATTTTTATGTAGATGTGCTCTGTTGCAAAGTTACTGAGTCCTGTCTTTATGTAGATGTGCTCTATTGCAAAGTTACTGAGTCCTGTCTTTGTGTAGATGTGCTCTGTTGCAAGGTTTCAAGTTCTGTTTTTATGTAGATGTGCTCTGTTGCAAAGTTACTGAGTACTGTCTTTGTGTAGATGTGCTGTGAAGACACAGCGGCATTGTATTTTCCTCACAACAAAGATGCATCAATCTTCCCACAAATAAAAACATCCACGTTCACCCACCCACACACACACACAAAAAACACACCCATTTTTCCCCCACACACTAATCAATACCTCTGACTTCCAAGGCATGAAAACCTCCAAAGTAAACACAACCATCCCTAAAAAGGCAGCTAGTGGCATCGCAACAATCAAATAGGGGGAGCCCAAATATTCATCCAACCTGTTGATGTGAAGCACAATGAAAAAGTTTTTGGAGGTCAATTATGGTGCAGTCAAAAAAGTTATAAAACTTTCTCTCAAATCACTATTTCCAGTGATTCCCAAAGTGCGTGCTGAGGCTCCCAGAGGTGTTGTCAAACTTTGGCAAGGGTGCCCTACTGAGGATATTGTCGTAAACGTACTCAGTGGTTATAAATCATAAAATGACAACATTCCAAATAGGATAAATATTTGTTTACTACACATACAAGTTTCTACAGAATAACATTAATCCTGTCATCATTTACCATCCTATATATTCTATCATAGTGTACCTAGCTTATACGATTGTAAATGTCATGGAGGTGCCACTGGTATATGATCAGCAAGAAAAGGGAGCTGTGGGTGTCAAAAGTTTGGAAACCACTGGCTATTAACACGCTCAACTCAAAAGGTTTAGTTTTAGTTTTGTTTAGTTTAGTTAACTAAACTAAACTAAACTAAAATAAACTAAACTAAACTACTGCCAAGCCATTCTCTTAAGCTGTCTGGTATCTTTTCTCTTTGCTTTCCTCTACCTCTTCATCCCTCAACTTTCAAAGATGTCACAATATATTCCAGCTGTTCCCTTCTCATTGCATGGCCAAAAAATGATGATTGTTTCTTCCTAATATTGGAAATTAGCTCTTTCTTTGCTTTGGACTCTTTCAGTGCATTTTCATTACTCTTCTTAGCTGTCCATGGTAATCTCAACATTATTCTGTAAAACCATATTTCTACAGCATCCAGTGATTTTCTTGTCTGTTGTCCTATTGTCCATGATTCACATCCATATGTTAAGACTGGCTCTACATAACATTTAAGAACTCTTTTTCTTGTTTCTATTCTCAAAAATGCATTGCATAGTATCTTCCTCATTTTTTTGGAAAGCTTCTTTTGCCTGAGCCATTCTGCATCTCACCTCTGTTGTACATCTACCATCTGAAGTTAACATTTTAACTTAGGTTAACTTCTGACCATGACTTAAACCTGTGTTCTCCTGGTTAGGAGCATTTATGAATCCGCCTTGAGTTTTCCAAAACATACAAGATTACTTACGTGTAGTAATAATATGGCTGCTGGGTCTTGTTCAGTCTAGCAATAAGAGGTTCAGTCAAAGCAAACATATAAGCTCCACACAGTCCTCCCAGCACTGTAAATGCTGAAACCAAAAGAATGGCACTGTCAGAGACCATGAGAATGACACTGTCAAAGAGGCCATGAGAATGATACTGTTAGAGATCATGAGAATGACACTGTCAAAGAGACCATGAGAATGACACTGTCAGAGACCATGAGAATGACACTGTCAGAGACCATGAGAATGACACTGTCAAAGAGACCATGAGAATGATACTGTCAGAGACCATGAGAATGACACTGTCAAAGAGACCATGAGAATGACACTGTCAGAGACCATGAGAATGACACTGTCAAAGAGACCATGAGAATGACACTGTCAGAGACCATGAGAATGACACTGTCAGAGACCATGAGAATGACACTGTCAAAGAGACCATGAGAATGATACTGTCAGAGACCATGAGAATGACACTGTCAAAGAGACCATGAGAATGACACTGTCAGAGACCATGAGAATGACACTGTCAGAGACCATGAGAATGACACTGTCAAAGAGACCATGAGAATGATACTGTCAGAGACCATGAGAATGACCCTGTCAGAGACCATGAGAATAACACTGTCAAAGAGACCATGAGAATGATACTGTCAGAGACCATGAGATTGACACTGTCAGAGACCATGAGAATGACACTGTCAGAGACCATGAGAATGACACTGTCAGAGACCATGAGAATAACACTGTCAAAGAGACCATGAGAATGATACTGTCAGAGACCATGAGATTGACACTGTCAGAGACCATGAGAATGACACTGTCAGAGACCATGAGAATGATACTGTCAGAGACCATGAGAATGATACTGTCAGAGACCATGAGAATGACACTGTCAAAGAGACCATGAGAATGATACTGTCAGAGACCATGAGAATGACACTGTCAGAGACCATGAGAATGATACTGTTAGAGACCATGAGAATGACACTGTCAAAGAGACCATGAGAATGATACTGTCAAAGAGACCATGAGAATGACACTGTCAGAGACCATGAGAATGACACTGTCAAAGAGACCATGAGAATGATACTGTTAGAGACCATGAGAATGACACTGTCAAAGAGACCATGAGAATGACGCTGTCAGAGACCATGAGAATTATACTGTCAGAGACCATGAGAATGACACTGTCAAAGAGACCATGAGAATGACACTGTCAGAGACCATGAGAATGACACTGTCAAAGAGACCATGAGAATGATACTGTCAGAGACCATGAGAATGACACTGTCAAAGAGACCATGAGAATGATACTGTTAGAGACCATGAGAATGATACTGTCAGAGACCATGAGAATGACACTGTCAAAGAGACCATGAGAATGACACTGTCAGAGACCATGAGAATGACACTGTCAAAGAGACCATGAGAATGATACTGTTAGAGACCATGAGAATGATACTGTCAGAGACCATGAGAATGATACTGTCAGAGACCATGAGAATGACACTGTCAAAGAGACCATGAGAATGATATTGTTAGAGACCATGAGAATGACACTGTCAAAGAGACCATGAGAATGATCCTGTAAGAGACCATGATAATGATACTGTCAGAGACCATGAGAATGATACTGATAAAATCAATGAAATTGCTGTAAAATGAAATTTTCAACAGCCATAGATTAATTTCATCTCTCACCTTGAACTACTCTGTACATTTTTTGTCTTTTAAATCAGTTTAAATCAACCTATAGAGTTAAGAACTCAGTATTGTCTACCTTTGAGGCAGGAATCGGCTTCCTCAATCTAGAGAGTACCCTAAAAGAGTATCTAAGTCTATCCCCTATGGGTCGACTACGGTTCGAAAGTTCGATAGATAGACAGATTGTCTACCTTGATATCTGAGATGGAAACAAGATAAACAACTCTTCCTATCATTCAAACCAGATAGTTTTAAGAAATCTGGCAACTTCTTTCTTTATTTCACTCAGATTTATGTATTTTTACTTCTTTGAAATGTATTTCATTTGGAAAAATCTATGTGATTCATGCATTATAAAATGTAATACATCTCACTGACAAATCTACTTGAGGCAGTCCAAAGGTCTTCAGCGTATTGAAAATATGAAAAGTGTGAATGGTGATTGTTTCCGTAGCTTGCTGGTTAAATACGGCTATCATCTGTTTAGCTCTAGATTACGATACATATCTGAGGTTCACGCTTTCACTATACTGTCATAAAAATTCTATATAATGTCCTTTCGAGCCGAAGACAGCACATAGGGCAGAACCACAATCTCAAAAACAGAAACCTTGCGAGCCAAAATGGTACATATTGCAGAGTTCACTGCTTCTAAAATCTATGGGTCTGTTTCCATAACAATACTTTTTACAATGACAGCTTGTCAAGCCATCGATCAACCTCGCCTCTTACAACATGCTTGGAAGGTCACAGTGTCACTATTCTTTACTCATAATGAGGCCCCGGTAACACACAGGACTATGCATAGACATAAAAATTACAACCACTTACTTAATTGTTACATTTGGAGTTCAGAGAATAATATTTTCTTTGAACTTTTGCTATACAGCTGTGTGTTTACCCAGATAGACACACAGGAATTGGATGCTGTAATCATTTCTGACACTCAAAAATGCTGTACAGAATTTGGATGTGTTGAGCTGAAAGGTGCCAATATCACAGCTCTACTGCAACCCACAACACAACACATGCATGCTTATTTAATGTCTTTTTTTAAGGGGCAGATAACAAAGAGACCTAACTATAAATGGTTTATCTGACACATCCAACATTATCATGGCATATTTTTTTTTGGTTTCCCTCTCAATTGGCCAACAAATTTATCAGGACTATCATTCATAAATGGAGTAGGATGTTGGTCAGCACTGGCTGATTTGTCCATATGCCAGAAATATAATTCCTCTGAACAGTCACTCCCCTTTCGACGACTTGTTAACTCATTCTTCTCTTCCTCTTCTTAGCATGCACCTGTTAAGTGAGGTTCAATGCATTCTGTGGCTAGGCTACAGCAAGCAGTGATATCTGCGCCTTTTGGCTCAACACATCCATATTTGGCATGGGTAGATTTGATTAACAATTTTTGTCTGGACAGCATCCATTTTTGGTCTGTTATATTTTATTTCTAACTAACACTGGCATTTTAACTTGCACGAGTGCATACAGCTCCTCCTCTCCCCCCAAATGTTTTCTAGAGAGCTAGACATAGGATCTCAATACCTGGAACCAAGGGAGGGTAAATCCATGAGGAGACCAGATTCCATTTTTTTTGTAATTCAAACAGGGTTTCTGGTTTGGATCCAAGATGGGGGATTTGTTTTTTTCTCCTGCTTGGCAAGGAATCATTGAGTTTAACAAGCCGCTATCGTAAAAATGCCTTTGTTAATGAAACGTGGACCTGATACAGAAATCGGCTCGAACAATGAGATCGAGATGCTTGCACAGAACAGAGACAAATGACGAGATTTGATAAAAGTTCTTCACAATAAATTGAGACTGCTAGAAGAAAAAATTTAGAAAAAGAGAAAGAGTATCTGGATCTATGCCCTATGGGCCGGCCACGGACGGACGGACAAACAGACAGACAGATATATTTCAAACAGCCTTTGGTGGGAATCAAACTCTGGACCTTTCTGTCTAGAAGTCAACATCTTACCTCTAGACCAACCAATCCACATTTAAGTCTGCTGTAGGTTACATGAAACTATCCATCCACTTTACAAAACAAAAGAAACTAAATTTAACACAATGAGTCATTAACAAATGCTTATAGGGGACTTGATCAAAGTGTTGTCCATAAACAATTTGGAGTGATGGAATATTAGTTAAGTACAAAAGTTGTAATGGGAGCCACGATAGCAAAAGTTGTAATGGGAGCCACGATAGCTCAGTGGTTAGTGAACTAGACTACAAAGGACAAGAGGTCGGGTTTGATCCTGATCGACTGCCACCGGGTTCACCCAGCATTAAATGTGTACCAGATTTTTTTCTGGGAAAGTAAAGCGGCACAGGCGTAATACCGACCACATTACCGCAAAAAAACGTGTCGAAGGTCTGTAAAAAAAAATTATGGTCACTAACACCATATTACCTATTCGCCATTTGGAGTGACGGGGCTCTTTAGCCTTTTTTTTTTTTTTTTTTACCAAAGTTGTAACAGAAGAAAATTATAAAAAATTTTACTATACTCAAATCATACTTGCATGTGGCACAGATGCTCCAACCTGAGCTAACACCATGCCTGGACACTGTAGGAGCAACACAGTAAGAAAGTGAATGTGAAGCGGTAATGAAGTTTGTTGCATTTTTCTTCTTCTTCTTATTCTCTCATTAACTGCTAAATTAATGTCCAATTTTTTTCATAGTAATTTATTCTTCTTCTGCGATCATGGCTCATTTAGACTAGGACTGTGGACTCTCTTATGAAGGCAGCTGTCTGTTTCAGTGATTCGGTTGCCCTGTAGAGTTTCTCTCCTAGGGAGGCAGGTGTGTGCCACATTGTCCTCCTCAGGCCTGTGTGCAGGGGGAAATCCTGTAGAACATGTTTTGTTGTCATGTTATCCAGGGTACAGTGGCATTGGCTGGTAGTTCCTATTTTTCTATCTATCTATCGTTTGCCTGAAGTAATGTCTATATCTGCAATGTCGTTTCCTGTATAAATGTTACTCTCTTTTGTAATTTTTGCAGTGGGGCATATAGTTTTATCTGAAGTGTTGTATCTATGGGCCAATGGATTCTCTTTAGTCTACTATATTCAGTACAGTCTTGGAGTATGTGTTCAGCAGTCTAGGGTACCTGTTCACATGTACATGTAGTTGAGGTGCCAATCTTGAATTTTGTATACATGTGACTATGGAGTCGATTGTGTCCTGTTCTGAGGTGCATAATGATAACTTGTTCATATCTATTCATATTATGAAAGGCATCCTGATTTGGGGCTTGTGGTCCTCTGATTGATTTTATTATCTGTTTCTTATGATGGTATGTAACCGGTGTATCTAGTTGTGTGCCTGTTGCACCTTCTTTTGCCAGCTGATCTGCTCTCTTGTTTCCTGATATTCCACAGTGAGATGGGATCCACTGCAGGGCAACCCTGTGGTGTTTGCAGCGTTCAATCAATAAGATCTGCAAATGTGGCAATGTTCTGGATTCTAGTGACTGGAGTGCTGATCTTCAAAAACACTACAGGCTGCGGACTAAGATTGCTGTTCAGCAGTTTTTCTAATGCCAACTTTATAGCCTGGATTTCTGCATCATAATTGTGACAATATTTCCCTGTTGTTATTTTATTCAAATCCCTATAGTGTTATTTGGTTGTATCCAAGATGAAGGAATTATTTTTTCTCCGGCTTGGTATGGAACCGTTGATCAGAGGTTTAACAAACCGCTATCGTAAAAACGATTTTGTTAGTGAAACGTATTGAAAACTGCTAGAGCAAAAATTCAGATAAGAGAGGGAGTATCTTGGTCTATGCACTATGGGCCGGGTACGGCTCGAAAGGTCAATAGATAGTGTTATTTGGGTACTCTATGTACTCCTGCTTCCCCATTCTATACTATATTCTGTACTGATCCATCTGTGTACACCCGAATCCATAGGCTGTGTTATATAAATCAAATAGTTCCTATTTTGAGTTTGGTGAACATGTGGTTTCTCATTCTGTTGTGGCCAGTGCGTAGGCGAAGTATGATGACTTGATCCCTTCTTGATAGCTGGAGGGTAGGCGAAGTATGATGACTTGATCCCTTCTTGATAGCTGGAGGTATCCATCCCTCTCGTTATACTTTGGGTGTTCTTGTTTCTATTTTTCATGATACTGGCCTTTGACATTAATTTTGTTTACTGCCAAAGTAATGTGTACTCTTTCAGGGTAGTATTGTGAACTTCTAAACTATCGTGGAATTTTTCAGAACAAATTGTGTGTACAAGTCTTACATAAAATGTTTTAGAATAATAGAATATATTGTCAAAGTAATGTGGATTGAGAGAGTAATTTTGAGAATTGTTAACCCTTAATTATAATACCAAAGTGTAACTCTCCCATTTATGATACTATTGTAAAAGTTACTACCGCTTAGATGTAACATTAGGTGCTCTAATAATATTATTTTCTCGAAACTTTTGACCCACAGTTGTGTGTTCACACTAGGTAGACAGGGACTCAGATTTCCAGGCAGTGAAAGTAGTAATTAGGAACGTACACAGAGGGGGTAATGTTTGATCATGGCAAAATGACAAATTTTGAAGAACTTAAGTTTTGATAGAGAAATTTGTACAACAGTATCATAATCAAAGGTTAGAGCAATTTTGGCTTGCAGAATAATTTTCTGTGTTGTCAAAGTAACCTGTAATGTTGGCGAGCATTTTTAAAATATACATACGGCTTGCGCATCTTGACAGGCAGTTGTAAACAGGCAGATCTCAACCTATAATAGTAACTGCTCAATGTTGTTTTTCCAAGTAGCTTCTCTCATGGCTGATACTTGTTAATATTTGAATGGTATTGTTTGCTTGCAAAATAAAGAAGACAGTTTGATATCAAGGAAACTTGCCTCCTTTCTTCTGCATTGCTTTTCTTCCCTTCTTCTCTTTGGCATTCACCCATGAAGCGGGCATAGGTGCATTGTGTCATCGCTAGTTTTATTGTTGAGCTGTGATGTCTGAGCCTTTCATCCCAATACATCCATTTATGACATGGGTAGATTTTTTTCTCGATTTTGCCCAGACAGCAGCCATTTTTTTGCTTAAATCTTTTTACTTGAAACAACCAAGGGCAATCTGAAGTGAGCAAAATGCACACAGGACTTCCTGTTTTCATCATTTTCAAAGATGGCTAAACATCTGATCTCACTGCCCAGAGACCAAACAAGCTAAATGCCACAGGGAATCCAAGAATTTGAAGCGAAAAATTCCGAAGACCAGTGGCTAGATTCAAACATTGGATCCTTCCTGTCCACAGACTGGTGTCTTAACTCTAGACTAACCAGTTCCCCATTTTTCTTTTAACTTAGACTTCATTTCATTTTCAAATGTTATCATCATCATCAAGTACCAATCCTGCTAGCAAATGTGATCATGTCTCTCCACAACTTTCAATCTCAACAGTTTTTGATCATCTCTGTTGTTGACCTTCTGCCAAGCCACTCTTTTAAGCTGTCTGGTATCTTTTCTTTTTGTTTCCCTCTTCTATCTCTTCATCCCTCAATTTTCCTAGTTGTTACATATATGTTCCAGTTGTTCTCTTCTCATTACATGTCAAGAAAATGATGATTGTTTCTTCCTAATATTGGAAATTAGCTCTCTTTTTGCTTTGGCTCTTTCAGAACGTCTTTATTACTCTTGACAATAAAAACAAGAACAAAATTACACTGAGGCACTGTGCCATTGAGTACGGGTTTGATTCTGCCTCAGGCCATATTTTGTTCTTTGTTTTTTTTCTGTTGTTGACTATTTGTCATTTGTTTCGAGTGCTTGTAAACATACCTCTTCCTTTGAATTGGTTTGCAGATTTTCGCCTCGGAAGTCCCCTTGCTTCTATAGACTGCGATTGTTTTATGGTAGCCTATGAGAACATTGCGGCATCTTGTGTAACAGATCTCATTCATGCCATCTGCTATAGCTTAAGTTATGTTCATCATCACTGCACTTCAATTAACTGGACTACAACGGACAAGAGGTCGGGTTTTATCCTGATCAACAGCTTCCAGGTTCAATCAGTTTTAATTGGGTACCAGATTTTTTTCTGGGGAAATAAAGCGACATAGGCATAACACCAAGCACATTACCCCAAAAATCATATGCCGAAGGTCTATAAAAAATTATGGTCACTAACACCATATTCCCTATTCGCCACTTGGCGTGACGGGGCACTTTACTTTACTTTTACTGTGTCAATGGTAGGGGGCGCCCAAGTACTAGGGGGCGCCTAAAACTTCAATTTGTAGATGTGTGTAAACGCGACATGAAGACTCTGAACATAAACCCTGCAGCATTGGAAGACAAAGCTGCAGACCGCAATCTCTGGAAACACACTCTAAAGGTTCACCTCAAACAAGAAGCAGACAGATTCATAGAGAAAAAGAATACACGACGAAAGAAAAGAAAAGAAAAAATAACATTTCTAGGTGCGCTGAAAATCCATAGTCAACTATGACTGACGGAGGTACTACTGTGTCAATGATACTCAGTGAACAAAACAATATGGTTGTTCATTAAATGTGCCTTGTAACTTTGGGTTATATATGGATTTATAGTTATTGATTGTCGTTGTTGTAATTCAGCACAAAGCTATTTGATTGTGATACTAATGAATGATAATTAAAATCTTACTGCTCCAGCGAGAGTCATTCCACAGCCAAGGAGGGCTCCACCCACTGCAGCTCCTGTCACAGACTTTGTCATGTGAGACATAATTAAGTTGTCAACTATTCTCTCGTAGCGAGGCACAGTATCAGGGAACATGCTTAATATGGAAAGGCTCATCATTCCTGGAAGAATAAAGTGCACATTTTAACAGCAGACTGCATAATTTTATTAAATATACGTACAAAAAAATTGTGGGAATAGTGAGAGATATTGTAACATTTGGAATAGTGAGAGAGATATTGTGACATTTAGAATAGTGAGAGATATTGTGACATTTGGAATAGTGATAGATATTGTGACATTTGGAATAGTGATAGATATTGTGACATTTGGAATAGTGATAGATATAGTGACATTTGGAATCATCATCATCAAGTACCAGGCCTGCTGGCGTAGGTGATCATGCCTCTCCACAACTTTCGATCTCGACAGTTATTTATCATTTCTGTTGTTGACCTTCTGCCAAGCCATTCTCTCTTAAGCTGTCTGATTTTCTCTTTGCTTCTCTCTATCTCTTCCCCTCTCAACTTTCCCAGTTGTTACAATATATTCCAGTTGTTCTCTTCTCATTACATGGCCAAAAAATGATGATTGTTTCATCCTAATATTGGCTATTAGCTGTCCATGGTACTCTCAACATTCTTCTGTAAAACCACATTTCTACAGACTCCAGTGTTTTCTTGTCTGTTGTCCTATTCTCCATGATTCGCATCCATATGTTAAGACTGGCTCTACGTAACATTTAAGAACTCTTTTTCTTGTTTCTATTGTCAAAAATTAATTGCATAGTATGTTCCTCATTTTTTGGAAAGCTGCTTTTGCCTGAACCATTCTACATCTCACCTCTGTTGTACATCTTCCGTCTGAGGTTAACAAAGTTGCCAAATATTTGAATTCATTTACCTGTTTTAATATTGTTCCACTTCTCTTTATTTTGCACTGAGGCGATGTCTTTTTCTTTGTTATTACCATTACCTCTGTCTTTTTGCTATTAAGGCTGAGTCCTTTATTTTTGCTTTCTTTCACTATAATGTCCAACATTTCTTGTAACTCATTTTCACTCTTAGCGATTAAGACTGTAAAATCAGCATACCTTAGATTATTTACATTATGACCTCCAATTGTTATTCCAGGCATGCCCCTTATGGATCTTAAAATAATCTCACTATAAATATTAAACAAATCTGGTGACAGCACACAACTTTGCCTAACACCTTTTTTTATTTGTAGAAACATTCCCAATTGGTTTCCAGTTCTTATGACCACTGTTTGTTGCCAGTACATGTTCTTTATTATTCTTAGATCTTTGCTATCTATGTTTATGCTTTTTAAAATGTTGATTATTTTCTTGGTGCTTTACTTTGTCAAATGCTTTGGTATAATCTATGAAACATAGGTATAGATCTGTTTTCACCTCTATGACTCGTTTTTCTAAAGATCTTATGATGTATATGGCATTGCTTGTTCCTTTATCTCTAACAAAACCACACTGTTCATCGCTAATTTCTAGACTGATTTTGGTTCGCACTCTTCGAATGATGATTTTTAGTAATATCTTAGTCATGTGACTCATAAGGCTTATTGTGCGATGATCATCGCATTCAATCGCACCAGATTTCTTGGTAGGGCTATGAATATTGATTTGAGCATGTCGTCTTGTATATATCCAGTGTTGTAGGTATCATTCTATATTTTCGTTATTATTCTATTCCAAAATCCCCCATGGCTTCAATCTCTTCTTTAGTTATATTATCTGGTCCAGGAGCTTTTCCTGCTTTCATATTGCGCAAGGCGTCTTCCACTTCTTCTTTGAGTATTTCTGGTCCTTCTCCATTATCCTTAATATTTACCTCTGTTCGTTCATCATTATAAAGATCTTTAATGTATTCTGTCCATCGTTCCCTTATGCTTTCTTGTTCAATCAACAGTTTTCCTTTCTTTGATTTTAAACATCCAGTTTTTTTATTGTATTTTTCTTCCTGTTAATTCTTCAATTTGTTTGTATATAGCTTTGGCATCTCCTTTTGGAATAGTGAGAGATATTGTGACATTTGGATTAGTGAGAGATATTGTGACATTTGGAATAGTGAGAGATATTGTGGCATTTTGATTAGTGAGAGATATTGTGACATTTGGAATAGTGAGAGATATTGTGACATTTGGAATAGTGAGAGATATTGTGAAATTTGGAATAGTGAGAGATATTGTGACATTTAGAATAGTGAGAGATATTGTGACATTTAGAATAGTGAGAGATAATGTGACATTTTAATTAGTGAGAGATTATTGTGACATTTGGAAGTGTGGGTTATTGTAACTTAAAAATATTAGTTATCATGACTTTTATATGTATGGGTTGTCATGACTTTTATATGTATGGGTTATCATGACTTTTATATGTATGGGTTATCATGACTTTTATATTTATGGGTTATCGTGACTTTTATATGTATGGGTTATCATGACTTTTATATGTATGGGTTATCGTGACTTTTATATGTATGGGTTAACATGACTTTTATATGTATGGGTTATCATGACTTTTATATTTATGGGTTATCGTGACTTTTATATGTATGGGTTATCATGACTTTTATATGTATGGGTTATCGTGACTTTTATATGTATGGGTTAACATGACTTTTATATGTATGGGTTATCGTTACTTTTATATGTATGGGTTATCGTGACTTTTGTATGTATGGGTTATCATGATTTTTATATGTATGGGTTATCATGACTTTTATATGTATGGTTTATCATGTCTTTTATATGTATGGGTTATCGTGACTTTTATATGTATGGGTTATTGTGACTTTTATATGTATGGGTTAACATGACTTTTATATGTATGGGTTATCATTACTTTTATATGTATGGGTTATCGTGGCTTTTATATGTATGGGTTATCGTGACTTTTGTATGTATGGGTTATCATGTTTTTTATATGTACGGGTTATCATGACTTTTATATGTATGGGTTATCATGACTTTTATATGTATGGGTTATCATGACTTTTATATGTATGGGTTATCATGACTTTTATATGTATGGGTTATTGTGACTTTTATACGTATGGGTTATCATGACTTTTATACGTATAGGTTATCATGACTTTTATATGTATGGGTTATCATGACTTTTGTATGTATGGGTTATCGTGACTTTTATATGTATGGGTTATCATGACTTTTATATGTATGGGTTATCATGACTTTTATATGTATGGGTTATGGTGGCTTTTATATGTATGGGTTATCGTGACTTTTGTATGTAAGGGTTATCATGACTTTTATATGTATGGGTTATCATGACTTTTATATGTATGGGTTATCATGACTTTTATATGTATGGTTTATTGTGGCTTTTATATGTATGGGTTATTATGACTTTTATATGTATGGATTATTGTGGCTTTTATATGTATGGGTTATCATGACTTTTATATGTATGGGTTATTGTGGCTTTTATATGTATGGGTTATCATGAATTTTATATGTATGGGTTATTGTGGCTTTTGGAAGTGCTGGATAATCTGAACAGTATGTTTTCTGTGACTTTTGGAGTGAAAGATGTTGTGACTTGAAATATGGTTATAATTACATTTGGAAGTGCGGGATACTGTGAGTTTTGGAAGTGTGGGTTATCATGACTTTTCTAAGTGTGGAATATTGTGACTTTTGGAAGTGTGGGTTATCATGACTTTTCTAAGTGTGGGATATTGTGACTTTTGGAAGTGTGGGATATTGTGACTCTTGGAAGTGTGGGTTATCATGACTTTTGGAAGTGTGGGATATTGTGACTTTTGGAAGTGTGGGATATCATGACTTTTGGAAGTGTGGGATATTGTGACTTTTGGAAGTGTGGGATATCATGATTTTTCTAACAATGGGATATCATGACTTTTGGAAGTGTGGGTTATTGTTAGTGTGGAACAGCAATGGATATTGATGGGAAAAACTGAAATAACTGTAGTATTGTGATCCCTTACCTGTAGCACATGCTGATAAGAACATTTTGAGCATTGTGAAATTTGTAAAGAGCATCTGTTCACGGATTATATGTGGATCAAATACTGGAATGAAAAAATGAAAACCAAGTCACACATCTTATCATCTTCGGTGTAAAGTAAAAAAAAAAAAAAGTAAAGAGCCTTGTCACGCCATGTGGCATATAGGGAATATGGTGTTAGTGACCATAAATTTTACAGACATTCAGCACATGATTTTTGGGGTAATGTGGTTGGTATTATGTCCGTGCCACTTTACTTTCCCAGAAGAAAATCCGGTACCCATTTAAGTCTGGGTGAACCCGGAAGCCGTTGGTTGGGATCAAACCCTATCTCTTGTCCTTTGTAGTCCAGTTCATCAACCACTGAGTTATTGTGGCTCCCCATCTTCAGTGTGACATGTGAATATTGTTGCCAAAAGGAAAGTAGAGAAAAAATATAGAAATGGATCAATAAATAATATCTAAAACAAAGAACACAGGAAATGGATTAACAAATAATCATCATGTGCCATACCAGTTGGCATAGGCGATCATGTCCCTCCACAATCTTCTATCTACAGTGCATCGTATCAGTTCTGTTGTTGACTGTTTTCCATGCCATGACACCAAGCTATCCAGTATTTTCTCTCTTTGTCGTCCACGATCTCTCTTTCCTCTTATTTTGCCAGTTGTAACCAAGTATTCCAACTTTTCTCTTCTCGTGATATGCCCGAAAAATGTTGATTGTTTCTTTCTGATGTTTTTTAAGAGCTCCCTTTTTGTGTTGGCCTTTTTGAGAACTTCCTCATTGGTCTTTTTAGCTGTCCAGGGAACTTTCAACATTCTTCTGAGAAATCCCATCTCTGTGGCCTCTAATCGTCTTTTCATTTGTTTGTCTACTGTCCATGATTCGCTTCCATAAGTCAGAATTGGTTCTATATAGTACCGATGAACTCTCTTTCTCATTTTTATTGACATAGATTTGTTGCACAAGATATTTTTCATTTTCTGAAATGCTATTTTGGCCTGAGCTATTCTGCTTTTAATTTCTGTGGTGCATCTTCCATCTGATGTTATTATTGTGCCCAAGTATTTCAAACGTTGCACTTGTTTCAGATTTGTCTTGTTTATTTTTATGCTGCATGATGGTGATGATTGTTTCTTCGATATAACCATTACTTCTGTTTTCTTACTATTCAGACTGAGACCTTTCTTGTTGCTTTCTTTTACTATTATGTCTATCATTTCTTGTAGTTCATTCTCTGTCTCTGCTATTAAGAATGTGTCATCTGCATATTGCAAATTATTTATGTTGTGACCGTTGACTTCAATTCCTTTTTTGTCCACTATTGATCTCATAATATGTTCGCTGTAAAGTGAAAACAAATCCGGCGACAGAATACATGTCTGCCTTGTCTGACTCCTTGTTTTATAAATTGAAATTGTCCTGTTTGGTTGTTAATTCGTATAGCTGCTGTTTGTTGCCAGTACATGTTTTTCATGATTCGCAGATCCTTGCCATCAATGTCTAATTTCTCCAGCATATTGATTATTTCCACATGCTTTACTTTGTCAAATGCTTTTGTGTAGTCTATAAAGCACATATATAGATCTTTCTTTACCTCTATAGATCTTTCTATCAATAGAATTATTAAGATGTATATTGCATTATTGGTGCCCTTTCCTTCCACAAATCCACATTGTTCCTCACTTATTTCTGGTTTTATTTTGTTCCTTACACGCCTCATGATGATTCTTAGTAATATTTTAGTCATATGGCTCATGAGACTAATAGTGCGATGGTCTTCACAATCAGTGGCGCCTGACTTCTTCGGTATGGCTACAAAGATAGATTTTAGTAGATCTTCGGGTATGTGTCCAGTGTTATATATGTCATTGAGTAGTTTTGTTATGACTTGTACTCCCAGCTCTCCTAATGCATTTATCTCTTCGATTGTTATATTTAACCAATAATATCGAACACAAAGAAAAACAGGAGATGGATTAACAAATAATATCTAAAACAATCAACACTGTAGAATATGCAGAGGATATAAACAAAGGTGAAAAAAATATAGGAGAGAGATGGATTAACAACAAATACCTAAAACAATCAAACATTTGATGATGGTCAATGTCTCAATGAAGAGAGAAAAAAAAGCCTAGAATAGAACAGAACAGTTTAGTTCACTGATTCAGCTCTTCAGACATTTTTATGATTTTAGTTCATGTTCTGGTTTGCCTAGGATGGTTGCAGGAATGGCATGCAGTCACATAATAGAACTATTAGAGAATGTATGGACAATCTACAGGATCTAATACGAATTGACTATCCTGGAAACTTCAGTACACATAGCAATGAAAGAGATGGTAAAATAAGGGGAGTGGATTAGAGCATATTCTGAAGTCTTTCAATGACCATATGTTGATGGTGAATAAAAATTCACAAGTTCAACACAAGCCATTGGCTCTTAGACCATAAAAATTGGTGTAGAGAATGCGATATAGGGTATATAGTGTTAGTAGAGTAAAGAGCCAAGAGGTGTATAGGGAATATAGTGTTAGTAAAGTAAAGAGCCAAGAAGTGTATAGGGAATATAGTGTTAGTAGAGTAAAGAGCCAAGAGGTGTATAGGGAATATAGTGATAGTAAAGTAAAGAGCCAAGAGGTGTATAGGGAATATAGTGTTAGTAAAGTAAAGAGCCAAGAGGTGTATATGGTATATAGTGTTAGTAAAGTAAAGAGCCAAGAGATGTATAGGGAATATAGTGTTAGTAAAGTAAAGAGCCAAGAGGTGTATAGGGAATATAGTGTTATTAAAGTAAAGAGCCAAGAGATGTATAGGGAATATAGTGTTAGTAAAGTAAAGAGCCAAGAGGTGTATAGGGAATAAAGTGTTAGTAAAGTAAAGAGCCAAGAGGTGTATAAGGAATATAGTGTTAGTAAAGTAAAGAGCCAAGAGGTGTATAAGGAATATAGTGTTAGTAAAGTAAAGAGCCAAGAGATGTATAGGGAATATAGTGTTAGTAAAGTAAAGAGCCAATAGGTGTATAGGAAATATAGTGATAATAAAGTAAAGAGCCAAGAGGTGTATAAGGAATATAGTGTTAGCACCCATACTTTTTTTCACCATCCACAAATTATTTTTGAGGTAAAGGGTCGGTATTTTTTTTTCCCGTACGCCAGCTTTTACCTCTGACGAAGTCTCTAGAGACTAGGAACTGAATTTTGCGTGTTAATCCATTTTTCCCTGGCAGCCATGTGCATAGGGGTCCCTCGATGCACAGGCAGATAACTCTGTCTTCGGAGGTACTCATATTTTTTTCCATCGATGAGTAATTGATGTTTCAAGCCGGGCCTCGCTGCTGAGACCAGGGGTGGTTGTCCGCAGAGAGAAATCATAAATAAAAATCCCAACCGGCGTAGCCGGGATTTAGACCCATAACCTCTCTGTCCCGAGGCCGGCGTCTTGCCTCGAGACCAACCAGTTCCCCCATGTCGGTGATATGCCTGAGCTGGTTTACTTTCCATGAAAAAATCTTGTACTCATTTAAAGCTGAGTGAACCTGTAAACTGTTGATCAGGATCGAACCAGACCTCTTATCATCAGTGGTCCAGTTCACTAACCATTGGGCTGTTGTGGCCCCCAATAAGAGAAATCATCATCATCAAGTACCAAGCCAGCTGGCGTAAGTGATGATGTCTCTCCACAACTTTTGATCTCGACAGTTATTTACCATTTGTGTTGTTGACCTTCTGCCAAGTCATTCTCTTAAGCTGTCTGGTTTTCTCTTGCTTCCCTCGATCTCTTCATCTCTCAATTTTCCCAGTTGTCATAATATAATTCAGCTGTTCCCTTCCCATTGCATGGCCAAAAAATGATGATTGTTTCTTCCTAATTTTGGAAATTTACTTCGCTTTTTTGCTTTGGCCTCTCTCAGAATATTTTCATTACTCCTCTTAGCTGCCCATGGTATTCTCAACATTCTTCTGTCAAACTACATTTCTACAGAATCCAGTGATTTTCTTGTCTGTTGACATATTGTCCATAATTCACATCCATATGTTAAGACAGGCTCTACATAATATTTAAGAACTCTTTTTCTTCAAGAGATAAGAAAAGTAGTAATAGAAATAGTCATCTGGTAAATACCAACAAAAAGGAGAAAATACACTAAGCAGTGGCCTACAAGCCTTGTAATATCTGATAGGACAACCAATGACGAGACCCCCATGTAGCTAACAGTGAGGCGAGAAAAGAATAGAGTCACTGTTACCTGCCATGCATGTCATAAGAGGTGACTAAGGTGGTTTTAAATTGTTGCCTGCACAGTCAAGTAGGACGTGCACAGAGCAACCATGTCAATGGAATTTATAGATTCCTTTTGGAACATGCTGTGACAAGTGATGGAGGAGGTGTGGGGACGGTGACAAGTGATGGAGGAGGTGTGGGGACTGTGACAAGTGATGGAGGAGGTGTGGGGACTGTGACAAGTGATGGAGGAGGTGTGGGGACTGTGACAAGTGATGGAGGTGTGGGGAATTCCTGACCGTAGTGAAACTGGTTCCATAGACCGAGTAAAAGAGAAGGAGGAGAAATAGTTGCCAGCCGAATTCAGGAGCAGAATATGAAGAAAATAGACTACACTGTCATGACCTACAAACTTTGTGACATCTTACAGGACAATGACGATGTTTCTTAACTTTTTTTTTTTCAAAGTTAATGGCCACCCTTTGTAGAGTACCTCAAGTCTGACTTACACTGTTCATGTTTCCATTATTCTCTGACATCCTCAGTCTGGGACTTCCGGTCAATATGGCAGATAGGAGGTAGGAACCGTTGAGGATCAGTCTGTGAAGTGTTCCTTGTTATTATTAGCAATTATGTGAGCTGTGTGTCTCATCCGTTTTGATCGTGTTTCGATATTCCGATTGTTTACGATGAATGATGATATCATATGACAGGGAACAGTTGGCTGTGTTCACTTTCTGTGTGGTTTCGCCTTATGTCTTTTGCCGTGTGCTGAGACTGCTATGATGGGGACAACAGCTACCTTTATTTGTTAGGGAGATGAGTTAGTAATTCGGATGATTCCAATGGCACGGTGGTTGAGCAATTATGGATTTTAATTCATTTGCAGTGATATCGGGGCCTTCCATAACCAATTATGGATTTTAATTCATTTGCAGTGATATCGGGGCCTTCCATAACCAATTATGGATTTTAATTCATTTGCAGTGACACCAGGGCCTTAGAATAACCATAACCATCCTTAATCTGCCTTATCTTGCTTCTCATTCCAAGTTCACTATACTGTAGTTTTTGTGATCATTTCTGGATCTCTTAGCACAGATCCATCCAGCCCCCAGGTCCTGCTGATCTGTGTACTTCTGCTTGATTGACTTCTTGAGCAACGCTATTTGTCTAACAAATGTTCAAAGACGTTTCCCCAGGAGGGAACCGTGATAGTTCAATGGTTAGCGAAATGGACTACTATGGACAAGAAGTCAGGTTTGATTCTGATCGACGACTTCCAAGTTCACCAAGCCTTAAATGGGTACTGTGTTCATTTTCTAGAAAGGTAAACTTCATCATTATGATGCGCCATACCGGTTGGCATTAGTGAACTGGACTACAAAGGACAAGAGGTAAGGTTCAATCCCAAATGACGGTTTCCGGGTTCACTCAGCCTTAAATGGGTACCGGATTTTTTCAGGGAAAGTAAAGCGGCACGGGCGTAATACCGACCACATTACCCCAAAAATCTTATGCTGAAGGTCTGTAAAATTTATGGTCACTAACACCATATTCCATATACGCCACTTGGCGTGACGGGGGCTCTTTACTTTTTATACCGGTTGGCAAAGGCGATCATGTCCTTCCACAATTTTCTATCCACAGTGCAATCATATCAATTCTATTGTTGACTGTTTTCCAATCAATGACACCAAATTATCTAGTATCTTCTTTCTGTCTTGTTCACAAACCATGAAAAATGAATTTTTCTTTCTTATGTTCTTTTAGAAGCTCCCTTTTTGTGTTGGCCTCTTTGAGAATGTTTTTATTGGTCTTTTTAGCTGTCCAGGGAACTTTCAACATTTTTCTTAGAAATCCCATCTTTGTGGCCTGTAATTGTCCTTTCATTTGTTTGTCTACTGTCTATGATTTGCTTCCATAAGTCAGAATTGGCTCTATATAGCACCGATGAACTCTCTTTCTCACTTCTTTTGACATAGACATGTCACACAAGATGTTTTTCATTTTCTGAAATGCTATTTTAGTCTGAGCTATTCTGTTTTCTATTTCTGTGGTGCATCTTCCATATGATGTTATTATTATGCCCAAGTAATTGATGTTTTGCACTTGTTTCAAATTTATCCTGGTTATTATTATGTTACAACATCTTGTTCTCATTCTTCTTCTTCTTTCCTTCCTCATTTGCCTTTCAGCATCGAGGAGAGGAATAATTTGTGGTCTTTTGCTCTTCTGTTCACTTCTGCTACTGTTATGTTTCCTAGTGCTTCTAATATTCCAACCATCCATCTTTTTCGTGGTCGACCCTTGGGTCTGGTATTCTTACAACGTTTGCTGAAGGCTTGTTGTGTTGTGTTTTTATCTTTCTGCCTTGTCACGTGGCCAAACCATTTTATCTGTTGTTTCTTTATATATTTTATGGCAGGGGCTATTCCTAGCTTTTTTCTCAGTTCTTCATTTCTGATCTTATCTCTCAGACTGTTTCCTGTCATTCGTCTAACACATTTAATCTCAGTAGAGGTTATTTTTCTTATTGTTCTTGCATCTAGGGTCCAGGTCTGACATTGGTAACACAACTTTGGGATGAAGATTGTATTGTATAGTGCTCGTTTCGCCTCCAGAATTATTTCCTTGTTGGACAATAGTGGTGATAACTGTCCAATGATTTGACAAGCTTTGCTGCATCTTGATTCTATTTCTGCTATTTGTGAATTATCACTATCATTTGTCACTAAACTTCTAAGGTATTTGAATTCCTCTACTTGTTTTAGTCGCCTGCCTTCTATAGTTATGTTGATGTTCTGTTTATTTTTGGTAACATTCATGACCCCTATTTTGCCGATGTTGATTTTCATATTGTATTTTGTGCCTGAGCTGTTGAGTTTGTTTAAGTGTTCTTGTAGGTCTTCTATTGTTTCATGTATTAGTGCCTGATCGTCAGCAAATAAAAGCTCATTGATCTCCTCTGTCTCTGATAGGTTGGCTAACTTGCATATATAGTCCATGTATGTAATAAACAGTAGGGGGGATAATATGCACCCCTGTCTTACACCTTATCTAACTTTGAAGTGGTCTCTGTGTAGCCTGCTAATGTTCTGACCCTGCAGCTGCTGTTGATGCAGAAACTTTTAATTAGGTTGGTTAGATGTTGGCTTACTCCGTATGTTGTTAGTATCTCCCACAGTTGTTCTCTGTTTACTCTGTCGAATGCATTTTCCTGGTCAATGAAAGCTATGTATAAATTTTGATTGTGTTCTGTCATTTTTTCTGCAAGCTGTTTTAATGTAAATGTTACAACATCAATATAACTACAGAAGGCAGGCAACTAAAACAAGTAGAGGAATTCAAATGCCTAGGATGTCTAGTGACAAACAACAATTTACAAACAGCAGAGATAGAGTCAAGATGCATCAAAGATTGTCAAATCATTGGACAGCTATCACCACTATTGTCCAAAAAGTAAATAACACTAGAGTCGAAACAGGCAGTCTACAATACAATCTTCATCCCAATGTTGTGCTACCAATGCCAGTCCTAGACCCTAGATGCAAGAACAATAAGAAAAATAACTTCTACTGAGATTAAATGTGTTAGACGAATGACAGGAAACAGCCTGAGAGACAAGATCAGAAATGAAGAACTGAGAATAAAGCTAGGAATAGCCCCCGCCATAAAATATATAAAGAAACAACAGATAAAATGGTTTGGCCACGTACCAAGACAGAGTGATCAAAACACAACACAACAAGCCCTCAATAAACACTGCGAGAATACCAGACTCGACCACGAAAAAGATGGATGGATGGAATATTAGAAGCACTAGGAAACATAACAGCAACAGAGGTGAACAAAAGAGCAAAAGACCACAAATTATATCTTCCCTCAACGCTGAAATACAATTGAAAAAGGAAAGAAGAAAAAGTAGATAATTATGTTGCATGATGATTGTTTCTTCAATATGACCATTAATTCTGTTTTCTTACTATTCAGACTAAGACCTTTCTTGTTGCTTTCTTCTACTATTATGTCTATCATTTCTCATTGTTCTTTCTCCATCTCTGCTATTAAGACTGTGTAAGACCGCAAATCGCAAATTGTTTCTGTTGTAACCGTTGACTTCCAATTCCTTTTTTGTCTACTATTGATCTTATGATACACTTCCTAAATTCACCAAGTTACACACAATTTTTTTTTTGCGTTCACCACCCTCAGACGAAGTCCCTTGAGACTAGGAACTGAATTTTGCGTGTTAATCCATTTTTCCCTGGCAGCCGTGTGCACAGGAGTCCCTCGCCGCACAGACAAATAACTCTGTCTTCGGAGATACTCATATTTTTTATTCCGTCTATGAGTAATTGATGTTTCAAGCCAGGCCTTGCTGCTGAGACCAGGGGTGGTTGCCACAGAGAGAAATCATAAATAAAAATCCTAACTGGTGCAGCCGGGATTTGAACCCACAACTTCTCTGTCTCGAGACCAACCAGATCCCCCCCCCCCCCCACACAATTATATGAAGATACCCTTTATTATAAATATATTATAATATATATAATATAAATAACAAAATTGGGAGTCTCTGTAGCCTAGTTGGGAAAACCACCCAACTAGGCTACCGATGTTCTGACAACTCGTGTTTGATTTTCATTGGAAGCAGTGTGAATTGTACTCATGATTGGGAAAAAAAAACCCTCACGATCGACCCAGCTGCTGGCAGAAAGTGTATGAAATTAGTACTCTGTAAAGGTAAGGTAAAGGTAAAGTACGAGATTTGAACCGGCGTCTTAGCACGCGAGCTTGCACCCATATGTGCTCGGCCGCCTATCCAGAAATGTTCGGAGATTTCTGTATAGTGTCGCCTCAAGCATCGAAACTCAGATGCGAAGCAACATTCCTGACCTTCCCAGGTTAATACCCTGGTACCCATTTCTGCCAACGGCTGGGTCGACCGTGGGGGTATTTTTTTTTCCCCAACCACGAGTACAATTCACACTAAAAATCACTAGTACTCTGTGTAGGTGAGGAATGCCACCTCCCATCGTGAGTTTTGATGCTTGAAGTGACACTATCCAGAAGTCTCCGAACACTTCTGGATAGGAGACCAAGTCACATATGGATAAAAACTTGCATGCTAAGACACCGATTCAAGTCTCGTATTTTACCTTTACCTTTCATCATTTCACCTTCTGATACAACGAATCATATTTACAAACTAAAATCCAAACATACTCACCTCGGCTCTTTTCTATTGCCAGACCAAATACCATCCCTGACATAACACTAATTAAAAGCTGGACTGCTGATCTGTTAGACCAGTACTGTGTTGGCCAAGTCATCGTGGTTTCCTCTCCACTGTTAACGTGTTTGCCATAAGAATTTTTAACATCCTGCGATGTACTTGACATTGCTATTTTTATATACAGCACCTCTGAGAAGAATAAATTTATATTTACAAAGTGGACATTTCTTGTGTTCATTTACATTTAGCGCCAGTAAATGAGACATTCTCTCCTGATAATGGCAACAACTTATTACACATTTGCTTATTTATTAGCGAAATTAAACTCATTAGGAAACACTGCGTTAGACCTGATGTTGCCATGGCAAGGTCAGCGGCCCATTACTGACAAAGATATCATTGTACCTCTCAGTTGGACTCCCCCAAGTAACAATCTACATAAAAAGAGTGTTAAATGTAATTCCTCTAAACTCAAATTACAAAAACATAAACTATATGATTAGGAACTGGGGATTGTGGCACCGCTCCACAAAACGAAAATGGAAAATAGTTTTAATTAATAAAACTTAACACATTAAGCTGCATGATCACCCAAAAGCCAAGCCAACTGCACTACAACAAATGCATATTACAACATCTTCCAAATAACTCCATAAGGGTCATATGACTTCAACAAACACTGTCTAATCTGTCCTATTTGGTGCTTTTCTCTTAAGATTACTCCATCCTTTTTATCTTTTCTTCAAGTATATTTTGTCCTACCCCATTTTCTTCACTTCTTGCACTAGGAATTACTGTTACTCAACTCAACTCTGTGTTATTAACTGAGTGTAGTGTTAATAATGTTTACTTCGTTGTCTGGTTGTTGTGCATCCCTGCATCGTCCTGTTAGCTGACGCCCATTGGCCCTGAAGATTCGTTATTTTTTTTAACCATCATCATCATCCTGTGTGTGCTTGATAGGCTTGGCTAAAATTAGTAGTAAACTAGTTTTAAAAGAAGGAAAAAAAACAAACAAACAAAAACGCAAGTAGTCACTTCTGACTTTGACTGTGTGTCGAGTTAGTGGTGTCGTCACTCACACTGTAGAGTAGACTCTAGTGTGAATGAGTTCATCGAAGCTTTAACTTTAAAGTCATCATCGAGTGCCTTCTCCGCAACGAAGGTTGGCTACCATGGATCGCCATTCTACTCTGTTTCTTGCTTTGATGGTGCAGGCTGTCATAGATTGACTTGTCCATCTTTTGATGTTACTCGTCCATGTTAGTCTTGGTCTGCCACTGCCTCTTTTACCTTGTATTTTTCCTTCCAATATTACTTTTAGTAGGCTGTTGTGTCTTTTAACATGCCCCAAAAATTTCATTTGTCTTGTCTTAATTGTATTTAGTAGTTCTCTTTTTATTTTCAGTTGTTTTAAAACTTCATCGTTTGTTATCTTTTGTTTCCATCCAATTCTCCCTATTCTTCTATAAATCCACATTTCAAAGGCTTCAATTTTCTGTTCTGTTTTCTTGTCTAATGTCCATGTTTCTGCACCATACAGGAATATTTAGAAGATGTAACATTTTGCCATTCTTAGTTTCAGCCCTGTTGATATTTGTTTTGATGTTAGTATGTTCTTCATGACATTAAAATTACTTTTTGCCATACCTTTTCTTTTGTTTATTTCAATTTTACATTTTACATCATTGGTTATAGTTTGTCCCAGGTAGTTGTAGCTCTGGACTGTCTCCAGATGTATTCCTTCCACTTTGATATTTAATTGTAGGTCTTGAGAATTTTCTTTGTTTATGATCATAGTTTTAGTCTTTTTGATATTCATTTCTAGTCCATATTTTTTGCTTGTTATGTTTATCACATTAAGTAATTGTTGTAGGTCTTTAGGATTTTCTGCTAGTAGAACAGTATCATCAGCATATAACAGGTTATTGATTATTTTTCCATTAATGTTTAGACCTGGTATCTCTGAGATGTTTTTAAAGATTTGCTCAGTGTATAGATTGAACAAGCTTGGTGATAGGATGCATCCTTGTCTTACTCCTCTTTTTATGTCCATGGGTGTAGAGTTCTCCTTGTTATATCTTATTGTTGCTGTTTGCTCCCAGTACAAATTACATATTAGTCGTGTGTCTGCGTCGTCTAGATTTATATCCTTTAGGCAGTCTATAAGTTATAAGTTGGTTATGGTGTATTCTATCGAAAGCTTTGGTGTAGTCTATGATAATGAAGCAGGCATATAATACATATATTATAACAACTTCAAAGTACTTAAACTAAAACAAAAATCTCAAATGTTACCAAAAATGGTGTTGTTATTACAATCAATGTAACATACAATGCATATGTTTTCAAATTATTTCTCATATTATTGTGAATTCTGCAGTAAAAGTAAGAGTAAGAGTGTAGAGTCAGTCTGTGAGTAGTCCACGTCCTATGAACTCCGACTCTGTTTAAAATTTAAAAGTTAATTCAACAACAACAAATCTTATTCCTAAATTTCTTCAACTAATTTACAGATCAAAGTTAATATAATTGCATCATATTCAGAGTATGTTATTACTTTAATTTACATCAAAATCAACTCGCTTCTTGTCCAAGACCATCAATTTTGATTTTGGAGCAAAGATTTACAGCTTCCATTGAAACGGGCGGCCGTTCAGACACAGCAAAAGGGAAAACTTGAGCCAGTGGTTCTCACATTACCACTACTGGACTCATCATCATCGAGTGCCGTCTCCGCAACGATGGTTGGCTACCATGGAGCGCCATTCTGCTCTGTCTCTTGCTTTGATGGTGCAGGTTGTCATAGGCTGGTTTGTCCATCTTTTTATGTTACTCGTCCATGTTAGTCTTGGTCTGCCTCTGCCTGTTTTACCTTGTATTTTCCCCTCCAGGATTACTTTTAGTTGGCTATTGTGTCTTTTAACATGGCCCAAAAAACGCATTTGTCTTGTTTGAATTGTGCTTAGTTGGTCTCTTTTCATTGTTAGTTATTTTAAAACTTCATCGTTTGTTTTCTTTTCCTTCCATCCAATTCTCCCTATTCTTCTATATATCCACATTTCAAAGGCTTCAATTCTCTGTTCTGTTTTATTGTTTAATGTCCATGTTTTTGCACCATATAGGAATATTGAGAAGATGTAACATTTTGCTATTCTTAGTTTTAGCAGGAATCGGCTCCCTCAATGAGATAGAACTGCTTGCACAGAACAGAGACAGATGGCGAGATTTGATAAAATATCTTTAAAAGAAAACTGCTAGAACAAAAATTCATATAGGAGAAGGTGTATCTTGGTCTACGCCCTATGGGCCGGTTACGGCTCGAAAGGTCAATAGATAGTTTTAGCCCTGGTGTTATTTGTTTTGATGTTAGTATGTTCTTCATGATTGGACTCCTTTGTGTTAAGTATGTGTTGTTATTCCCCGTTTTGGTGTATGTTTTACTTGTGACGAGTGGATGGACTATGAACGTTACCGATATTTAAGTGGAATATGATGTATTCTTCTTTGTGTCGTTTGTTCACGGTTCGACAGGCAAACACATAGTTTTCGACAACAATGGCGCTGTCCGGTATGTTCAACCCGAATTTGAAAAGTCTGTAACGGTGGATGGGGCGGAAGAATCCGAAATGATCAACTGCCTAGAAAGCGAAAACAGCAAAGTGTGTGGTACACGTGAGGCATATTCAGAACACGAAAGACGAATATGGCAGACCACCGTGAACGAGATTGGAGCCTCATCATGTAACATTCCAAAGAAAGCCGTGGAGAGAAACCGCCTAATAAAAGTAATATTGGAAGGGAAAATACAAGGTAAAAGAGGCAGAGGCAGACTAAGACTAACATGGACGTGTAACATCAAAATATGACAACAAGTCAGCCTATGACAATCTGCACCATTAATGCAAGAGACGGAGTGGAATGGCGCTCCATGGTAGCTAACCTTCGATGCGGAGACGGCACTCAATGATGATGATGATGGACTCCTTTGTATGTTTTTTTTTTTAGTTATTGAGTTAGTGAGTTATTTGCGGGTCATCATCATTGCACTCCGAACATGTCCATGTGTGTACTCAGATCCCCTTCTCAGCATGTCCCGCAGTGTCCAGCGACATACAACTCCAGTTCTGTGTTGGTTGATAAGTCTTCTTACACGCCCACTAAGTTTCTCGTTTCTGGCTGTGCCCATCTTAACTCCCATCTCTTTCATCCGAAGGAGTGACGTGGATTGGTGGTGGTCGAAGTCCTGTGCTCTTCCCACATCTCGGAGGGTTATTATTATTATTATTTTTGCAGTTTATTCATTCACTTGTCCGAAGGCTTTGGTGGTCGTTGAAGCACTTTTAATGGCGTCTTCACAGTTTTCCACCAGCCTTCAAGAGTAAGAGTTACTTTCTGAAATGTCACACTCACGAAGGTTTAATCCGTGGCCTGGTCTATTCTCTTAGGAGAATGAAGATTATATATATATACAGTAATCCATCAATTATCGCGGCTAATAAGGACCAGAACCGGCCGCGATAAGTGAAAAACCGCGAAGTAGTGTCACCCTCTCATTTTTAACATACGTACATTTTTTTGTGTATGTATAATATCAATAAGTGTATATGAAACCATATAAGTGCATATGTTATCATTAGAACATTAAAGAATAGTTTCAAACATGTAAATAAAATATTAATAGTATAAATAACATACATAAAATAATGGGTTTTTTTTTAAATAATAATTCCTCAATTTTGAATTTTTGAACAATCCGCGATGTACTGAGGTCGCGATAAATGAACCGCGAAGTAGCGAGGGATGACTGTATATAGGAGAATGAAGATATATATATATATAAACGGTATTGTTAAAGCTTCACGTAATAAGTCTACAACACAAATCAGAACGACGTTTCAGGCCTTCTACCGAACATGAAACACGCACAAATACGTATTAAAAATAAAAAATAAATAATAATAAACTCGAAAAAGAATCAGAAATGAGAGGAAAATAAGAATAATATCTTCTCTGTTAGATTTGATGTGGAAAGAACGGAAATGCGCACGGGTGCGTGTGCGTGCACAAAAGTGAAAAGGTTCCCTGTAAGATATTGTGTTATATGTTTGTTCCTGTTGAAGCCCTTAGCGCCGAAACGTCGTTCTGATTTGTGTTGTCCACTTATTACGTTAAGCTTTAACCATACTGTTTTTTTTTTTCTATCTCTTATATCTTTCCATCGCTTTCTCGTTCTGTCTTACCATCTTTTGCTGGATGCTGCACCATAAAAAACATCCCTAGAAAGGGAACAAGTTCAGCACAGTGTATTGTGATAGCTTTGCCAAAGAACAATATAAAACCATGACTTTTCGACCTACATACGGCCTTATTCAGAAAGAAAAAAAACGGACACACAAGAGAGATGTTATAGTCTAATTGTATTATAGAAAGCAACTTAAACTAATGCATTACTCATTCTTACTCGTTACTTATTCAAGATAAGCCAGTAGTTTTTGTTCTTTTATAATATAATTAGACCCTATAACATATCTCTTATGTCCGTTTGTTTGCTTTTGTTCTTTTCCAAGGAAGGCTGAATTTAGGCCAAAACGTTTTGTATTGTTCTTTGTAAAGCTGTTACAATACATTGTGTTGACTAGCTTTACCGCATTATCATAATCATTTGCATATTCAATCACATCATATCACAATCATTTGCATATTCAATCACATCATATCACAATCATTTGCATATTCAATCACACCATATCCCAATCATTTGCATATTCAATCACATCATATCACAATCAGTTGCAGATTTGCCTTAGCAAAGACTATGCGTCTTGTACGATGTTCGTATCATACCGAATGTGCACCTATGGGCTTGTCTAGTGTTGTGATATCAACTCTACAGCAACAATGAATATAACAGTGTTGTTATAGTTTAGTTAAATGTTAATAATTATTTGAATTCGAGTTATTATATTTATAAAACGCCCTACAGCGGCCATATGAACTGGAAACCAATTGGGTTTCTGCAAAAGCAGCTTTCCAAAAAATGAGGAAGATACTATGCAATCCATTTTTGACAATAGGAATAAGAAAAAGAATTCTTAAATGTTACGTAGAGCCAGTCTTAACATGTGGATGTGAATCATGGACAATAGGACAACAGACAAGAAAATCACTGGAGTCTGTAGAAATGTGGTTTTACAGAAGAATGATGAGAATACCATGGACAGCTAAGAATAGTAATGAAGATGTTCTGGGAGAGGTCAAAGCAAAAATAGAGCTGATTTCCAATATTAGGAAGAAACAATCATTATTTTTTTGGCCATGTAATGAGAAGAGAACAACTGGAATATATTGTAACAACTGGAAAAATTGAGGGACGAAGAGATAGAGGGAAGCAAAGAGAAAAAATAACAGACAGCTTAAGAGAATGGCTTGGCAGAAAGTCAACAACAGAAATGATAAATAGCTGCCGAGATCGAAGATTATGGAGAGACATGATCACCTACGCCAGTAGGCCCGGTACTTGATGATGATATTTTTAAAATTCCCGCCATATTTAAACAAATTAAAGTGTTACGTTTAACTTTAATATACTATATTTACTTGTCATCATCCTTTCTATTAGAGGTGATTCGTGAACATTTATTATGTTATGCTAAATTCAAGATTTGTTCTCACATAACAGCGAAAATATTGTGAGATTATAAGTAGACAACAACAAAATTAAAGTCAAGTCACACATAAACAACCTGCGATATGCCGATGAACGAGACGAGACAAAGAAAGAACTACCAAGAAATGATAGACACATTAGAGAAAGCAGCATGAAAGGTCTCAGCTTCGATTGTAAGAAACCAGACGTAAAGATCATAAGGAAAACAAAATTAATTATTTCCATAAGGCAGCATAAAAGCTAGGAATAGTCCCCTCCATAGAATATATAAAGAAACAACAGATACAATGGTTTGGCCACGTGACACGGCAGAAAGATCAAAACAAAACACAACGAGTCCTCAATAAACGTTGCGAGAATACCAGACCCAAGGGTCGACCACGAAAAAGATGGATCGATGGAATATTAGAAGCACTAGGAAACATAACAGCAGCAGAGGCGAACAGAAGAGCAAAAGACCACAAATTATATTTCCCCTTGACGCTGAAAGTCAAATGAGGAAGGAAAGAAGAAGAAGAAGAAGAAGAAACATAAAAATAAACGGGGCAAATCCGAAACAAGTGCAGCGCACCAAATACTTGGGCACTATAATAACATCAAACAGATGACGCTCCGTGGAAGTATATATATATATGGCCTTTGGCGTCTTGGCAGACGGTTGTTAGCAAGCGATTATAAACAGTCTAGAGTCTAGAGTCTAGGTAATATATTAATGTATTACGATGGATGCACTTACTGGGCAGCTTCTCTCGTGGCTAAATCTGCCAATATTGTACAGACAGATCCGAATGTAGAATTGAACAAGATGCATTTGTGGTGCCTGGCCTCGTCCCCCTTCTCCTGCATCTTTTGTCTTCTTATTTATTTTTTTTTTTTAAAATAATTATTTCCTCAAATTTGCTGCGCTGTTTTTTATTTATTTTATTTTTGGTCTCTGTGTGCTCCGATCTGATGCATGACTTTCCCGGTTTCTTTCGCTGATTGAGAATGCATTGAAGGAAGCCATGCAAACATCATTATATCTCAACACTGGTCTGCTCTTTGATCTCTCTAAGTTCGCCATACAATAACTATTTGGGAATGCAATTGTTTACCATTTTTCTCGCGTAGTCCACATTAGTCCCCGACTCCTAGGTGTTGCTATGATTGATGGCAATTTAGCTCGTTGCAAGATGTTAGAGTTGGTTACTTTGTCCTGTTATTTAATGTTCATTATCTTGTGAAATCAACACATGAAAACTGGTGAAAATTTATCCTGCCCTACATAAGTATTCCAAGTTTCTGATCCATATAAAAACGTTCTTAGCACACAACTTTGGTAAATTAGAATCCTAGTTCTGAGTGTAACTTTAGTGTTGACCCTTGCTCTATGTTTAAGTTTACCAAATGTTAAGCTGCCTTTCCGATTTCAGTTATGGTTATGCTAGGCCCTGGTATCACTGCAAACGAATTAAAATTCATAATTGCTCAACTGCCCGTGCCAGTGGAATCATCCGAATTACTAACTCATCTCCCAAACAAAGAAAGGTAACTGTAGTCCCCATCATAGCAGTCTCAGCACACACCAAAAAACATTAGGCGAAACCGCACAGAAAGTGAACACAGCCATCTGTTCTCCATCATACGATATCATCATTCATCGTAAACAATCGGAATATCGAAACACGATCAAAACAGATGAAACGTACAGCTCACATTGTGCACAGAGCACTCAACCCAGTAGCTCCTGCAACAAGCCGGACTTCCGATTTCAGTATTTATCCCTTCTGCCTTTTCATGAAGTGAGACGGTGGTTGCCGACCACAGAACCGAAGTAGGTGAACTTTCGCACATATTTGAGGGGGGTAAAGTAGACCGAAGTAACATTTCAGAAAACAAAAAAAAACATATTGTGTAACAAGTCTATGTCAATAGAACTGAGAAAGAGAGTTCATCGGTTCTATATAGAGTCAGTTCTGATCTATGGAAGTGAGTCATGGGCAGAAGACAACAAATAAAAAGACCATAGGCTACAGTGGTTGGATTTCTCAGATGAATATTGAGAGTTCACTGGACAGCAGCTAAAAAACCAACGAGGAAATTCTCAATGAGGTAAATAAATAATATTTTTTAAATCCAAAGAAAAATAAATGGCGTCAGACGATTTTAGCAAAATATAAATACTCACACATACATGCAAGATGAGAATTCAAACAGCAACTAATAATACCGCGGAAAAGCGCTTTTAAAACCCAGTATATTTCTTCTCAAGATCAAACAGATCTATACCTATGTTTCATAGATTACACCTAGGCATTTGACAAAGTAAAGCACCAAGAAATAATCAAAATTTTAGAAAGCATAAACGTAGACAGCAAAGATCTAAGAATAATAAAGAACATGTAATGGCAACAAATAGCGGCCATAAGAACTGGGAACCAATTGGGAATGTTTCAACAAATAAAACAGGGTGTTAGACAAGGTTGTGTGCTGTCACCAGATTTGTTTAATATTTATAGTGAGATTATTTTAAGATCCACAAGGGGCATGCCTGAAATAACAATTGGAGGTCATAATATAAATAATTTAAGGTATGCTGATGATACAGTCTTAATCGCTAAGAGTGAAAATGAATTACAAGAATTGTTGGACATTATAGTGAAAGAAAGCAAAAATAATGGACTCGGCCTTAATAGCAAAAAGACAGAGGTAAATGTAACAACAAAGAAAAAGACATCACCTCAGTGCAAAATAAAGACAAGTGGAACACTATTAAAACAGGTAAATGAATTTAAATATTTGGGAACTTTGTTAACCTCAGACGGAAGATGTACAAAAGAGGTGAGATGCAGAAAGGCTCAGGCAAAAGCAGCTTTGCAAAAAATGAGGAAGATACTATGCAATCCATTTTTTACAATAGAAACAAGAAAAAGAGTTCTTAAATGTTATGTAGAGCCAGTCTTAATATATGGATGCGAATCATGGACAATAGGACAACAGACAAGAAAATCACTGGAGTCTGTAGAAATGTGATTTTACAGAAGAATGTTGAGAGTACCATCGACAGCTAAGAATAGTAATGAAGATGTTCTGAGAGAGGTCAAAGCAAAAAGAGAGCTAATTTCCAATATTAGGAAGAAACAATCATCATTTTGTGGCCATGTAATGAGAAGAGAACAACTGGAATATATTGTAACAACTGGAAAAATTGAGGGACGAAGAGATAGAGGGAAGTAAAGAGAAAAAAGAACAGACAGCTTAAGATAATGGCTTGGCAGGTCAACAACAGAAATGATAAATAGCTGCCGAGATCGAAAATTGTGGAGAGACATGATCATCTACGCCAGCAGGCCCGGTACTTGATGATGATATCTCTTCGCATTTATTTATATATATTTTAAAAAATAATTTTTTTACATATGAATACCTTGTTAGTAGAAACGTTGGTTTGTTGTTTAGTTATATATTGTCCGCAAAGCTTAAATATCCAACTGTTTGTAATTTTATGTTCAATTTGCAAGTACTCAGTGTCCGTTCAACTGAGCAAGTTGAAAACCACAAACTGAAGCCTCACAACGGGAGTTACTTCCCGTCCGTGTTCAGACGATCAGAGAGACGAGGTGTCCATGAGGTTGTGATGCTGCTGCTGCTGCTGGTGGTGGTACATAGAGACATTGAAATTAAAGGATGGCGTCTTCCACAACAAACGAAGACGATATTCCCAGAGAGCTGAAAGAGAAGTTATCAACATTTGATACACATCTGGCAGAACTGGAGGCAGGACTTACACCACTGTTGTCAACTAACCGTGTGGATCTGAGCAGTAAGGTCGGTGTGAAGACTCAGTTGAGTTGGTTGACTACTAAATAACTAACTCTACTGTAGATATTCATTGAGTTGTTTAAAAGTAACTAAAGTCTATATTTTCTATTTTAGTTATTAGTGGTCTCACTGAGATTCTCTCTCATTCAAATACTGAATGATTTCGATGTACTCTCATCTCTCTGTCCTGATATTCAAGTTGGACTTGTTGAAAGTAGTTGGTAACAAAAGTTCAAGAGATGAGTGTAGTCAACCGTAATCACCTGAGTAGTGTGTTAGTGTATAATATATTCTTAGTATAGATAGTAAGTTAGTTGTTAAGTTAGTATAAGACAACTGACAAGTGTACGCTGTTGTACACTTATTACACTTCTAGTCTAAAGTAACTTACATATGAATTTATGAATTATTCTTCTTCTTACCTTCCGAGTCATTTGCCTTTCACTTTCAGCTTAGAGGAGAGATACAATTTGCGGTCTTTTGCTCTTTTTTTCCCCTCTGATGTTGTTATGTTTCCTAGCCTGCCTTTCATCGATCCAATAATCCAATCACCAATCCATCCTTTTCGTGGTCGACCCTTGGGTCTGGTATTTCAACAACTTTTATTGAAGGCTCGTTGTGTTGTGTTTTGATTATATGAATGATTGTGATAGTCATATATATTATATTACACTGATATACTTTTTATACTCACACTGTCAACTGTGACTTAAAACTCAGGACTCAAACTTACTTAACTTAAACTACTTAAACAGTACTTGTAACAATGTAGCCCGTAGGTGTTGGTCACTAAGTTGACTAAGCCAGTGTTATTCACTTACTTAACTTAACTTACTACCTCCTAGCTAACTTAGTAACTAAGTAACTAGGTGTAGTGTAGCTGTAGACTGTAGTTAACTTTGGTAACAGTAATCTACTGAATCATGAATCTATTGTTAGCTATTTAATACTATTTTGGTTGTCAAAACATAATAATATTGTTATCTCATACTGTACTGCCTCAAAATCCACGTTTTTTTTAATTTTACAAAGTACAAAGCATTTTGGAAAAAAAAATTAGGGTATGAGTATATATCTTATTGTTAATATCATAACAACAACTTTATAGCTTCAAACATTACTTACTATGATGTATTTTATATAAAAATATGTAGAATTTTAACATTTTTTATAAAATTTATTTACAAATATATTTTTTCAAGAAAATTGATAAAAGTAACTGAAAAACCTGATAAAGAAAAAAACAAAATTGAAAAGCATAAAAAAAAAACTGCACTTGAAATAATATGTACTGATTTATCATTTATCATGTGTGTCAGTAACACCGTAATTGTCGTTATTGTAAAATATATTCATTTTTACAGAAAACTGTAAAAGTTTAAAATTTTTACATTTAAAAATAAAATGTATGTGATTAAAAAAAAAATTTGAATTATCTTAACGTCAAAAAAATAAAAATAAGGCAGTTCATACAATCATGTCACAATATTTTTTTAAATCTACAAATTACAGTGATGTATTATATATAAAATTGTGTACAATTAAATGAATTTCTTATAAAAGTATTTACAATAATAATTTTGCTAGAAAAGTTAAAAACAAAAAATTGCATGATTAGCCTGCTTTTTCTAGAGCTGTAAGAAGGAATGGGCAATGCCTTCATCTTCCCTCTGGTGACAATATATGTTTCAGTGATCAATATATGTTTCAGTGATCAATATATGTTTCAGTGATCAATATTATCACTCAATGAAAAATCTGAAACCAAAATTCCTTCCATGTGGTGGATATATACAACTTCTATATTTTTTAACAGTAATCCATGATTGAATTAATCATGAAGTGTGTTCGGCTATAAAATAAATCGTTATTTACGTTTAAAAGTTTCTTATCAGTAAAAATACAATCACAAGATTAAAAACACAACGAAACCTGCTTCTAATAACACAGGAATTGAACGAGTTACAATGTAAGCATCCGAAATAGACTTTTCAACAGCTCGATTGGATTAAATACGGAAGGATTTTATTTAAACACTGAAAATAGACACCAAATCTCATTCAGCTTGTATTATTACACAGCTGGAATTAACAGGTATGCAATTTCGTCTGTTTGATGAGCTGGATAGAAAGAGTTAAGTAATATAACTTAGTATAGTATAATATTATTTTATTATTATTGTTTATTATATACTAGCCCTTGAGCTTGAGAGTGTCTTGACTCAAGGTGACCGTAGACGATTGTATTGTTGAGATACCATATTTTTGTATTCAGATATTGTCTATATATAGTATAGCTTAACTCTTTTCATACGATTCGTCACAAAATGCGCCATGCCGATTTAGCTATGTAATGCTTAATTGCAGTAAGGGATGACGTAAAATGAATTTACCAATTCATTTTGGGAATTGCTGTGACAAATAGTGGAGCGGATATGGTAAATTCCTGACTGGAATGAAAATGGTTCTGTGGATAGAATAGAGTAGTTGTTCTCCAGACTTGATGATAAATGCTTTTCTCTGGCCAACTTTGTCCACCCTTTATATTGGATTTTTTATAGGTAATTTTATGGCCATTTTTTTCATTGAGCCTTTAATTTGGCTATTCTTTTATTATATCATTATTATTGTATCATCATAATTGTATCACCATTATTATTCTATTACGATTGTATCATTTTTATTATTGTATCATCATAATTGTATCACCAGTATTATTCTATTACGATTGTATCATTTTTATTATTGTATCATTATTATTGTATCATCATAATTGTAAAACCATTATTATTCTATTACGATTGTATCATTTTTATTATTGTATCATTATTATTGTATCATAATTGTATCACCAGTATTATTCTATTACGATTGTATCATTTTTATTATTGTATCATTATTATTGTATCATCATAATTGTATCACCATTATTATTCTATTATGATTGTATCATTTTTATTATTGTATCATTATTATTGTATCATCATAATTGTATCACCATTATTATTATTCTATTACGATTGTATCATTTTTATTATTGTATCATTCCGTAGCTGGAGCCTATTGATGAGGCCAAGACGGATCTGGTTGCAGTCTATGCTATAAATTCTCTCTTTTGGAGTAAGTAGTTTTACAGATTATTATTACTGAATTTTAAAATGGTCTAAGTAGTTTTGTAAAATTTGTTTGTTTTGTCAACGTAAATGTAAGAATCCACCACAGGAAGACATTTTCATGTGTTGATCCTGTGTAAATTTGGTCTATTTCATTCCCTAGAAAATTGTAAAAGGGGGATAAGGCAGAAACATACTGCTCTCCCAGCTGGAGAAGGGTGCACACATTTCTGAGCAGAGTCAGTGACACTCCACACAACCATACAAACTCAACACACAAGATCTCCTAAGAACAAAACCTGTCATCCTTAGTGATGCAAGGTTATTCACACATGCGATGTCATGTCTGAAATGACACAGACTCATTCAGGGAATAAGGAACAACATGTGTTCGCTGTCAAGAAAGACAGAACTAGTCCTGCAGTGAATACCAGCACACTGTGGCAGCCCTGGAAATAAGAAAGCAGATGAACTCACAAAAGCAGGTGGAAGCCTTCAACACGTCCAACCAACTCCAAAGCCCCAATGAAATAAAGACAATCCTGAAACAAGCCAGAAAAACCGAATGGAGAGAGTTACGCGGAAAATATGAGCTACATAACAGCTTAAACAAAATGGCAGCTTATTTACATTCGAGCCATGGACTAAGCAATGTTTAGTTTGAACACCACGATATCTGTTATTGCAGCGAGTTGGCAGATTTTTGAAAATGTATTCGAGGGTTTGAACATAAATGTTTGTTCACAGTTTGTTAACCTTCGCTGCAGATAAAGTCTTTAATTTGATGGCTTAGTTTGTGACCTTGGTAGCTAAGGACCTAACTTGTGCAAACGGATGGCATTGGCAAGGATCATTTTGAATCTATGAAGTGGGGTTATTGGTTATGGAAGGCCTCGGCATCACAGCAAACGAATTAAAATCCAAAGTCTATGAGTGGGCTCATTTTGTGTTTAACTCAAAAGCATATGTGCTTTTTAACCAAAGACCTTTTTTGGGGGGACTCAAGGAAGATATCCCCGATGGAAGAATAAATTGTATTATTAGTCCCATAAATGATTCGCTTCCAGAGGTTTATGATGTAAACAAAGCAGTTTTGTTATTGCAAGTGAATAATGTCCACACCTATAATTGGTCAGGATTCTGTAGCAGCAGCAGCTTTATAGCGAACACAGAAAACATCATAGGATTGTGCTGTTCTGAAACAGCTATGCCATGCTACCCTAGAATTGCCTTTAATGGGATTACTGTGACCACAAACCACTCTCCATGTGTGTGCCACATATCTACACCCCATAAAGAAATACTGAATATAACAACATCATGTGCCGTCTGTGATATTAATGACCACAAACCAGAAGCCTCCTGTATGATTGATACAACTGTTGCACCAAGCAATTCATCAGCAGAGCCAGATCTATGGAATGTTAATCTGACATTGTTCTTGAATGATGTCCAAGTTAATGAGACATCAGAATCGTGTGGCAGCAGCTACAAGAAGGGAGCAGAGAACATCAAGTTCTGCTGCTATAAAGGAGACTTGCCTTGCTATCACAGAATTGCCTTAAATGGGATCACTGTAGTTGAAAACTTCTCTTGTGTAAACTACACATTCCACTGCTGCACAACTACACAACTACACTGTGACTTTCCAGGCATGTCGTAAGAGGCGACTAAGTAGGTTGAACGATGGCTTGACAAGCTGTCATTGTAAAAGTATTGTTATGGAAACAGAGCCATAGATTTTAGAAGCAGTGATCTCTGCAAACTGTGCCATTTTGGCATGCAAGGTTTCTGTTTTTGAGATTGTGGTTCTGCCCTATGTGCCGTCTTCGGCTTGAAAGGACAATAGATAGATAGATAGATAGATAGATTGCTTAATGCTATTTTCATTTAATTACTCACTATTCCTGTTTAAATTATTTATTTTAAACACATCACTTAATGTTTATTATTGTTACTTATAAAATATTAAAATATTCGTTTGTACTATTTCAGTGTACCTAAATGTTTGTGGTGTCAACCAAAAGAGCATGCTGTGAAGCAAGAACTGGTCAGTGAAGTTTATATTTATTTAGTAATATATGAACACTCACACACAGAGGTAAAAAAAAAAAATACCCCCACGGTCGACCCAGTCGTTGGCAGAAATAGGTACCAGGGTATTACCTGGAAGGTGAGGAATGTTGCCTCGCATCTGAGTTTCGATGCTTGAGGCGACACTATACAGAAATTTCAGAACATTTCTGGATAGGCGGCCGAGCACATATGGGTGTAAACTCGTGTGCTAAGACGCCGGTTCAAGTCTCGTATTTGACCTTTGCACAGAGGTGATTTCAGCTTCAGATTAAAACCTTAAAGTGCAATCTAATTTAGAAATGGCACTGTTGTCCTGAAAACTTGTTCTTTTAATTTGTCATGTATAGTTGCTGAATATCTTTTTTTCAGCTTGTTGGGGGGGGGGGGGGGGGGGCTAGATAGTGAAGGGCCTGGATTCAAATCACAAGTATTGGTGATGTTTTAAAATGGGGTGGGGGGGGGGGAGTGTACCTTCAGTGGGGTTTCCATTCTTTCCAGGGGAGTTCACTTACTTGGTTCTGAGGGTAAGCTGTCTAGTAATCCACGTTTCTTTATGGTGGTGCCCTCCCCTGGTCTCTGATAGTGAAATACAATGTTTAGCCATTCTTGGATAATGGCAATAAACAGGAGCTTCCGTGTGCACTCATGCACGTTAAAGAACCCTTGGCAGTTAAATTAGAAAGAAGCGTCCATAAATTTGACAGTTGCCCAGGCAAACTTGTCAGCAAAAACCTACCCACATTACGGATCCTAGGCAGTGCTACAGAGTTGGTGTACATGGTTAGGATTTCCCTTTGATTTTCTTCAGGAGGATATCGGAGCACCCATGGGCTTGTCCGATGTGCAGTAATGATGATCCTAATACAAACACAAGTATATCATGTTAGTTTTATATCTATAAATACATGACTTCACACATCCAGTCTCATATATTATCAGGTCAATATGGTGGATAAGGCGGCAGGAACCATTGTAGGTTATGTATGAAAAGTGTTCCTTGTAGTTTCCTGATATTCCAATTGTTACGATGAATGATGATATCGTATGACAAGGAACAGATGGCTGTGTTCACTTTCTGTGCGGTTTCGCCTTATGTCTTTTGGCGTGTGCTGAGACTGCTATGATGGGGATTACAGCTACCTTTCTTTGTTTGGGAGATGTGTTAGTAATTCGGATGATTCCACTGGCACGGGCGGTTGAGCAATTATGGATTTTAATTCGTTTGCAGTGATACCAGGGCCTTCCATGACCATAATCAGTTTTAGTTTACTCACATTATCACAAACGCATATTATTAACATTATACCAGTTGAGCAAAACACATCACAATTTGTACATAGCTTTCATTGACCAGGAAAAAGCATTTGGCAGATTAAACAGAGAACAATTGTGGGGGGATACTAATAGCATGTGGAGTAAGCCAACATCTAACCAACCTAATTAAAAGTCTGTACATCAACAGCAGCAGCTGCACAGTCAGAACAACAGCCGGTTACACGGACCACTTTGAAGTTAGATCAGGTGTAAGACAGTGGTGCGTACTAACCCCTCTACTATTTATTACATACATGGATTATATATGCAAGTTAGCCAACCCATTGGAGACAGAGGAGATCAACGAGCTTCTATTTGCAGATGATCAGGCACTAATACATGGAAAATAGAAGACCTACAAGAACACTTAAACTCAACAGCTCAGGCACAAAATACAACATAAAATCAACATCGACTAAGCAGAAGTCATGAATGTCGCCAAAAATAAACAGAACATCAACACAACTATAGAAGGCAGGCACTAAAACAAGTAGAGGAATTTAAATATCTAGGAAGTCTAGTGACACAAGACAATTCACAAACAGCAGAGATAGACTCAAGATGAAACAAAGGTTTGTCAAATCATTGACAGTTATCACCACTATTGTCCAACAGGAATTAACTCTAGAGGCAAAACGGGCACTATACAATAAAATCTTCATCCCAATGTTGTGCTACCAATTCCAGTCATGGACCCTAGATGCAAGAACAATAAGAAAAATAACCTCTACTGAGATGAAATGTGTAAGACGAATGACAGGAAACAGCCTGAGAGACAAGATCAGAAATGAAGAACTGAAAAAAAAGCTAGGAATAGACCCTACCATAGAATATATAAAGAAATAACAGATAAAATGGTTTGGCCACATGACAAGGCAGAGTGATCAAAACACAACACAACAAGCCTCAATAAACACTGCGAGAATACCAGACGCGAGGGTCGACCACGAAAAAGATGGATCAATGGATATTAGAAGCACTAGGAAACATAACAGCAACAGAGTTGAACAGAAGAGCAAAAGACTGCAAATTATATCTCCCCTTGACGCTGAAAGGAAAATGAGGAGGAAAAGAAGAGAAGAATACTAGTTGAGCAAATTAAAACTAGCTAAGAACACAGCCACCCATGCAACAATGAAATGAAACTAGCTGAGAACACAACCACCCATGCAGCAATTAAATGAAAACTAGCTGAGAACACAGCCACCCATGCAACAAAGAATGAAAACTAGCTGAGAACACAGCCCCCATGGCAGCAATTAAATGAAAAACTAGCTGAGAACACAGCCACCATGCAACAAAGAAATGAACTAGCTGAGAACACAACCACCCATGCAACAAAGAAATGAAAACTAGCTGAGAACACAGCCACCCATGCAGCAATTAAATGAAAACTAGCTGAGAACACAACCACCCATGCAGCAATGAAATGAAAACTAGCTGAGAACACAACCACCCATGCAGCAATGAAATGAAAACAGAGGTTCCTTTAAAACCAGCCTGATTGAACACTTCTGATATTTTTTGTACGACAAGATGTCACCTGCGTGTGTTAAAATGAGAATCAAGTTTCTGTGTTTTCATTTTTTTTGCAGCATGAATGGTTGTGTGTCTGTTTTAAGATGCTGACCCTACCTGTCATATTTATTTTTGCAAATTATTATCTCCATGCAGTCCCGAATACAGAGTTTATGGCTCGTGTGAAAGAGATCGAGGACAAAAGAAAAGGCACCTAAACTGAATAAGTCAGTTGCCAAACGCTATGTCCGAAGTGCCCTATGGAAGGCTGCGCAGCAGAATACAGAGGAAGGTAAAAAAAGGAGAAATAATTTTTGGAATGGTATTTGGTTTTTGCTTTACTGAATTATCCGACATTGCATGCCATGTAGCTTTCTTCCCAGAATGTAACACAAAATGGAAAACCAAAGTGTAAGAAAAAAAATTGCAATAACGGGAAGCGAGTTGAAACTACTGAAAATTGTAACCTAGATTACAACTCCTATCTGTAAATCTCCCAGTTACGATACGTAGTAAAAATTACCACATCAAAACACAAATTCCTAAAATGTTGACATTTTGCCATGTTCATGCATTATCCCCTTCCTAATTACCACATCAAAACACAAATTCCTAAAATGTTGACATTTTGCCATATTCAAACATTATCCCCTTCCTAATTACCACATCAAAACACAAATTCCTAAAATGTTGACATTTTGCCATATTCAAACATTATCCCCTTCCTAATTACCACATCAAAAACACAAATTCCTAAATGTTGACATTTTGCCATATTCAAACATTATCCCCTTCCTAATTACCACATCAAAACACAAATTCCTAAAATGTGACATTTTGCCATATTCAAAACATTATCCCCTTCCTAATTACCACATCAAAACACAAATTCCTAAAATGTTGACATTTTGCCATATCAAACACTCCCCTTCCTAATTACCACATCAAAAACACAAATTCCTAAAATGTTGACATTTTGCCATATTCAAACATTATCCCCTTCCTAATTACCACATCAAAACACAAATTCCTAAATTGTTGACATTTTGCCATATTCAAACATTATCCCCTTCCTAATTACCACATCAAAACACAAATTTCTAAAATGTTGACATTTTGCCATATTCAAACACTATCCCCTTCCTAATTACCACATCAAAACACAAATCCTAAAATGTTGACATTTTGCCATATTCAAACATTATCCCCTTCCTAATTACCACATCAAAACACAAATTCCTAAAATGTTGACATTTTGCCATATTCAAACATTATCCCCTTCCTAATTACCACATCAAAACACAAATTCCTAAAATGTTGACATTTTGCCATATTCAAACATTATCCCCTTCCTAATTACCACATCAAAACACAATTCCTAAAATGTTGACATTTTGCCATATTCAAACATTATCCCCTTCCTAATTACCACATCAAAACACAAATTCCTAAAATGTTGACATTTTGCCATATTCAAACATTATCCCCTTCCTAATTACCACATCAAAACACAAATTCCTAAAATGTTGACATTTTGCCATATTCAAACATTATCCCCTACGTATACCTTCCTAATTACCACTTACGGTGACCCTTAAGTGTTTTTTCTATTTATTACCACTGCTGTTGGAATTTTTTTTTTTTATTTTATTTTTTTTTTGGGAGATCTTGAGATACATCATTTAATGTAAAAAGTGTAGAAAAAAAAAAACAAACAACAAAAAAATGCCAATTTTTCAAGAAATTTTTTTTTTTTTTCATTATTTTTTGGTTGTGTGACCAGGGAAATTTCCTTGGTCTTCAGCAGACATGAAATAACCCTTTGTGATTCAGAAAGCACTGCCAATAATGCTGTGAGGTAGTAGAACATACTGATGGGCTTATTGTGACCTTACCGTTAGACACTGTAACATGTCCGGTCCAGAGGTGAAACTCAGGTCATAATCAACCTGAGCCAGGAATTTCGAGCCCTCGTGTTTTTGCCTAGTGTGAGCACATAGCTGTGTGTCAAACGTTCAGAGAATATACTATTTTTAGAGGATCTAAAAGTAAAAGTAAAGAGCTCCGTCACACTATGTGGCATATAGGGAATATGGTGTTAGTGACTATAATTTTTTGGGTAATATGGTCGGTATTGCCCGTGCCGCTTTACTTTCCCAGAAAAATCTGGTAACCATTTAAGGCTGGGTGAACCTGGAAGCCATCGATCAGGATCGAACCCAACTCTTGTTCTTAGTTGTAGAATCTCTAGAGAAATCTCGCTGTTGTGTAATTTATAACAATATTACTCCAGTGGTTCTGAAAATGTCTAACAACTTCTGATTCTATTCTAACTCTCTGATTATTCTACAACCACATCTGCCTTAAGCCAGGTTTCTAAACTCACCTACTACATTTTATTGTCATCTCCTTCTCTAGCTTCAAGTGGGTCTATGTTCAAAAAGTCTTGTGCATGGACTTTTTGTTGCCAGGTAAACTCCTCCCATTTGGCTGAGAACTCTGGGAACCTGACTGGGCAATCTACTAGTCGTTTGTAACTACTTCTGTGGCACACCTTACAATTCTCTCACTAATTCTCATTTCATGAGGAGTGCTGACAAAAATCTGTCAATTATTTCTATTACTTAGCTACAAGCAAAACAAAGCTTGTCCTTGATCTCCCTGACATACACAGGTTAGCCCTTCTGCTATCGCTGGACATCAAAAGAGTTCATTTCCTGAAACATTCTTTTGGTCTCGGGGAACTGAAGTCTTTTATGACCAGAGTATCACCGCTAGTTATGGCTTCATGGGACATCAGTTACGCCTAACATTTCCTGAGTCCAGTTAAAGATCGCCCTCTGTTAAAGTTCCTGCCACCCTCTTGATCAATCCGAGCGACTCTACTCCGGCTGATGGTCTTACTTTATCAAAGTATGTGCCGCCCTTGTTTATCCATACAGACTGTTGTCTTCACAAAATGGGACTCAATTACGTTGCAACATGTGACTGCATAGCAGCCAAACTCCAGAGCATACACTACAGGACTGCTGCGCTCTAAATACCCTAAGAACACAAATATGGCCCACAGAAATAACTCTACATGACAAACTATGGGATCCATGTTTCATCCTCTGTAACAATAAAATTTAAGTTTATTTTTGTGATATATTTTGATGATGTCTTTTGTGTACTCAACACGCTGATGTTTTTGATTACATAACAACACACCTCTAACTAGGTCAACAAAATGGCGGCTTGTTTATCATCTGGTTATTAGGCAGCGATGAAAAGTTGTCAGGTCATGGATGAAGGGTGTCTCTTTGGATTCCATGTTTTGCTTCACAGATGTCATTTTTGTCTTGTCCACAATAAAAAGTCAGTCTTATTACTTAATTGTCGGACCTTGTGAAATGCTACATTTATATTAAAAGAAGCAGCCATGACCCAGTCAGAGGTCAAATCGTGGAAAGTCAAAATGAGGCAGAGTTTCATCTATACAGCCCTTGCATTTTTGGTTTATCCCCTGTAAATTGTTCATTTTCTGCTATACAACAGTGGGGTGGACCCACTGTATAACAGTTTTAATCTAATTATATCAGTTTACAATAATGCCTTCATTTCTGCTATGTTAGGGAGCCGCGATAGCTCAGTGGTTAGTGAACTGGACTACAAAGGGTAGGGTTCGATCCCACCCGACGGCTTCCGGGTTCACCCAGCCTTAAATGGGTACCGGATTTTTTTCTGGAAAGTAAAGCAGCACGGGCGTAATACCGACCACATTACCCCAAAAATCATGCGCTGAAGGTCTGTAAAATATAGGGTCACTAACACATTTCCCTATACACCACTTGGCGTGACGGGGGTACTTTACTTTACTTTTTTACTCTGCTATTTTGTTTGCATGAATGCTTCAACTACTGTTCAATATAGTTCACGGCTGAAGCTATAGAGCTCTTCTATTGCTGTGATAATTCTATTAGTTTCAGGGTCAAAGTTTGTTGGATATTCCGCGGTTGTAAACCTTCACATGTAGTGTTTACCTGTTAAGTGGACGTGGATACATTGTGTCGCAAGTTTACAGCAAAGCCACGATAACTTTTGGTTCTGACTTGTCCGTGTTTAGCATATGTGTTCTTGCCTGGCAAAGAGAGAGCTAATTTTCAAAATTAGGAAGAAACAATCATCATTTTTTGGCCATGCAGTGAGAAGGGAACAGCTATTTTGTGACAACTGGGAAAATTGAGGGACAAAGAGATAGAGGGAAGCAAAGAGAAAGATACCAGACAGCTTAAGAGAATGGCTTGGCAGAAGGTCAACAACAGAAATGATAAATAACTGTCGAGATCAAAAGTTGTGGAGAGACATATCACCTGCGCCAGCAGGCATGGTACTTAATGATGATGATGACTCACTTCTTCAGACTGGTTATCTATTTCCAGAGCAACTGTTGTGGTATGTATCTTGGTGAGCTTTGGTTCAGTTATCATGACACAGTCAGCTGTGAGCTGCTGACCACTTGTAGCCATGAGCTCTTGGCCAACTGGAAATGAAAGTGTAACATCAAGTCTGTTGTTTAATTGTGTCATGGATTGGTACAAGATAACTACTATGTTTTTATTTTGAATCTAGGCAATGTGAATGAAGGTTCCAATGTGAATGAAGGTTCCAATGTGAATGAACCAGTTCCATCGCAGTCACAGCCTTCCAAGAAGAAAGACAAGGATGGCCGAAAGAGGAAAAGAGATGATGGTTAAAAGTGTTTTGTAGGGTTGTGAATGCTGCTTGTGTGTGAGGAGTATCATCAAATGTGTTAGAGATGATAGGAAGAGTATCATTTATTTTGTGAGAAATGATTGATAGTATCACCTGTTATATACTGCATGAGAGATGATTGTAAGAGTATCACATATTATTTAGTGTATGAGATGATGGAAAGAATGTTAAATCCTTTGTGTGTGTGTGTGTGTGTGTGATAGACGATGAAAGGAATATCACCCAGTATGAGAAATGATCTAGTTGTACAGGTGGTGTGTGTGTGTTAGGGATCTTGAATGATGATGTGTTAGAGATGATAATTGTGCAAGTTTATGTTCGATGAAAAGATAGATCTTATCTGATGGTCTGGGAAGTTAGCTGGGTGATATGAGATTCTTATTGGAAAAGCAGAGTTATCTACAATCAGCACCTTACAGGAACAATCAGCCTGCTTATATTTCAAGGAATACTGGGACAGTGGAGCAGATATGGGGATGCCTCAACTGCAAGGAACAAGAGGTAGGGTTCGATCCCAATTGACGGCTTCCGGGTTCACCCAGCCTTAAATGGGTACTGGATTTTTTTCTGGGAAAGTAGAGCGGCACGGGCATAATACCGACTACATTACCCCAAAAATCATGTACCGAAGGTCTGTAAAATTTATGGTCACTAACACCATATTCCCTATATGCCACTTGGCGTGACGGGGGTACTTTACTTCCTTTTTTCAACTGCAATGAAATAGAATAGAGGTATGACATTAGCCTCTAATCAGAACATTCCAAGGACATTTTCACCTTGAATCTGTTTTTTTTTCTTTTCATGGCTTTTAAACTCCCCTGCCTCTGGGCAGTGAGCTCTGACCTCTAGCCCTCTAGAATAATGGAAATAAAAAGGAGATTCGGTGTTTACTTTGCACATGTCAAATGTCAGTGTGGGCCAAAATTACTGCTGAATGGGTAAAAATGTTTAGTTAAAAAGAAAAAAGTAAAGCCCCCCCCCCCCCCCCCCCCCCCCCCCCCCCCCCGTGTCATTCAGAGTGTATGAGGATTATATGATCTTGGTGACCATATTTTTTATATTCATCATCATCAAATACCGGGCCTGTTGTCGTAGGTGATCATGTCTTTCCACAACTTTCGATCATGACAGTTATTTGTCATTTCTGTTGTTGACCTTCTGCCTAGCCATTCTCTTAAGCTGTCTGTTATTTTTTCTCTTTGCTTCCCTCTATCTCTTCGTCCCTCAATTTTTTCCAGTTGTTACAATGTATTCCAGTTGTTCACTTCTCATTACATGGCCAAAAAATGATGATTGTTTCTTCCTAATATTGGAAATTAGCTATCTTTTTGCTTTGACCTCTCTCAGAACATCTTCATTACTCTTCTTAGCTGTCCATGGTACTCTCAACATTCTTCTGTAAAACCACATTTCTACAGACTCCAGTGATTTTCTTGTCTGTTGTCCTATTGTCCATGATTCGCATCCATATGTTAAGACTGGCTCTACATAACATTTAAGAACTCTTTTTCTTGTTTCTATTGTCAAAATGGATTGCATAGTGTCTTCCTCATTTTTTGGACAGCTGCTTTTGTCTGAGCCATTCTGCATCTCACCTCTTTTGTACATCTTCCGTATGAGGTTAACAAAGTTCCCAAATATTTAAATTCATTTACCTGTTTTAATATTGGTCCACTTGTCTTTATTTCTCGTCTCTTCTCATTACATGGCTAAAAAATGATGATTTTCTTCCTATTATTGGAAATTAGCTCTCTTTTTGCTGTGGCCTCTTTCAGAACATTTTCATTACTCTTCTTAGCTGTCCATGGTATTCTCAACATTCTTCTGTAAAACCACATTTCTACAGACTCCAGTGAGTTCATTTTTTATATTAACAACATTTAAAAATAATAATGAAGCACATTTTTAGGTTATGTGGTCAATATCAAACCCAATTGCCATTACTCTTCACTTCTTTGAAACATCCCAGTTGTCCATTCTTAGAGGCTGGCTGAAGCCTGGAGCCTCGTCAGTTTGAAAAAAAAATTCAGGAATTTTTGGAAATTGAATGCAGATCCCTTCAGAACTGAAAGCAAACACATTAACCACTCAGCCGTCAAATTTCAGCAATTAATAAAAATGCACCGATGCTGAAGATGGACATATCAAGCTGAAACATGCAGGTAACACAGCTTGCCATAAACTATCAACACAATGCATCAATACTCACTTAACAGTTGAGCACTGAAGAGGGAAGGCAATCTTGTATCAAAAACTGATGTCGGGTTCAAATGTCCAGAAACTGACATTTTATATAAATCACATACGGTGCAAATTACATCTGCTTAATGTCCTCTTAGGGAGCTGAGATAGCTCAGTGGTTAGTGAACTGGACTACAAATGACAAGATGTCAGGTTTGATCCTGATCGACGGCTTCCAGGTTCATCTAGCCATAAATGGGTATCAGATTTTTTTTTGGAAAGTAAAACGACACCGCACAATAACTGACCACATTACCTCAAAAATCATGTGCTGTAGGTCTGTAAAAATTATGGTCACTAACACCATATTCTCTATACGCCACGTGGCATGACAGGGCATTTTTTCTTTTTGGTGTAAGTTCCTTCTTAAAGGCGAACGACAAAAAAAGTTATTATCAGTGAACCCAGAAGAAGACATAAAGCATGGTGCCTAAGGATAAAATTCTATTGAGGTGATGTTGAAGCTTATAAAATAAATACATGATGTTTGACTATTCAATGATTTGTGAGTCACATTGTTTGTAAATAAAGACTTGTATTGCATCATCTTGGGGTATACTTTTTCTAATTCAGTGAATGTGTTCAAAGAGATGATGGAGAAGATTGTGAATATTTGCAGTTAAGCTGTTCAGTAACGACTCAAGTATAGCAGGGTATGCAGTAATTGTGAATGATGACAAAGAGTCAAATAAATGGTATGTAGACTTTACAACAATCAACCACTAATATCATCAGTAATCAAGAAAAGACTTTGGACTTGCGATGAGAAGAAATAATAAAAGAATAGCAAAGCAAGTCCTTAAGTGGGAAACAACAGGTAGGAGGAAAAGAGGCCAACCCACAGAAACATTGAGAAGAACATTTATCAAGGAGGCAAATGCAGCAGGAATCAGCTTCCTCAATGAGATTGAGATGCTTGCACAGAACAGAGACAAATGGTGAGATTGATAAAAGATCTTGGCAAGGATTGAGACTGATAGAAAGAAAATTTCATATCAGGGAAAGAGTATCTGTGTCTATGCCCAATGGATCGACTACGGCTCAAATTGTCAATAGATAGATTAGATAGACTTTACAAGATTGTGGGAGGCCAGACATAATTGCCAATGGCTATCTGCATGACATTTCTTTTATTAAAGGTAAATGCAGTTCCCCGTTTTGGTGTATGTTTTACTTGTGACGAGTGGATGGACTGTGAACTTTACCGATATTTAAGTGGAGTATGATTTATTCTTCTTTGTGTCGTCTGTTCGCGGTTCGACAGGCAAATATATGGTTCCACAACAATGGCGTGGCCGGGTATGTTCAACCCGAATGTGAAAAGTCTGTGACGGTGGATGGGGCGGAAGAATCCGAAATGATCAACGGTCTAGAAAGCGAAAACAGCAAAGTGTGTGGTACACGTGAGGCATATTCAGAACACGAAAGACGAATATGGCAGACCACCGTGAAAGAGATTGGAGCCTCATCACGTAACATTCCAAAGAAAGCCATGGAGTAAAAAAAAGTAAAGTACGCCAGTCACGCCAAGTGGCGTATAGGGAAATATGGTGTTAGTGACCCTATATTTTACAGACCTTCAGCACATGATTTTTGGGTAATGTGGTCGGTATTACCCCCGTGCTGCTTTACTTTCCCAGAAAAAAATCCGGTACCCATTTAAGGCTGGGTGAACCCGAAAGCCGTCGGTGGGATCGAACCCTACCCCTTGTCCGTGGTAGTCCAGTTCACTAACCACAGCTATCGCGGCTCCAAAGCCATGGAGAGTAACATCAATAGATGGACAGGTCAACCTATGACAATCTGCACCATCAAAGCAAGAGACAGAATGGAATGAGGCTCCATGGTAGCCAACCTTCGATGTGGAGACGGCACTCAATGACGATAATGAAATCCAGTTCTGTATATCAGTGTGGTCCAACTTTTTGTTGTTCAAGGGGAAAACAACATACTGCAAGGGGATATATACAAACATAGGGTTGGTACATATATGATGGCATTTGGCATCTTGACAGACGGTTGGTAGCAAGCAATTGTGATAAGTCAGTAGTTTGATAAAATATTAGTGTCTCACACTGGGTGCTGCTTTACTGAACAGCTTCTCTCGTGGCTGAATTTGCCAAAACTGGACAGACAGATCCATCCAAAGAACGAACAAGGTGTATTTGCAGTACTTGGCCTTGTCTCTTTTCTCTTGCGCCTTTTGTCTTCTGAATTTGACATCAGCACTGTCATTTGCTGTGCCATTTTTTATTTTTGTTCTCCATGTGCTACGATCCACAACCACATTTTCCCAGTTTCTTTCACTGACAAAAATTCCCACAAGGAAGCCCTGCAAACAACCTTATAGCTCAGCACTGGTCTGCCCTTTAGTCTCTTTCCATCCTTAAGTTCTCCGTACAATATTTTTTTGGAAATACAATTGTTTGCCATTCTTCTTACATGACCCAGCCACCTTAGTCTACCACTCCTAAGTGTTATCATTAATTGGAGTGGCTCGTAAGACATTAGAGTTGATTACTTGGTCCTGCCATTCGATGTTCATAATCTTTCGAAGGCAACGCACATGAAAGCTGTTTAACCTTTTCTCTTGCCCTGCATAGGTAGTCCAAGTTTCTGATCCGTATAGAAGTGTACTAAACACACAACTTTGGTAAATTTGAATAGGATAGGTATATTGTAGTAAAAAAAAAAGATTTACAAGCAAAATAGTTTATTAGTAGAAAAATAAGAACACCATAGAAATTACTGTGCTCCCAGGTAATTTATTGTGAGGATTGGCAATCATTTTCTGAAACAAGCTTCTCTATGTTTAGTGAATCAATTCAGAGGAAGAGGTATGTTTACAGCACTCGGGAAAAAATGACAAATAATCAACAACAGAAAAAAATATGGACCAAGGCAGGATCGAACCCGTACTCAGTGGCACACGCCTCGCCATGAAAGCCAAACGCTAGGAACACTGCCACTCAGCTAACTAAAAAATTAGCTTCGTAGGCAATGTCTTTTCGCGAAAGCTTTCCCATGACTATAGCATAAGGCCGCGATCACAGCTCGGAATATTTTTCCTGTTAAGACAAGTATCTCCCGGATAGGGTAGGGCTGAATACTTGCGTTGCAGACAATATCGCCTCAGAAGTTTTCCTCTATAATAATATTCATTTATTATTATTTGTCTCCTTCTCTATGTTTACTTTAAAATCAGTCAAGGAAAGTTTCCCTTAACCCTTTCTAAATCACATTTAAGAAAGATCAATACATGGTGAGATGCGATGCTTGAGAAAAGTAACAAACAACACAAGAAGAGATAGAATACGAAATGAAACCATAAGAAAAATGGTAGGAACAAAACCCTGCCAAGAATATATAGAACAACAACAACTTAAATGGTTGGGCCACCTGGTCAGAATGAATCCTCACCAATCACCATCAAGGGCGTTCTTCTCGAGAATGCATGGAAAAAGACCAAGAGGAAGACCCAGAAGAAGATGGATAGATGCAGTGACAGAGACATGTAACAACAACAGGAAAATCACTAATTCAGACAGTTTGAGCAGCTCAAGAACGACATGATATAACCATGACACCTTTTAGGTATCAGTGAGAAAGAGAAAAGAAGAAGATGGATAGATGCAGTGACAGAGACATGTAACAACAAAGGAAAATCACTAATTCAGACAGTTTGAGCAGCTCAAGAACGACAAAATGATATAACCATGACACCTTTTAGGAGGTATCAGTGAAAAGAGAAAAGAAGAAGATGGATAGATACAGTGACAGAGACATGTAACAACAGAGGAAAATCACTAATTCAGACAGTTTGAGCAGCTCAAGAACGACATGATATTAACCACGACACCTTTTAGGTATCAGTGAAAAGAGAAAAGAAGAAGAAGGAAAGTTTAGACAGGCTTCCAGTGAAGCACGTTCAATACGATTTCTAATTTTAGATTTAATGGTGTTTAAAGACTGGCATGCTTCATACTGGGGAAGGTGCTAAGGAGGGAATCTGAGCACTGTGGAGTTGTCCATTATGTGATGAACATGATCTTTCAACTAAACTAGACTAAAGCTGAGAAAGCACTATCATTTACACATGTACTACCAAGAAAAGGATAATATTTCAGTTGAAAATGTATGCAGTTTTGAAGAACAGTCTTGATAGGATTCTCCAGAAGTTCAAGGGAATGTCACACTTTTTGGATTGAAAAAGATGAAGAGCACAAATCTCCATTTGAAAGTTGGAAGCAGCTGACTCGCTTCAGTTTTCATGGAGTTATTAAACACCAATATTTTTTGCTTTCAGTACAGCATCTTTGGATCTTTGTCTGGAATTCCTTCTTTGTATTACATATTATTTCATGAGACTTCTTAAAATTTGCTTTATTTTCTTTCTTCAACCGCTGGGAAGTGTGTTGTACTATTTACTTTTAATGGATCCTCTAAAACTGGTAGGGTCAAAGCAAGGAAATGCATATACACTCACACATACCCTGTGCGTGTACCACGGCATTCATTTTCCTTTGACCGCAGCACAGTTTGCAGGGAAGACCTTTTATTCTTATTTTTATTTATCATTCTAGTTTGAAATTATTATTATTTATTGTTTTAAATACATATCTGTGTGAGTGTTGTATGTTTGTTCCTGCTGAAGGCCTATTGAGCTGAAACTTTGTTCTAATTTGTGTCGTCCATTTATTATATAAAGCTTTAACCAATCCGGTTTTTCTATTTTCTTCTATATGTTTTAATTTCTCCTAAAATAATAATACCTTTGCCTTCAAAAGATTATGAACATCAAATGGCAGGACAAAGGGCATTAACAACTAAAACATATGGATGTGAATCACGGACAATAGGACAACAGACAAGAAAATCACTAGAGTCTGTAGAAATGTAGTTTTACAGAAGAATGTTGAGAATACCATGGACAGATAAGTTAGAGTAATGAAAACATTCTGAAAGAGACCAAGCAAAGGAGAGCTAATATCCAATATTAGGAAGAAACAATCATTATTTTTTGGCCATGTAATGAGAAGAGAACAACTGGAATATATTATAACAACTGGGAAAATTGAGGGATGAAGAGATAGAGGGAAGCAATGAGAAAATATACCAGAAAGCTAAAGAGAATGGCTTGGCAGAAGGTCAACAACAAAATGATAAATAACTGTCGAGATCAAAATTTGTGGAGAGGCATGATCACCTATGCCAGCAGGCCTGGTACTTGATGATGATGATATGGAATCACTTTCACCACAGGGTATTACTATTTCTCACACATAGATTCAAGTCTTAATCATTTCTTTTTGTTTTCTTGATTTAAAGACTTCTTGTTCCTAATTTGGAATCTGCCTTAATAAATTACTTTTATTTACTTGTTTTGTTTTGTGCTTTTTGATTGAAAGCTGAACTGTGATGCGACTGCTTCAAATCAACATGTGGTGTCACTCTTTTACAAAAAGAACTATAAGCCTATATTGTTTATTGTGTTTCTTTCCCACTTTTGTTTTATTTTACAAGAATTTTTACGATAAAAGATTTCACATGTACACCAATCATATAATAAATTTGAAAAAAGAATGACTGCTGCAATAATGGCTGCACATATAGTTGGTACTTCATGTTTCAAACACAGAAAGTGGGCGGCTTTGGATTCATCAGTAAATTACAAAATATAACAGTACATATGTGAAAGCTAGAAATCCACCCAGACTTTAGAAAGGAAAATAAACAAATTGAAAACAAATGTCTAAGTAGGATCTCAAACATAAGCTGGAAAGAATACATTTCATATGAACTGATAAGAGACGAATCTAAACAAGATTACATGTCAAGCTTTATAAAAAAGAAGGCTTTGGAAATACATTGGTCTTGTGTTGAGAATGATTAAAGAAAGACTTCCTTGTCAGGCATTCATGTGGAAACCATCTCGTAAAAGAAAACAAGGCAGACAAAAATAAACGCGAGGCTCATCCACGAAACTTCTTTATGACAAGCATTTAAACAAGTAAATGTGCTGGCTGTTCACATGCTGTGATTTTCCCATGTAATTAGATAAGTGAATGATTGTTGTTGTTGTTGTTGTTGTTATGGATCCAGTGACCTTTGAGCTGATGCCCTTCGGCCCAATGCCATGTAGTAGTATCTGCAGGTATTTTTAAGTTCTGCTGTTGTTCCGTACAGAGTATTCCATTTGGAGAGTCTTTGGGGAAATAATGTTGTTCTGATGTCAGTGAGCTCTGGACATTGAAACAGGTGATGTTCTACAGTTTCTTGTGGGTGATTACAGAGTGGACATACTGGGGTATGGTTTTGTTGTATTCTATTTATGTGGTTATTCAGCATAACATGTCCTGTTCTCAGTCTGAAGATGGTGGTTTGGTCTCTTCTTGTTAGGTTGTTGATGTTGTCTTGTGGATTTGGTCTTGCCATATATTTAAAAAAGCTCTCTCCCTGTTTTCCCTAAGGCCCATCCATTCAGCCACTCCTCCCTACTGCTGGAGTTTATGACTTGTTTGGCTGTGTCTAGTGTGATGGATGTATGTATCTGTGTCTGTTTAGATCCTCTCTTAGCTAATGTATCTGCCTTATCATTTCCTGGTATATTTGAGTGTCCTGGGATCCATTGCATTACCAATCTTATGTTATGTGTTTTCAATGAGTTTGTCTGTGTCTATGATAAGCTGTGTGAGTTCTGGTTTGTTCGTGTTGTTTTCCAGTGCTTGCAGAGCCGATTTGGAATCCGTAAATATGACTGTGTTTGTTTTCTTTGATGGTGTGGTATCGAAAATCGTATTTAAATGATAAATTGCTGTTTCAATAGCTGTTATTTCTGCTTCATAATTGTTACAGACTTCACCACAAGGGCCACAAATTTCTTCTGCTGTCCCATCTGGATAATGTATTAATATTCCATATCCAGCTTTTGAAGTAGCGTTAGTGGCTGCACCATCTGTGTATATATGTATCCAGTCTTCTGGATAAGTATCTATTGTTTTCCTTGCTGCTAGTGTTAATGATACTGGTCTGCTTTTTTACCTGTTCTGTAACATATCTCTACATTTATTTCAGGTTTTTTTATAATTCGTACTTGGTGGCATTTCTTTGATGACTTGATGTTTGTAGTCGTTTTTCAGGTAGATGGAATTTCTTTTGTATATTTCTAACATGTTGTAATACTGACATCTGCTTAATTCTTTGTTTTGGAGTCCATGTATCTACTAATTTTCTGTTAGGGTGGTCCTTCTCCATTCTTTTTTGTCTTTCATAGAGAACCATAGCGGCTTTGTTTCTCCTTAACTCTAAAGGTTCCACATTGCAGTGGATTTCGCAGGCTGCAACTGAGTGGACCTCATTGCACCGCTGATGAGTCGTAATGCATTATTTTGTATCTTGTCCAGTGCCATGTTAGTTTGTTTTGCTGCATGTCACTAGGAGCGAGCTACCATGATCCAAAACAGAGCGAACATATCCCAGATAGAGATTTCTAAGAGTTTCTTTATCTGCTCCCCATAAGGTACTGGAAAGCCTTTTCTTAGTTGAAGTCTTTGTGTTGCCTTCTTAGTGAGATTCTCTACGTGTTTCTTCAGGTTCAGTTGTCGGTCTAGTTGTATTCCTAAGTATGTAGGGCGTTCCTCTTTTTGAAGACTATTGTGTTGGAGATTGAGTTTGATGTTTGTCTTAGCTATTTTGTTACTTCTAGTAAATACTGTATATACTGTTTTCTGTACATTTATTTTTATTTTCCAGGTATTGCAGTATTCTTCTAGGTGCCTCAGGTCTTTATTTAGTTGTGCTTCAGCTGTTCTAATATTTTCTTTAGTACTCCACATGACCAGATCATCCGCATAGAGAGCTTTTTTATTTATCAGGGTTTTGGTCAGATCATTGATATATATCAAAAAAAGGGTACAACTGAGTGGTGATCCCTGTGGTAATCCTTCTTCTAGCACCTCTTTGTCTGAAATGGATTCATTTAATTTAGTTTGTATTGTTCTGTCAACTAGGAAATATTTAACCCATTTGTACAGTTTCCCATGTATTCCGGCATCTCTCATCTTCAATAAAAGCCCCTTACGCCAGACTCTATCATAAGCCTGCTGCAGGTCCACTAGGACGGCTAAAGTATGTTGTCTCTTCTGAAATCCATCTTGGACCTGTTGTATTAACCTGAGGATTTGGTCTTCTATGTTATTGCTGCCCTGAAACCAGCTTGTTCGTAGCACAGAGTATTAGAGGTTTCCAGATACCAGTATAGTCTGCTATTGACCATACTCTCAGCTATTTTACCTATGCATGATGTTAAGGATAGGGGACGATAGCTTCTGGGGTCATCTGGAGGCTTGTTCTTTTTGAGCAATGGCACTATATAGGCATTTCTCCATGTCTTGGGAATCTTGCTTTCTTTCCATGTTTTGTTGATCAGTCTGAGTAATGTTTCTTTCCCTGACTTGCCGAAATGCTTTATCATCTCATTGTGTACCTTGTCAGGGCCTGGGGATTTTCTACATTTTAATTTTCTTATGCTTTTTCTAGTTCCCTCATGTTAAAATCTTCTTCAAAGATTGCAGCATTTGTTGTTGGGGCTCTTTCAATTAATTTTAAATTATGTAGCCGAATTTTATCGCTATCTGTAAGTTTTGCTCGCTCTGTTGACTGAAGCAAAGTAACTATTAAATTTTTTAACTATATTTTTTTTAGAGCTGATGATTTCATTATTAATTTGATTGGTTTAGGATTTGGTTCTCTTTTATCACCAGACAAATGTTGCATAAGTCTCCAGGCTTTATTTCCTTCATGTCGCAGATCGAGTTTACTGCATGTTTCTTGCCATTTCTCTTTCTTTGCTTTTTAGTAACTAGTTTGACCTTAGCACTAGCCTTGTTATAGCTTGTTTTATTATTCAAAGTTGGGTTCTGCTCAAGTATTGTTCTGGCTTTCTTTCTTTCTGATACTGCTGTCTCTAGTTCTGTGTTCCAAAATGGTCGATATTGTGTTCTACATCCTTTAGGTATAGTTTCTTCTGCAGTGTTGAGTATTATTTGTGTGAACATCTCGTTTAATTTTTCTACGCTGTTGTCTGTCAGATTTTTCAGGAGTTGGTCGGATTTTTCTTGATATGCCTTCCAGTCAGCTTTCTTGAAATTCCATCTCGTTCTCTGTTTTGTTTGGATTTTTGTTGTTTTTGTGTCTACTATGGTGACTATGGGTCTGTGATCACTGCCTATGTCATCAATGACTTCAATGTGGCAGTAGCTTATGAGATCAGCAGAGCAAATGGTCAGATCGGGTCTACTAAGGGAGAGATGAGCTCTATGTAGGAGAGTTGGTGTTGATTCTGCGTCCTGCATGATTGTAAGATTAGTTGATTGGCAAAGATCTTCTATGTATTTTCCTGTGGGATTTGAGTTAGAATATCCCCATTGTGTTGAATGTCCATTAAAATCTCCAGCCAAGATAGTTCTATGGTAGTTGACTTGATCAAGTTCTGTTATGTTACAATTTGTGCCTGGTGGGTTGTAAACATTATAAATATTATATTTGCTGGATGCAAACCAAATTGTGGCTTTCTGAACATCTGTTAGTTCGGCATTAGTTAGTGGCACTACATCTCCCTGTATATTGTTTTTGATGTAGGTGATTATACCCCTGCAGTTGTTGGTGCACTTACATGGATAGCTGGTGTAACCTGTTATATGTGTGTCTATGTTCTTGTGTAGTGTTTCCTGCAGTAGGACAATATGGATCTGGTATTTGTACATGATTTTGGTTAGCTCTGTTTTCTTGTTTTTGAGGCCTGAAATATTAAGTTGTAGTATGTTTAATTTATTTGTTTTTTCTCTCTGACAAATCTTCATGCACTTTCTTCTATTAAAATATTTATATATTGAACTTTGTTGGATCCGAGGTTTCTGGTTATTATATGAGTTGTTTGTGTTTCTTCCAGTAGCTAATTTATCGCACAGTCCAGCCTGGTCGCTCACTGTCTGGCGCGGACCTTGTTGACCGAGGCGGCGTCTGAGCTCGTATTGATTTATATTCTTGATGTACATGGCATTGTTAAAACTGGGGGACCTGTGGGCTATCTTCCTACCCAGGGTGAAGGTTTTGCAAATCCTCGCCTCAATTCCATCCATGGCATGTATTGTGTCTCTGTCTCTGCTGACATATCATCCATCCATTTGTTCCCTTTCTAGGCCCTGTATTCAAGCAGGATTCACAACAGCCCATTCCCCGCCACCTACTGTCACTGGCACTTACTCCGTTCATTCAGGCGTATCAAATGGAGGCCAAATGTATCGACAGAGGATCGTCACGTCCTGGGTCACTTGTGTCTGCGCGATGTACTACAGGACTATTAAAGGGACCGTGGTGGACTCCAAGTCAGTACTAGAGTCATTTGTCTTCAAGTATGTCAGTAGATGGTCTCGAGGCGGTTTTGCTGAAGCTCTCACCCTGTCCACAGGGGGTTCCTATAGAAATAGTAATAAGATAGAAGATAAGACACTCACTCAAGGGAGAGTGAGGGTGATTAGATGAGGGCCATGGCGTATACCACATGTTGGTTGGCTCTAGCCCTGCATCTATAGGGGCTCACCTCCTCCCGACCCAGTTATACCACTGGGAACTCGGTCGCGCCCAGGACCAACTTTGCGATAACAGAGGGACCACGTGTAGGTGTGGCCATGGACACAGTGGCCCAGTGGAGTTGAATTTAGTCCATCAAAACCGGAGATGATTTTGTCAAAACAGAGAAGGTTTTGTCATTCAATAACCACTGAGCCTGGCATAAGTGAATGATTAAATTAGGTAATATGGTGGATGATTAATTAACACTAAAGTGCAGTGAGGATAATCTTTTGTGTACAAAGTACAAGAAATGCAAGCGATAACTAAAATCTTTGTTATCAAGCATCAGACATTGCACAGAGCCCACATATCTCATCACACTTCCCAGTCCGAGCGAGTTGTTCAATCTCAGCAAGGGAACTTGAGCCCGCTGTTATTGCCTCTTGCATCAGTGTTCTTTTTAGTGTTTCTCTAATTTTACATAACACAGATATTAAACACACAAATTTGTTTTAAAATGAAGTTCATACAAGGAGTAAAAGATGTTTTATTTATGTGCTACATCAAATGAGTGGATCAATTTTAAAAGAACAATTTTTCTTGGTGGGAAGAATGGAATATAAGAAAGGTCATACCATAAACATGGAGCTAGCTTCACGATCGTTACAAATCCAGCTGTAAATAATAATGTTTTTTTATTGAAGATCCCTGTGTATCACTGCAAATGAATTAAAATCCATAATTGCTCAACCGCCTGTGCCAGCGTAATCATCTGAATTAATATCTCATCTCCTAAACAAAGAAAGGTAACTGTAGTCCCCATCGTAGCAGTCTTAGCACACGCCAAAAGGCGAAACTGCGCAGAAAGTAAACACAGCCAAATAATAATATACATACAAGAACAAGTGTTGAAAATACAACTTCAGATGAACTGGATCAAAATTATTATAAATGTGTACAACAAAACATCTAGATAATTGTTCTGAATAACCTGGACATTAATTTTGTAAAATAACAGACAAATTTCTGTAAACTTTGACATTAATTCAGCATAATAAACTAACAAATGTATGTCAATGAACTTGTACATCACTTATTATAAGTGACAATCAAGTGTTATGGCATATGGGAAGATATGGTGTTAGACTTAATATATTTTAGTATCACATCAGACTATCCCTGCTTTCCCAAAGAAAATCTCTGGTACCCATTTTTACAGATTGAGTGAACCGTAGAGTTGTGTTTGAAAAATATTCATGACTCTTGGTAGTTGATCCCAGACACACATTGAATATCATTATGGTATTTTGCTTTGTAAACATTGGACATAGATTATGTATCATCATCATCAATTACCGTGCCTGCTGGCATAGGTGATCATGTCTCTCCACAACTTTCGATCTCGACAGTTATTTATCAATTCTTTTGTTGACCTGTCAAGCGATTCCCTTAAGCTGTCTGGTATCTTTTCTCTTTGCTTCGCTCTATCTCTTCGCCCCTCAACTTTCCTAGATATCACAATATATTCTAGCTGTTCCCTTCTCATAACATGGTCAAGAAATGATGATTGTTTCTTCCTAATATTGGATATTAGCTCACTTTTTTTGCATTGGCCTCTTTCAGAACATTTTCATTACTCTTCTTATATTCTGCACAGGTGAATGCCAGATTAAAAGATTGGGCAAATAAGGTAAAACAAGTTGAGGTTTTCTATCTCATTTTCAATTTAGCAAAATGTATCCACACATTATTAAAATAATGCCCACTTTTCTAAACAAATATCTTGAACTTATGTTATAACATTTGACAACAAACTATCTTGGAAATAGCTGATAAATAAGGCATCCCAAAAAGCAAGGAGGAAGTTAGCTATTCTAAAAAAGCTGCGTGGAAGTGGGAAATACTCAGTAAAGTTTACCAACAGAGTAAACGCCCACATTTAGAATATGGATCATCTGCATGGTGCTCAGCATCAAACACCACACTGCAAGAGCTGGATAAAGTACAAAACAAAGACTAAAGGTCATCACAGGAGCAATGAAATCAATACCATTATTGGAGATGGAGAAATTGTGGAGGATACCAGCACTGAGAGAACGGAGGACACAAAGGTGCTGATACAGGCAGAAAAATTGTCATGCATGCCGAGACATCCAATAAAGGACTGATTCCAAAATCTTGCATTGGGACGGCTTAAGAGAAGCAGTTTTATCCACCAAGTTAAGCGAATTTGTAGACAAACACTAGATATACCAAGAGTTGTCAGCCCCCTACTGCCCATACCAGAACAGACCCCCTGGACAGAGAATCAGAATTTCAATACAAATATGGACAGCAGTAAATTGAATACTTGACAAAGAAAAAAAATAGTCTACAGCGTAAAACAATCACTCTTAGTTTCTTGGATGAAGAATACCCACAAGACCTATGGATTCATGTCTACACAGATGGATCAGCACAGAATGCAGTAAAGAATGGGGAGCAGGTGCATAGATAGAGTACCTAAATAACACTAGGGATGTGAATAAAATAGCAACAGGGAAATATTGTCACAATTAAGATGTAGAAATATGTAGCAATAAAGTTGGCAATAGAAAAACTGCTGAACAGTAATCTTAGTCCATAGCCTGTAGTATTTTTGACAGATGCAAGATCAGTACTCCAGGCACTACAATCCAGAAAATTGCCACATCTGCAGGCCTTATTGACTGAACTCTGCAAGCACCATGGGGTTGCCCTGCAGTGGATCCTATCTCACTGTGGAATACCAGGAAATGAGAAAGCAGATCAGTTGGCAAAGGAAGGCCCAAAACTAGATGCACCGGTTACATACCATCATAAGAAACAGATAATCAAATCAATCAGAGGACCCACAAGCCCCAAATCATGATGCCTTTCATAATATGAATTGATATGAACAAGTTATCATTATACGCCTCAGAACAGGACACAATTGACTCCATAGTCACATATATACAAAATTTAAGATCAGTACCTCAACTACTTGTACATGTGGACAGGCGCCCCAGACTGCTGAACACATACTTCAAGACTGCACTGAATATAGTAGACTGAGGAAAATCTATTGGCCCATAGATACAACACTACAGACAAAACTATATGGGCCACTGCAAGAATTACAAAAGACAGTAAAATTTATACAGGAAACAACATTGCAGATATAAATACTTTGGGTGAATGAAAGATAGATGATATTATGATTCTGGATATTTGAAAAAATGTACCTTAAAAAAAAATTTTTTTTTAAAGAGTGATACCCGTTTCCATGACAATGCAACATAAAAATATTGTTTAAAAAGCCTGAACTGTCAAGTGTTCATAAATGACACAAATATTTGGACATTAGTTCTAGATAATAACTCATAAAGGTTTGTTTTTTTGTGTCCAGATATTGGTTGTGTACAATAACAGATAAAGGACAATCATCATTATTTTCTCTCTTTGTCAACAGTGATCTCTCTTTCCTTGTATTTTGCCAGTAGTAACCAAGTATTCCAACTTTTCTCTTCTCATGATGTGCCCGAAAAATGTTGATCGTTTCTTTCTGATGTTTTTTAAGAGCTCCTTTTTTGTGTTGGCCTCTTCGAGTATTTCTTCATTGGTCTTTTTAGCTGTCCAGGGAACTTTCAACATTCTTCTGAGAAATCCCATCTCTGTGGCCTCTAATCGTCTTTTCATTTGTTTATCTACTGTCCATGAAAGTTGGGACACCCTTGGGCAAGGTGGAGCTCCCATTTAGCCCCCCCTATGAGAGTTATGTGAAGCCATTGGAGCAGCTGGTGGATAGTGTTGTGGAAGCAGCCGACAAATAGTGCCGGTTATGGTCACTCCGCCATAGCAGACAGAGGATCTCATGTATAGAGACAAACGCTGTGGTCTCTGACTAGTAGTCACTGCTAAGAAGGAAAGGAATGGCAAACTACCTTCTTATATTGCCTAGATTAATTATGTCCAAACACAACTTAAAGGACAATCATCATCATCAAGTACCGGGCCTGCTGGCGTAGGTGATCATGTCTCTCCACAATTTTCGATCTTGACAGTTATTTATCATTTCTATTGTTGACCTTCTGCCAAGCCATTCTCTTAAGCTGTCTGGTATATTTTCTTTGCTTTTCTCTATCTCTTCGTCCCTCAATTATCCCAGCTGTTACTATATATTCCAGTTGTTCTCTTCTCATTACATGGCCCAAAAAAATGATGATTTTTTCTTCCTAATATTGGAAATTACAATTAAAAGACAATAGATATGTTAAATAACTCACAATTGTATATGAATAATACATCCAACTGTTTGACATTGATATGTCTTTCTGTATATATGGACAATATGTTTATCTGTTAAACAAGTCACCAGAAGTCTGGCAGAACATCTAAACAACAAAGCTATTAGGTCATAAAATAAAGAAAGAGCCATGTTCGGTGTACATGAAATATGGTGTTAGTAACAATATTCCATACAGGCCTTTGGCACATTATTTTTGGGGCTTTGTGGTCAGTATTATGACCGCATGCTTTCTTCCCTGGAAAAAAAATCAGGTTCCCATTTAAGGCTGGATGAACCTGGTTGCCATCGATTAGAACTGAATGTGACCTCTTGTCCATGGCAGTCAAGTTTACCAACCACTATTGTGGCAGCCCACAATAGCCTGACCAAAATTTACTCATAAAAGTGAGGAAAAAAGGCTGGAGCAACTAGAAGAGATAAAATAAAAAATTAGATCTTAAGCAAAGGAGTTTAAAACGAAATAACCACAGACTAGGTCAAGTATTCTACAAGACTGCAGCCATACATTGCTTTGAGTTTAAGAGATGCTACAAAGAACTACACTAAACATAAAACTTTTGTGGACTTGTACCGGAGGAGGTAACCAAATTAATCGAAAAAAAACCTTTGTAGATATAATAATAGACTTTAGTACACCTTCAAAATAAATATGTTCAACAATTTATATAAGTCTGTATATCTAGAAAATAATTCACAAAAACGTCAGTGGACAATAAATGTATACATGACCTAATTATGAAACTTGATCATAGTAACTAATATATGTTTCTTTAAACTTTTGATTCTATTTCTTTCATATCTGTTTTATTTACATGTGGTGTTATATTAAATGATGTGAGGAATAAAACAAAATGAGCATCCACTGAAGTAGTTTTTCACTTCTTTCCCATTAGTTCAGATTTAATCCTGTCTGCTATAGCTCTCCGCATGGCTAACTTCTTTTCTTCCTCAGGGTTAGGTCGGGGATGCTGTTGAGCTCCTCCGTGCTGCAGAGCTGCTCGCGCAGCTCGAGCAGATGCAGGTCGTTGGGGCTGGGACTTCTCGGCTGAGGTGAGCTGCTTCTCTCTCTCTTTCCGCTTCATCTCCATCAGCTTATCTCGCTGCAGTTTCAAATATTCAACTCTTTTCTTGTACTCCTCTTCTGTCAATCCAGACATGCCTGCCTGAAATGAGTAAGTTTCCTAATTATAAATCAGCATAACTACGGGTAATAAATAAGTACAACTACAGGTAATAAATAAGTACAACTACAGGTAATAAATAAGTACAACTACAGGTAATAAATAAGTACAACTACAGGTAATAAATAAGTACAACTACGGGTAATAAATAAGTACAACTACGGGTAATAAATAAGTACAACTACGGGTAATAAATAAGTACAACTACGGGTAATAAATAAGTACAACTACGGGTAATAAATAAGTACAACTACGGGTAATAAATAAGTACAACTACGGGTAATAAATAAGTACAACTACAGGTAATAAATAAGTACAACTACAGGTAATAAATAAGTACAACTACAGGTAATAAATAAGCACAACTATGGGTAATAAATGCGATAGCTCAGTGGTTAGTGAACTGGACTACAAAGGGCAAGGGGTAGGGTTCGATCTCAATCGACGGCTTCCGGGTTCACCCAGCCTTAAATGGGTACCAGATTTTTTTCTGAGAAAGTAAAGCAGCACGGGCGTAATACTGACCACATTACTCCAAAAATCATGTTCTGAAGGTCTGTAAAATATAGGGTCACTAACACCATATTTCCCTATACGCTACGTGGCGTGACGGGGGCACTTTACCTTTTTTGCTACGGGTAATAAATAAGTACATCCACGGGTAATAAATAAGCACAACTATGGATTATAAATCAGTACAACAAGAGGTTATGAATCAACATTTATATCTTCTACATTCATCTGACGATTACTTCCTTTTGTTGTCAAACCTTTAACACATTCTTTACCGAGGGGTTTAACGCACTGTGATATGACCAGTTTTCACAAATTTCTTCAAATTGGAAATTACAGTGAGAAAATTAATGAAGATTGATCTAAAATATGGTTTGTTCAAACGATTTGCCCAGGAAGTCCGACAAGATGTTAAATAAGAGAATTAAAAAGTTTCAGTGGAAATAATTGTGGAAAAGTTCAAAATTAAAAGCTGCAAAAACTGGCACCAGGGTTCAATACGTCAAAAACTCATCATCATCATTTTGCCATACCTGTTGGCGTTGGTGATCATGCCCTTCCACAATCTTCTATCTACTGTGTATCGTATCAGTTCTGTTGTTGACTGTTTTCCGTGCCATGACACCAAGCTATCCAGTATTTTCTCTCTTTATCGTCCACAATTTCTCTTTCCCTGTATTTTGCCAGTTGTAACCTAGTATTCCAACTTTCCTCTTCTCATGATGTGCCCAAAAAATGTTGATTGTTTCTTTCTGATGTTTTTTAAAATCTCCATTTTTGTATTGACCTCTTTGATAATTTCTTCATTGGTCTTTTTAGCTGTCCAGGGGGGAGTTTTCAACATTCTTCTGAGAAAATCCATCTCTGTGGCCTCTAATCGTCTTTTCATTCGTTTGTCTATTGTCCATAATTTGCTTCCATAGGTCAGAATTGGTTTTATAGAGCACTCTCGTTCTCACTTCTATTGACATAGATTTGTTGCATAATTTTTTTATTTTCTGAAATGCTATTTTGTCCTGAGCCATTCTGCTTTTTATTTCTGTGGTGCATCTTCCATCTGATGTTATTATTGTGCCCAAGTATTTGACACGATGCACTTGTTTAAGATTTGTCCTGTTTATTCTTATGCTGTATGATGGTGATGATTGTTTCTTCGATATGACCATGACTTCTGTTTTCTTACTATTCAGACTGAGACCTTTTTTACTGCTTTCTTTTAGTATTATATCTATCATTTCTTGTAGTTCATTCTCTGTCTTAGTTATTAAGGCTGTGTCATCTGTATATCGCAAATGAAGTTGTTTATATTGGTCCAAAAGGTGCAAATATCACACCCTAGCTGCAAACAATAACACAACATATTTGTGCTCAGTTAACGCCCTTTTAGGGGCAGACGATAAAGAAGTCTATTCATTTCTTTAGTAGTCATCATGCAAGAGAGACAGAGAAAACACTTACAACAGCAGCTTTTATTGCTTGAGAATGTGTATCTGATGTTTTCACATCCGTTTCTGCATTTCTCAACCAGGCAGCGGCTGCTTCTGCACTTGTGAGATTTGTCTCTGATGCTTTCTCTGGAACAGAAGCTGAGGGAACTGGTATCTTCTTGGGTGAGGTTGTGGTCTACAAAGAAAAATAAAAGGTGAGGGAACTGGTATATGCTTGGGTGAGGTTTTGGTCTACAAAGAAAAATAAAAGGTGAGGGAACTGGTATCTTCTTGGGTGAGGTTGCGGTCTACAAAGAAAAATAAAACGTGAGGGAACTGGTATCTTCTTGGGTGAGGTTGCGGTCTACAAAGAAAAATAAAAGGTGAGGGAACTGGTATCTTCTTGGGTGAGGTTGTGGTCTACAAAGAAAAATAAAAGGTGAGGGAACTGGTATCTTCTTGGGTGAGGTTGTGGTCTACAAAGAAAAATAAAAGGTGAGGGAACTGGTATCTTCTTGGGTGAGGTTGTGGTCTACAAAGAAAAATAAAAGGTGAGGGAACTGGTATCTTCTTGGGTGAGGTTGTGGTCTACAAAGAAAAATAAAAGGTGAGGGAACTGGTATCTTCTTGGGTGAGGTTGTGGTCTACAAAGAAAAATAAAAGGTGAGGGAACTGGTATCTTCTTGGGTGAGGTTGTGGTCTACAAAGAAAAATAAAAGGTGAGGGAACTGGTATCTTCTTGGGTGAGGTTGTGGTCTACAAAGAAAAATAAAAGGTGAGGGAACTGGTATCTTCTTGGGTGAGGTTGTGGTCTACAAAGAAAAATAAAAGGTGAGGGAACTGGTATCTTCTTGGGTGAGGTTTTGGTCTACAAAGAAAAATAAAAGCTGAGGGAATGGTAGGTGTGCAAACCAAAACAATTTTTAATTTAACCTAAAATTATTTGAAATTATGTCATTGGAATACTGGTCCATATGGTGAATAGGTGGCAAGAACCAATGAGGCTCTGTCTGAAAAGTGTTCCTTGTTGCATTTTCCTCATATTCCAAGTCTGGCTTGTTGCAGTTTCCTCGTATTCCAAGTCTGGCTTGTTGCAGTTTCCTCATATTCCAAGTCTGGCTTGTTGCAGTTTCCTCATATTCCAAGTCTGGCTTGTTGCAGTTTCCTCATATTCCAAGTCTGGCTTGTTGCAGTTTCCTCATATTCCAAGTCTGGCTTGTTGCAGTTTCCTCATATTCCAAGTCTGGCTTGTTGCAGTTTCCTCATATTCCAAGTCTGGCTTGTTGCATTTTCCTCATATTCCAAGTCCGGCTTATTGCTGGGGCTGAGTTAGTGCTCTGTGCACACCGTGAGCTGTGTTTTTTATCCGGATCGTGTTTCGATATTCTGATTGCTTACAATGAATGATGATGTAGGTCAACATACAAGAAAATCACTGTAAGCCACAGAAATCAAGTGTTACTAATGACTGTAAAAAACCACAGTGGACAGCTAAAAAGAGTAATGAGGACAATGCTAAAGAGGCCAAAGCAAAAAGCTTATTTCCAACAGGAAAATACATAAATGACACCTGTAGCATGGACCATGAATTAAATTAATTAAATACAATAAATGAAACACTAAGGAAAATATAATAATATAAATAAATAATATTTTTGATTTGTAAATATTCAGTTAATATAGAGGTATTTTTATGATAAAACATTAAAATATTTAGTTAGGTGTGACATCACTGCAGTCAGGGCACTGCCATACCCAGTTTGCCACCCATTCCAGCAACCATCAAAGTGATCATCTACTGATTGCTCTTCTCCTGCATTGAACATGTTATGTTCTTTTCCACCAAGGATGCTTTTCTGTGCTTTCCACCACCATGGTATACACTTCACCGTTCCTTTGGCATGTGGGTTATCCTCTGCTATGTTGTCACTTTCCTGTGAGAAGTGGCCTCTAAAGGCCACTACAATGTCATTTATATCCATTTTTGAGGGCGCACTGGCAGACCCTGCCAACCTGTCGACTATTTCATTGCCACGAACCCCTACATGCCTGGGGCAATATATCCAAGTTAGGCTGTTAATGTGAGACGTGGAGTAGTTGTATCCACTCTTTGTGAAGCATATTCTAGTTTTGTTATGATAAAACATAAGAGTCAGAAGGTGTCAGCATCAGCACATGGGTTAATAGCTCATAGCTGACAGTTTGTGTCAGCATCAGCACATGGGTTGATAACTCATAGCTGACAGTTTGTGTCAGAATCAGCACATGGGTTAATAACTCATAGCTGACAGTTTGTGTCAGAATCAGCACATGGGTTAATAGCTCATAGCTGACAGTTTGTGTCAGAATCAGCACATGGGTTAATAACTCATAGCTGACAGTTAGTGTCAGAATCAGCACATGGGTTAATAGCTCATAGCTGACAGTTAGTGTCAGAATCAGCACATGGGTTAATAACTCATAGCTGACAGTTTGTGTCAGAATCAGCACATGGGTTAATAACTTATAGCTGACAGTTAGTGTCAGAATCAGCACATGGGTTAATAACTCATAGCTGACAGTTTGTGTCAGAATCAGCACATGGGTTAATAACTCATAGCTGACAGTTTGTGTCAGCATCAGCACATGGGTTGATAACTCATAGCTGACAGTTTGTGTCAGAATCAGCACATGGGTTAATAACTTATAGCTGACAGTTAGTGTCAGAATCAGCACATGGGTTGATAACTCATAGCTGACAGTTTGTGTCAGAATCAGCACATGGGTTAATAACTCATAGCTGACAGTTTGTGTCAGAATCAGCACATGGGTTAATAACTCATAGCTGACAGTTAGTGTCAGAATCAGCACATGGGTTAATAGCTCATAGCTGACAGTTAGTGTCAGAATCAGCACATGGGTTAATAACTCATAGCTGACAGTTTGTGTCAGAATCAGCACATGGGTTAATAACTTATAGCTGACAGTTAGTGTCAGAATCAGCACATGGGTTAATAACTCATAGCTGACAGTTTGTGTCAGAATCAGCACATGGGTTAATAACTCATAGCTGACAGTTTGTGTCAGCATCAGCACATGGGTTGATAACTCATAGCTGACAGTTTGTGTCAGAATCAGCACATGGGTTAATAACTTATAGCTGACAGTTAGTGTCAGAATCAGCACATGGGTTGATAACTCATAGCTGACAGTTTGTGTCAGAATCAGCACATGGGTTAATAACTCATAGCTGACAGTTTGTGTCAGAATCAGCACATGGGTTAATAACTCATAGCTGACAGTTTGTGTCAGAATCAGCAGGTGAAGATCCTAATCTGTCTCCCCGAGGTGCCTCTGATTAGCCAATCTGGCCAAGTGGGTAGGGATCAAAGGGAGAAGACAACCTGGCAACCAAAATGTCTTGATGAAATTAATGTGTTGGACTGAGACACACCAAATTTAGTTCACTTTAGTCAACATATCATCTTCAACCAGACACTTCTATACCAATCAGATCACTTCCCCAGTACTGCCGGCACACACTAGTAAAAGTACTGAAGATGGGTCCAGGTAAGATGTATGAACTCAGTAGCAACAACAAAGACATTGAAAAGCCACAAAATATCAGTTTGCTATAAATAACAACAAACTACATTTATGTCCATTAAATATTCTTTTAAAAGTAGATAATGAAAAGGAGTAAATATGAGATGAATGACTGAGACATTTAGAGGTAAGATGACAGTATCTTGGCATGTAGGTCCTAGGTTTGATTCCCACCAGGGCAGTGTGAATTTTTAAAATTGAACCCATGTTTTACCTTCTGGGAGCCAGTGGTGGGGAGTGTTAAACAATCCAAGGAATGAAGACTGCTTTACAAGGGAGGAACACAACACAATACTGACGTGTGGCCTTCTTCAGAGTACAAGGACAACGAAAACAAACGGTGAAACACAATTATCTATAACTACATGATCAGAAGAATGGTGAGGTGGACAGAAAAGAAGAAAGTAGGATGTTGAAAAATGAAAAAAGAAGAAAGCTACATGAGGAGAGGTAGGATGAGTGTTAAGATGATCCTCCCTTGTAAAGCAGTCTTCATACCTTGGAGTGTTTAACACTCCTCACCATTGGCTCCTTGCTACCAGCTTTACAGCAGCATCGCAATTATTTGCCTATTCCCTACATTTTTACCTTCTCCTGGTCTTTGTGTAATGAGATCCAATGTTTATGGCTATGATTAGTTGATGGCCCTGGTATCACTGTAAATGAATTAAAATCAATAATTGCTCAACTGCCTGTGCCAGTGGAATCATCCAAATTAAAACTCATCTCATTGAAGAATCCAAACAAAGCTGCAGTCCCCATCATAGCAGCTACAGCACATGCCAAAAGACATAAGGCCAAGAAAGAACGACACAGAAAGTGAATGCAGCAGAGCTGTCCTTCGTCATATGATATAATCATTCATCGTAAGCAATTAGAATATCGAAACATGATCCGGATGAAAAACACAGCTCACGGTATGCACAGAGCACTAACTCAGCTCCAGCAGTAAGCCAGACTGGGAATATGAGGAAACTGCAACAAGGAACACTTTTCAGACTGAGCATCAATGGTTCTCGCTGCCATATTTACAGAATTCCAATGATGATGAATATTGCAATCTACACATAACACACTTTTGCACACACTGTAGTGGATTTCAGATCATATGTATGTACTCCGCTGCACAGGCAAAGATCCCAACAGTGGAACTTTCTATCTATACACTTATCAGCATTGGAAAGATAGAATTAACCATCTTTCCAGCAAAAAATGTAACAGTGAACATTGACGCAAAAATGACTGCGCCATCTTGAAACTGGAAGTCCATCCAATGTATAGCCTTCTGGAACGCAATGAAAACCAGATCTTGTGTACAGTCGTGCAATATAAAGAACACTATGTAGTATAAAGGGAGCCGTGATAGCTAAGTGGTTAGTGAACTGGACTACAAAGGACAAGAGGTAGGGTTCGATCCCAACCGACGGCTTCTGGGTTCACCCAGCCTTAAATGGGTACCAGATTTTTTCTGGGAAAGTAAAGCGGCACAGGCATAATACTGACCACATTACCATGAAAATCATGTGTCTGTAAAATAGATGGTCACTAACACCATATTAAACATTAAGATCAAAGATAAATAAATAAAACAAGTAGAGGAATTCAAGTGTTTGGGCACAATGTTCACAGAAGATGGAAAACTAGACATAGAAATTGACATAAGAATACAAAAAGCAAATGCTGTCACATACCAGCTTTCACCATTGCTAAGACATCCAAACATTTCTATGCCAGCTAAACAACAAATGATAAATAGCATTTTCATACCAACTTTGTGCTATGAAAGTCAAACATGGACCCTTTCTAAATCACATTTAAGAAAGATCAATACATGTGAGATGCGATGCTTGAGAAAAGTAACAAACAACACAAGAAGAGATAGAATACCAAATGAAACCATAAGAAAAATGGTAGGAACAAAACCCTGCCAAGAATATATAGAACAACAACAACTTAAATGGTTTGGCCACCTGGTCAGAATGAATCCTCACCAATCACCATCAAGGGCGTTCTTCTCGAGAATGCATGGAAAAAGACCAAGAGGAAGACCCAGAAGAAGATGGATAGATGCAGTGACAGAGACATGTAATAACAAGGAAAATCACTAATTCAGACAGTTCGAGCAACTCAAGAACGACAAATGATATAACCATGACACCCTTCAGGTATCAGTGAAAAGAGAAAAGAAGAACACCATATTCCCTATACGCCACTTGGCGTGACGGGGCTCTTTACTTTTTTAATGAGTATTTTATTATCATACCGATGACTGTCTTTTGGGCTGGTATGGTGCTGGAGCTGGGATGGATGCTGACTTAGTGAGAGAGGGCTTTGTTGAAGGTGGTGTCTGTTCTGCTACAGGCTGGTCATTCAGTGAAAGTGACTTCTGGATTGTCTGTCAAATAATTTGAATGGTGAATTTGAATGGTGAATTTGAATGGTGAATTTGAATGGTGAATTTGAATGGTGAATTTGAATGGTGAAGAGTAATGTAGTTAATTCTCTCAAATAAATATTCTTCACATATGGTTCACACTAACAAACAAAATATCAAAGTGAAGAATATCCATCCTGGCATACGAGATATATTATGTTAGTGACTTTTTCATGACAATCTGTTCATGTTGTGGACAGTGAACTTACCTGTCAACCTGAAGGTTCAGGGTTTAGATCCCAGGTGAGGCAAACATCACCTCAGTGCAAAATAAAGACAAGTGGAACAATATTAAAACAGGTAAATGAATTTAAATATTTGGGAACTTTGTTAACCTCAGATGGAAGATGTACAACAGAGGTGAGATGCAGAATGGCTCAGGCAAAAGCAGCTGTCCAAAAAATGAGGAAGATACTATGCAATCCATTTTTGACAATAGAAACAAGAAAAAAGAGTTCTTAAATGTTATGTAGAGCCAGTCGTAACATATGGATGTGAATTATGGACAATAGGACAACAGACAAGAAAATCACTGGAGTCTGTAGAAATGTGGTTTTACAGAAGAATGTTGAGAATACCATGGACAGATAAGTTAGTGTAATGAAAACGTTCTGAAAGAGGCCAAAGCAAAAAGATAGCTAATTTCCAATATTAGGAAGAAACAATCATCATTTTTTGACCATGTAATGAGAAGAGAACAACTGGAATATATTGTAACAACTGGGAAAATTGAGGGACGAGGAGATAGAGAGAAGCAAAGAGAAAAAATACCAGACAGCTTAAGAGAATGGCTTGGCAGAAGGTCAACAACAGAAATGATAAATAACTGTCGAGATCGAAAGTTGTGGAGAGACATGATCACCTATGCCAGCAGGCCTAGCACTTGATGATGATGATAAGGCAAACATTTTTTCAAACCTAGAAGGCTCTATACGATGCAGCTCTTTCAACGAATACCAAAGATATTCTCTGAGAAGGAAAGGTAGCAACAATGGAAACTGGCCACTCCACTTCACAAAGTAGTCACATATGAGTTTCAGACCACATACAGCCCTGCTACTGTAGAAGCACAATAATCTCCCTTTTCATCTTCTAATTTTGACTTCACATCTTGACTTAATTGTTATTGTTCTATTTCTTCAAATTTGTTCTATAGTATTTTGCCGGATTCTCCTTTCTTTTTCCCACTAATACAATTCTCTTAGGAATGCCTTGATGCCATATTTGTATCTCAATTTTAGTTTACTTCCTGTAGAGTGCTCCCCATATAAAATTTGCTTGAGACTGTTGTCTCCATAGTTTGTACACTTGTTAAAAAAAATTATTATCAAATAGCACTCTGTGCAACATGGATAAAGTGTTTCCCAACACAACATGAATACAGTGGTTCCCAACACAACATGAACACAGTGGTTCCAAACACAACATGGATAAAGTGGTTCCCAACACAACATGAATACAGTGGTTCCCAACACAACATGAACACAGTGGTTCCAAACACAACATGGATAAAGTGGTTCCCAACACAACATGGATAAGGTGGTTCCCAACACAACATGAATAAAGTGGTTCTCAACACAACATGAATAAAGTGGTTCCCAACACAACATGAATAAAGTGGTTCCCAACACAACATGAATAAAGTGGTTCCCAACACAACATGAATAAAGTGGTTCCCAACACAAAATGAATAAAGTGGTTCCCAACACAACATGAATAAAGTGGTTCCCAACACAACATGAATAAAGTGGTTCCCAACACAACATGAATTAAGTGGTTCCCAACACAAAATGAATAAAATGGTTCTCAACACAACATGAATAAAGTAGTTCTAAATGAACACAGTGGTTCCCAGACCTCATTAAGCTTGTCCTGCTCAACTTTAAGAGACTCCTGTAGCCTGACAGTCTCACTCTCGGACAAACCAATGATAAACTGTAGCTCTTCCTCCTCTCTCTTAATATCTCTCTTCTGTTTCTCATACTCCTCCTTGGATTGACTGAAATATAAACATAAGCTACTGTACCTAATTAGCAGCACTCATAGTTCTGAAAATCTACACTGTAAAGAAACATAGAAACAGGCACAAAGATAACATTTTTTAATACAAACATAAACATAGTCCTCTTATTTTATGGCTCAAATTGGCAAAAAGTAATTTTAATGCCATGAAAATTATACTAACATCAAAACAAATAACACCAGGGATAAAACTAAGAATAGCAAAATGTTATGTCTTCTCAATATTCCTGTATGGTGCAGAAACATAGACATTAGACAAGAAAACAGAACAGAAAATTGAAGCCTTTGAAATGTGGATATATAGAAGAATAGGTAGAATCAGATGGAAAGAAAAGAAAACAAACGACGGAGTTTTAAAACAACTAAAAATGAAAAGAGAACTACTAAATACAATTAGAACAAGACAAATGAAATTTTTGGGGCATGTTAAAAGGCACAACAGCCTACTAAAAGTAATATTGGAAGGGAAAATACAAGGTAAAAGAGGTAGAGGCAGACTAAGACTAACATGGACGAGTAACATCAAAAGATGGACAAGTCAACCTATGATAATCTGCACTATCAAAGTAAGAGACAGTGGAATGGCGCTCCATTGTAGCCTTCGATGCGGAGACGGCACTCAATGATGATGATTTATGGCTTAGAGAAGTGGATGTTAAATAATTCAACTAAACACAACTTCAACTTTCACAACATAAACAATTTGTGCCTTGCAGATGACACAGTCTTAATAGCAGAGACAGAGAACGAACTACAAGAAATGATAGACATAATAGTAAAAGAAAGCAACAAGAAAGGTCTCAGTCTGAATAGTAAGAAAACAGAAGTAATGGTCAAATCAAAGGAACAATTATCACCATCATGCAACATAAAAATAAACAGGACAAATCTGAAACAAGTACAACATGTCAAATACTTGGGCACAATAATAACATCAGATGGGAGATGCATCACAGAAATAAAAAGCAGAATAGCTCAGGTCAAAATAGCATTTCAGAAAATGAAAAATATCTTAAGCAACAAAACTATATCAACAGAAGTGAGAAAGAGAGTTGATTAGTGCTATATAGAGCCAATTCTGAACTATGGAAGTGAATCATGGACAGTAAACAAACAAATGAAAAAACGATTAGAGGCCACAGAGATGGGATTTCACAGAAGAATGTTGAAAGTTCCCTGGACAGCTAAAAAGACCAATGAGGAAATTCTCAAAGAGGCCAATACAAAAAGGGAGCTCCTAAGAAACATCAGAAAGAAACAATCAACACTTTTGGAGCACATCATGAGAAGAGGAAAGTTGGAATACTTGGTTACAACTAGCAAAATACAGAGAAAGAGAGACTGCGGATGACAAAGAGAGAAAATACTGGAGAGCTTGGTGTCATGGTATGGAAAGCAGTCAACAGACCTGATATGATGCTCTGTAGATAGAAGATTGTGGAAAGGACATGATCGCCTATGCCCACCGGTATGGCACATGATGATGAAACAAAAATTAAAGACATTTGTAAATTGTTTGAAGAAAATTCTGAACATCAGACAGTATTACAATATAAGACATGAGGATATCAAAGAAAGAAGAAAACAAGGGGAAATTGAACAACAGATTATGAATAGAAAGTGGAGATGAACTAGGGGCATACTATGAAAACTTGAAGCCAATTTTGGAAGAAAGGCACTTTCTAAAAACCAAGAGGGAAAGAGAAGGCCAGGAAGGTCCAAGAATAGACGGAGGAGAAAATATATGTAAACCAACAAGAACATTGATGGATGGAGAAACCTTATTCATGACCCAGACTGGAGAGAAGTAGAGAAAATGTCCAGGAACAAGGGTGGATGTAGAGACCTTATTCATGGCCTAGACTGGAGAGAAGTAGAGAAAATGTCCAGGAACAAGGGTGGATGTAGAGACCTTATTCATGGCCTAGACTGGAGAGAAGTAGAGAAAATGTCCAGGAACAGGGATGGATGGAGTGACCTTATCCATGGCCTAGACTGGAGAGAAGTAGAGAAAGGTAAAAGGTAAAGGTAAAGTACGAGGTTTGAACCGGCGTCTTAGCACACAAGTTTCCACCCATATGTACTCGGCCGCCTATCCAGAAATGTTAGGATATTTCTGGATAGTGTCGCCTCAAGCATCGAAACTCAGATGCGAGGCAACATTCCTCACCTTCACAGGGTAACACCATGGTACCCATTTCTGCCAACGGCTGGGTCGACCGTGGGGGTATTTTTTTTTTCCAACCACATCAGAAAGAAACAATCAACACTTTTGGAGCACATCATGAGAAGAGGAAAGTTGGAATACTTGGTTACAACTAGCAAAATACAGAGAAAGAGAGACTGCGGATGACAAAGAGAGAAAATACTGGAGAGCTTGGTGTCATGGTATGGAAAGCAGTCAACAGACCTGATATGATGCTCTGTAGATAGAAGATTGTGGAAAGGACATGATCGCCTATGCCCACCGGTATGGCACATGATGATGAAACAAAAATTAAAGACATTTGTAAATTGTTTGAAGAAAATTCTGAACATCAGACAGTATTACAATATAAGACATGAGGATATCAAAGAAAGAAGAAAACAAGGGGAAATTGAACAACAGATTATGAATAGAAAGTGGAGATGAACTAGGGGCATACTATGAAAACTTGAAGCCAATTTTGGAAGAAAGGCACTTTCTAAAAACCAAGAGGGAAAGAGAAGGCCAGGAAGGTCCAAGAATAGACGGAGGAGAAAATATATGTAAACCAACAAGAACATTGATGGATGGAGAAACCTTATTCATGACCCAGACTGGAGAGAAGTAGAGAAAATGTCCAGGAACAAGGGTGGATGTAGAGACCTTATTCATGGCCTAGACTGGAGAGAAGTAGAGAAAATGTCCAGGAACAGGGATGGATGGAGTGACCTTATCCATGGCCTAGACTGGAGAGAAATAGAGAAAGGTAAAAGGTAAAGGTAAAGTACGAGGTTTGAACCGGCGTCTTAGCACACAAGTTTCCACCCATATGTACTCGGCCGCCTATCCAGAAATGTTAGGATATTTCTGGATAGTGTCGCCTCAAGCATCGAAACTCAGATGCGAGGCAACATTCCTCACCTTCACAGGGTAACACCATGGTACCCATTTCTGCCAACGGCTGGGTCGACCGTGGGGGTATTTTTTTTTTCCAACCACAAGTACAATTCACACTGCTCCCAGCGGGAATCGAACACGGGTTGTCCAAACGTCGGTAGTCAATCGGGTGGTTTTTCCGACTAGGCTACCGAGGCCCCCAAGTAGAGAAAATGTCCAGGAACAGGGATGGATGGAGAAACCTTATTCATGACCCAGACTGGAGAGAAGTAGAGAAAATGTCCAGGAACAGGGATGGATGGAGAGACCTTATTCATGACCCAGACTGGAGAGAAGTAGAAAAAATGTCCAGAAATAGGGATGGATGGAGAGACCTTATTCATGACCCAGACTGGAGAGAAGTAGAAAAAATGTCCAGAAATAGGGATGGATGGAGAGACCTTATTCATGACCCAGCTCCAGAGAGAAGTAGAGAAAATGTCCAGGAACAGGGATGGATGGAGAGACCTTATCAATGACCCAGCTCCAGAGAGAAGTAGAGAAAATATCCAGGAATAGGGATGGATGGAGAGACCTTATCAATGACCTATGCTTTAAAAAGGATCCTAAAGAGCTTTGATTGATGGTTTGTTCCCTTCAAGCAAAAACATAAGAACCACTGCTGGGTGACCTTGTGATGTTTACAGAGTTCAGTCAATATGGTCTGCATATGTGATAATTTTTCTGGATTATAGTGCCTGGAGTGCTGGTCTGCATCTATCAGAAGAACAATAGGATGTGGACAGAGATTACTGTTCAGCAGTTTTTCTATTGCCAGCATTATTGCTTGGGTTTCTGTGTCATAATTGTGATACATGTAGTATTTTCTTGTTGCTATTCCATTCATATCCCTAGTGTTATTTGGGTGCTCTATGTATGCTCCTGCTCCCCCATTCTTTACTGAATTCTGTGCTGATCTATCTGTGTATATACAAACTCATAGATCTTGTGGGTATTCCTCATCCAAGAAACTTAGTGATTGTTTTATGTTGTATACTGTTTTGTTCCTCCTTGTCAAGTGCTCCTTTCACCTCTGGCGCATAGATTTTTTTTCCGGTATGGAGACAGTAGTGGGCTGACAACTCTTGGTATATCTGGTGTTTGTCTACAAATCTGTTTGACTTGGTGGATGAAATTGTTTCTTTTAAGCTGTCCCAAAGAATGACTTATAATCAGAACAGCTAAAGCAGCAATGTCTTTCAGAAGCCTTGAAAAGTTGTGGAAATCAAAACTCATCAGCACAAACACAAAACTTAGACTATTCAAATCAAATGTACTATCAACCCTTACGTATGCATGTGAAAGCTGGAAAACAACAAGAGACATAGAAACAAAGTTGAATGTATTTGAAAATAAATGTCTAAGGAAAATACTTGGTATAGCGTGGAACGAATTCAAAACAAATGAGGAAATTAGAGAAATCGTCATTAACCATTAATATCTTCAGTAATAAAGAAAAGACGATGGTCATATGTTGGACATGTGTTGAGAAAAGATAATAACCGAATAGCAAAGCAAGCCCTCATGTGGGAAACAACAGGTGAGAGGAAAAGAGGAAGACCCAGAGAGACACTGAGAACATTGATGAGAGAGGCAAGAGCAGCAGGAATCGACTCCCTTAATGAGATAGAGCTGCTTGCACAGAACAGAGACAAATAGTGAGATTTGATAAAATATCTTTAAAAGAATTGAAAACTGCTGGAACAAAAATTTAGATAAGAGAAGGAATATCTTGGTCTACGCACTATGGGCAGGCTACGGCTCATAGATAGAAAGAATGATTTTGGAATCTGTCTCAATGGATGTCTCAACATGTATCAGAATTTTTCTCCCTGTATCAGCACTTTAATAAGAGAAATGACAAATCATCCAAAAATATCATCTATAATCAAAAGAAGAAGGTGGTCATATGTTGGCCATGACAAAAGACAACAAGAGAATCTCAAAGCAGGCCCTCAAAATGGGAACTAGAGGGTAAAATAAAAAGAGGTCGACTTAGAGAAACTAAAAAAAAACACTGAGGTGAGAGGCAACAACAGCAGGCATCAGCCACCTCATTATCAACTTGCCCAGAACACAGGGACATATGAAAACAAGATCATCAGACACAGTGTCTGGAATTTCTGTCCTATATGCTGTCTTTAGCTCGAAAGAATGATAGATCAGCAATCTTGTATCTCTGCATTCTCTCAATGCTGGTATCCTCTCAATGCTGGTATTCTCTCAATGCTGGTATCCTCTCAATGCTGGTATTCTCTCAATGCTGGTATCCTCTCAATGCTGGTATCCTCTACAACTTCTCCATCTCTCCATTGGCATTGATTTCGTTTGCTTCTGTGATGACCCTGATGTGCCTGGCTTTTGTACCTTATCCAGCTCTTGTACCTTATCCAGCTCTTGTGCCTTATCCAGCTCTTGTACCTTATCCAGCTCTTGTACCTTATCCAGCTCTTGTAATGCTGTGTCTGATGCTGAGCACCATGGAGAAGTCCCATATCTTAATGTGGGTGTTATTGAGTTATTAGCGGGTCATCATCATTGCACTCCGCGAACATGTCCATAGGTGCTCAGATCCCCTCCTTAGCAAGTCCTGCAGTGTCCAGTGACTAACGACTCCAGTTCTGTGTTGGTTGATAAGTCTTGTAACACGCCCACTAAGTTTCTCATTTCTGGCTGTGCCCATCTTAACTCCCATCTCCATCATCCGAAGAAGTGACGTGGATCTGTGTTTGTCAAAATCCTGTGCTCTTCCCACATCTTGGAGAGCATTGATGATGTCCGCCCGATCCATTGGTTGCATGTGGGTGTATACTCTCTTGGTAGTAGAGAGTATTTCCCCACTCACGCTTCATGTGGTTCCACACAGGTTTTTTTTTGGATAGCCAACTTCCTCCTTGCTTTTTGGGTTGCCTTATTTATCTGCTGTTTCCAAGATAGTTTGTTGTCAATTGTAAAATGAGATAAGTAGCTTGTTTGTCTTCTCACATAGGCTCAATATTTATGTAGATAACTCCTGCTTTTTTTGTTTAGTTTAGTCTTCTCATTACAATAAAACAGTTTCTCTTCTCATTACAATAAAACAACTTATCTTCTCATTACAATAAAACAACTTATCTTCTCATTACAATAAAACAACTTATCTTCTCATTACAATAAAACAACTTATCTTCTCATTACAATAAAACAGTTTCTCTTCTCATTACAATAAAACAACTTATCTTCTCATTACAATAAAACAATTTATCTTCTCATTACAATAAAACAACTTATCTTCTCATTACAATAAAACAGTTTCTCTTCTCATTACAATAAAACAACTTATCTTCTCATTACAATAAAACAGTTTCTCTTCTCATTACAATAAAACAACTTATCTTCTCATTACAATAAAACAACTTATCTTCTCATTACAATAAAACAGCTTCTCTTCTCATTACAATAAAACAACTTATCTTCTCATTACAATAAAACAGTTTATCTTCTCATTACAATAAAACAACTTATCTTCTCATTACAATAAAACAGTTTCTCTTCTCATTACAATAAAACAACTTATCTTCTCATTACAATAAAACAATTTATCTTCTCATTACAATAAAACAACTTATCTTCTCATTACAATAAAACAACTTATCTTCTCATTACAATAAAACAGTTTCTCTTCTCATTACAATAAAACAACTTATCTTCTCATTACAATAAAACAACTTATCTTCTCATTACAATAAAACAGTTTATCTTCTCACTACAATAAAACAACTTATCTTCTCATTACAATAAAACAGTTTATCTTCTCATTACAATAAAACAACTTATCTTCTCATTACAATAAAACAACTTATCTTCTCATTACAATAAAACAACTTCTCTTCTCATTACAATAAAACAACTTATCTTCTCATTACAATAAAACAACTTATCTTCTCATTACAATAAAACAGTTTATCTTCTCATTACAATAAAACAACTTATCTTCTCATTACAATAAAACAACTTATCTTCTCATTACAATAAAACAACTTATCTTCTCATTACAATAAAACAGTTTATCTTCTCATTACAATAAAACAACTTATCTTCTCATTACAATAAAACAGTTTATCTTCTCATTACAATAAAACAACTTATCTTCTCATTACAATAAAACAACTTATCTTCTCATTACAATAAAACAACTTATCTTCTCATTACAATAAAACAACTTATCTTCTCATTACAATAAAACAACTTCTCTTCTCATTACAATAAAACAGTTTATCTTCTCATTACAATAAAACAACTTATCTTCTCATTACAATAAAACAACTTATCTTCTCATTACAATAAAACAACTTATCTTCTCATTACAATAAAACAACTTATCTTCTCATTACAATAAAACAACTTATCTTCTCATTACAATAAAACAACTTATCTTCTCATTACAATAAAACAACTTATCTTCTCATTACAATAAAACAACTTCTCTTCTCATTACAATAAAACAACTTATCTTCTCATTACAATAAAACAGTTTCTCTTCTCATTACAATAAAACAACTTATCTTCTCATTACAATAAAACAACTTATCTTCTCATTACAATAAAACAACTTATCTTCTCATTACAATAAAACAACTTCTCTTCTCATTACAATAAAACAACTTCTCTTCTCATTACAATAAAACAACTTATCTTCTCATTACAATAAAACAACTTATCTTCTCATTACAATAACACAACTTATCTTCTCATTACAATAAAACAACTTATCTTCTCATTACAATAAAACAACTTATCTTCTCATTACAATAAAACAACTTATCTTCTCATTACAATAAAACAACTTATCTTCTCATTACAATAAAACAGTTTCTCTTCTCATTACAATAAAACAACTTATCTTCTCATTACAATAAAACAATTTATCTTCTCATTACAATAAAACAACTTATCTTCTCATTACAATAAAACAACTTATCTTCTCATTACAATAAAACAACTTATCTTCTCATTACAATAAAACAGTTTATCTTCTCATTACAATAAAACAGTTTATCTTCTCATTACAATAAAACAACTTATCTTCTCATTACAATAAAACAACTTATCTTCTCATTACAATAACACAACTTATCTTCTCATTACAATAAAACAACTTCTCTTCTCATTACAATAAAACAACTTATCTTCACATTACAATAAAACAACTTATCTTCTCATTACAATAAAACAACTTATCTTCTCATTACAATAAAACAACTTATCTTCTCATTACAATAAAACAACTTATCTTCTCATTACAATAAAACAACTTATCTTCTCATTACAATAAAACAACTTATCTTCTCATTACAATAAAACAACTTATCTTCTCATTACAATAAAACAACTTATCTTCTCATTACAATAAAACAGTTTCTCTTCTCATTACAATAAAACAACTTATCTTCTCATTACAATAAAACAATTTATCTTCTCATTACAATAAAACAATTTATCTTCTCATTACAATAAAACAACTTATCTTCTCATTACAATAAAACAGTTTCTCTTCTCATTACAATAAAACAACTTATCTTCTCATTACAATAAAACAACTTATCTTCTCATTACAATAAAACAGTTTATCTTCTCATTACAATAAAACAACTTATCTTCTCATTACAATAAAACAACTTATCTTCTCATTACAATAAAACAACTTATCTTCTCATTACAATAAAACAACTTATCTTCTCATTACAATAAAACAACTTATCTTCTCATTACAATAATACAACTTATCTTCTCATTACAATAAAACAACTTATCTTCTCATTACAATAAAACAACTTATCTTCTCATTACAATAAAACAACTTCTCTTCTCATTACAATAAAACAGTTTCTCTTCTCATTACAATAAAACAACTTATCTTCTCATTACAATAAAACAGTTTCTCTTCTCATTACAATAAAACAACTTATCTTCTCATTACAATAAAACAACTTATCTTCTCATTACAATAAAACAACTTATCTTCTCATTACAATAAAACAACTTATCTTCTCATTACAATAAAACAGTTTCTCTTCTCATTACAATAAAACAACTTATCTTCTCATTACAATAAAACAATTTATCTTCTCATTACAATAAAACAACTTATCTTCTCATTACAATAAAACAACTTATCTTCTCATTACAATAAAACAGTTTCTTTTCTCATTACAATAAAACAACTTATCTTCTCATTACAATAAAACAACTTATCTTCTCATTACAATAAAACAACTTATCTTCTCATTACAATAAAACAACTTCTCTTCTCATTACAATAAAACAGTTTCTCTTCTCATTACAATAAAACAACTTATCTTCTCATTACAATAAAACAGTTTCTCTTCTCATTACAATAAAACAACTTATCTTCTCATTACAATAAAACAACTTATCTTCTCATTACAATAAAACAACTTATCTTCTCATTACAATAAAACAACTTCTCTTCTCATTACAATAAAACAGTTTCTCTTCTCATTACAATAAAACAACTTATCTTCTCATTACAATATAACAGTTTCTCTTCTCATTACAATAAAACAACTTATCTTCTCATTACAATAAAACAACTTATCTTCTCATTACAATAAAACAACTTATCTTCTCATTACAATAAAACAACTTATCTTCTCATTACAATAAAACAACTTATCTTCTCATTACAATAAAACAACTTCTCTTCTCATTACAATAAAACAGTTTCTCTTCTCATTACAATAAAACAACTTATCTTCTCATTACAATATAACAGTTTCTCTTCTCATTACAATAAAACAACTTATCTTCTCATTACAATAAAACAACTTATCTTCTCATTACAATAAAACAACTTATCTTCTCATTACAATAAAACAACTTATCTTCTCATTACAATAAAACAACTTATCTTCTCATTACAATAAAACAGTTTCTCTTCTCATTACAATATAACAACTTATCTTCTCATTACAATAAAACAGCTTCTCTTCTCATTACAATAAAACAACTTATCTTCTCATTACAATAAAACAATTTATCTTCTCATTACAATAAAACAACTTATCTTCTCATTACAATAAAACAGTTTATCTTCTTTGATCACGTTGTGAGAAGAAAAAAACTTGAGAAAATTGTGACAACGGGAAAATTTGAATAAAAGTCATTTAACAGCCCAGTGAGGAAAGAAAGATCAACATCAGAATTGGCAAGGTTCACAATGAGATGATTATGTTTGGGGGGGGGGGGGGGGGGCATGATAATCTTTACCAGTGCTCATGATACATGATGAAGTACAGAACTCAACTTACACCAGGACAGATAACTCTACTTACACCATGACAGACAACTCTACTAACACCATGACAGACAACTCTACTAACACCATGACAGACAACTCTACTTACACCATGACAGACAACTCTACTTACACCAGGACAGATAACTCTACTTACACCAGGACAGATAACTCTACTTACACCATGACAGACAACTCTACTTACACCATGACAGACAGCTCTACTTACACCAGGACAGACAACTCTACTTACACAATGACAGACAACTCTACTTACACCATGACAGACAACTCTACTTACACCAGGACAGACAACTCTACTTACACCATGACAGACAACTCTACTTACACCAGGACAGACAACTCTACTTACACCATGACAGACAACTCTACTTACACCATGACAGACAACTCTACTTACACCATGACAGACAACTCTACTTACACCATGACAGACAACTCTACTTACACCATGACAGACAACTCTACTTACACCAGGACAGACAACTCTACTTACACAATGACAGACAACTCTACTTACACCATGACAGACAACTCTACTAACACCATGACAGACAACTCTACTTACACCATGACAGACAACTCTACTTACACCATGACAGACAACTCTACTTACACCAGGACAGACAACTCTACTTACACCATGACAGATAACTCTACTTACACCATGACAGACAACTCTACTTACACCAGGACAGACAACTCTACTTACACCATGACAGACAACTCTACTTACACCATGACAGACAACTCTACTTACACCAGGACAGACAACTCTACTTACACCAGGACAGACAACTCTACTTACACCATGACAGACAACTCTACTTACACCAGGACAGACAACTCTACTTACACCATGACAGACAACTCTACTTACACCAGGACAGACAACTCTACTTACACCAGGACAGCCAACAACACCTGATCTTCTTCTTTAGAGTTGTGTTGTAGATTTCCTCTTTGCAAAGAAACTTCCTTCATCAAACTCTCTGGAAGGATTCCACCCATCATTTGAGAGATCAACAAAAGGGCTTGATGCTGTAGCTCTAAATTCTTCTGTGCCATGATGTGCACGAACAGCTGGTAATCCTCCATGGCTAAAACTTGTTCAAGCAGTATCTAAATTTTGAAGAGGAATAATGACCAATCTGATAATACAAAATACGAAATAAATATTTGAAACTTCTGCTACTGCGTATGCACATTTTCACTTTTGTTCACGCACACGTACTCCATGTGCACTAACATTCTTTCACATCAGAGTATACAGGGAAGACCTTTTATTTAAAATTTTCCTTTTATTTCTTCTTCTCGTTTGAAATTATTATATTCATTATTTTTCTTTATTTTAAACAGATATTTATGTGTATGTTGTATGTTTGTTGCTGTTGAAGACTTATTGAGCCGAAACGTTGTTCTGGTTTGCGTTGTCCCTTTTGTTACGTGCAGCTTTAACCATACCGTTTTTTTCTATTTTTCCTCTAATACAAAATACATTGTTCTGCTATCCTTTAATTTATATCCTTTGTATCACGGTGCTTGTACATATCATGGACAGTAGACAAACAAATGAAAAGATGATTAGAGGCCACAGAGATGGGATTTCTCAGAAGAATGTTGAAAGTTCCCTGGACAGCTAAAAAGACCAATGAAGAAATTCTCAAAGAGGCCAACACAAAAAGGGAGCTCCTAAAAACATCAGAAAGAAACAATCAACATTTTTCGGACACATCATGAGAAAAGGAAAGTTGGAATACTTGGTTACAACTAGCAAAATAAAAGCAAAGAGAGATTGCATATGACAAAGAGAGAAAATAATGGATAGCTTGATGTCATGGCATGGAAAGCAGTCAACAAAAGAACTAATACGATGCACTGAAGATAGAAGATTGTGGAAGGACATGATCGCCTACGCCAACCAGTACGGCACATGATGATGATCACAGTGCTACTTCTGATAAGTTTAACACATTTTCTACCAAGGTGTTTAACACACTGTGACCATGCCATTTTTCAGAACTGTTTTTAGAATTTGAAATAACAGCGAGAAAATAATTTAAATTGGCCTTAAACACACAGTTTGTTTCCATTTGTACAGTTTAATGTGGCACGTTTAATAAAACAGCTTTTATTCATGCAAAAATGGGTAATTTTACAGAACGCAACATGTTCAGTAGAACCGTATGGACGATCGGGATAAACACTTGATAGCTGGATCGAGAGCTGGGCAGTATAGGAACGCTCAGCCTGCAGTGAAGCCATTCCAATGTAAAGTCTACACAGTTGTTTGGACAATTTTCTCCGGAAGTTAAAAAGGGGTTAAATAAAAGAATTACAAGGTTTTTGTGGAAATAAAAAAAAGTAAAGTACCCCCGTCATGCCAAGTGGCGTATAGGGAATACGGTGTTAGTGACTATAAATTTTACAGACCGGCACATGATTTTTGGGGTAATGTGGTTGGTATTATGCCCTTGCCGCTTTACTTTCCCAGAAAAAAATCTGGTACTCATTAAAGGCTGTGTGAATCTGGAAACCGTTGGTTGGGATCGAACCCTACCTCTTGTCCTTTGTAGTCCAGTTCACTAACCATTGAGCTATCGCGGTTCCCTTTTTGTGGAAATACAGTCGAACCTGGTCTTAGGACCACCTGTTTAAAGCGTTTCCCTGGTTATAGGACCGGGTCTACAATTTCCCCAAGTTTTTTACTATATGCTAACACTGATTACGGCGCTCACCGTATGACGCGACCAGAGACCAGGCTAATTAACCGCCGCCAATGTTATTTATCCCGTTTACGACACGCGGGTAATAGACCGAGATAACGATACACTGACCAGCCAGTCCTCCTCCGTCTCGCTGGGAGCCATAAACGATCGACACAGGTGTCTACAGGTGTCGAAGTTTTCCCGTATTTAGTGAGTCCCAGATTATAGTGGGACGTGTTACGTTTATCAATACTGGTGTGAGAAACACGGCAGACGCAGATCTATGATTCGTGAAGTGACATCACTTCGCGGTTCCGTCTAGACCAGAGTAGACCATTGCGTGGCCCGTATAAATTACAGGAATTAACTAAAGAATTAGTCATTGCCCGCTTAGAGTGTATTCACGTACATGTACAGTATCTCAGTGAATTATTTTTGTGGATTTTAAAAGTGTTACACACAATATAGGAAATGGCCAGTGTCAAAAGTGTAAAACCAAAAGCATTAACGCTGGAAGAACGAATATCAGTGATTCGACAAAATATTTTTGTGTGTTTAACTATCGTGTTTTATGAAAAGTGTCCAACCAGTGGCTATTGTAGACCGACATATGCACTATGTTCTACTCATGGATTACGCTGATTTGCAGGTTAGTTTTCATAGTGCTTAGGATAAAATTTTTTTTATCGCTCTATTTATTATGTGAAACCTGTGAGGCAGGACCACCTGTCCTATGGGACCAGTTTTTGAAAGTCCCGTGAATGGTCGCCTTAGACAGGTTCGACTGTATCAACAAATTAAAAGCCACAAAACATTGCTTTCGGTTTTTTGTGCTGGTAACTAGACCCTCGTTTAGCGGCTCATGGTACAGAATATATTAACTTCCAATGCCACTTAAATGCAAGAAGCATCTGTACTGGTACTTAGAAGGTTGTGTCTTTTATTAACAACTGTAAAGGGCAGCACATTATAGCTCTGCTCCTCATTGGGGTGTTTACTGTTTTCCTTACAGGCCTAAAAAAAAAAAATAATTTCTGGTCTATGTGCCATCTTTGTCCTGAAAGAACAATAGAGAGACAGATATATTAATTATGGAGTGTTGTTGATAGTAGGTTGTGGTGGAAGTAATAATAAATGAATATTATTATAGAGGGAAACTTCAGAAGTGATAATCAGCGAATCAATTCAGAGGAAGAGGTTTGTTTACAGCACTCAGAAACTGAGTGGCAGTGTTCCCTAGCGTTTGGCTTTTCATGGCAAGGCGCTGTGCCGCTGAGTACGGGTTCGATCCTGCTTCGGTTCATATATTGTTCTTTGTTTTTTTTTTTTTTTTTGTTGTTGATAATTTGTCATTTTTTTCTGAGTGCTGTAAACATAGCTCTTCCTTATGAATTGCCTGGCTGTGGTGGAAGCATCCTGATCCACATGCACAGACTTGTACCAGAAAACAGTGAATTAGAGTTAGTGGTAGTAGGGTTGGTAATAGAACCGAGGATGAGGAGTTAACCTCGTATATCATAAGACACGTAGCAACTGTGAACAAAGGTCTGTTTTGAAGGTCATCACAGGGAAGTCGTATGTCCAGTTTGTGTTCACATGATTGAATAGGATAAACCAATTTATTTGTCAGAAATTAGACAATTCTCGCCAGTAACTTGAAGAGAACGGACGTCGCAGATGAGATTAGATAGGGAATTTGGTGCTGGCGAATGATAATGACAACTAAGAGATTGGCTGACATCAGGTATTAAGAGGTTTAGATAGATAGTTTCCATTACAGAATATCAGCCAATAGTTTGGAGAGAGACACAGTTAAGTTAGATTCAGGAAGATTAGAAATATGACTCCACCTTGGACAGAGTTGACGAACTCAGAAATCTGATAGACTTGGACGTGAACAACTGATCAGCAGTTGGATAGCCTAGAAATTCATAGAGGATGAAGTGAGTGTGTGTGTGTGATTGCTTGCAGATCTTTGTATTGCTGTGATTACTTTGATTTGTGAAATTAAATCTACAGGTGAGCTTGGTGGTTGGAGCCAGTCTCCTGACATTGTTACCATCTAGCTATTGATCATGTTGCTGTTCTTATGTCATTGTCAAATTTGAAACAGTGTCTTGGAAATTTGGAACAGTGTCTTGGAAATTTGGAAGAGTGTCTTGAGAGATCTAGCCAAGGACAATGCAGACATGCAGTAAACATATAAAACCACACAGCAACAACAAACTCAGTAGCACAGCACGGGACCAATGTGTGGGTAGATTTTTTATGACATTTGTTCCAAGTAGCAGCCAAATAATTTATGGCCTACTTTTGCTTTTAACTGCCAAGGCTTTTTTAACATGTGCAAATGTACATGGGACCTCCTGTTTATTGCCATTATCTGAGAGGGCTTGATGTCATATCTCACAACCCAGAAACCAGGGGAGGGAAACACCATAAAGAAACCATAGATTTATTTTTTCCTACTTTAGAAAAACTACCACTGCCTGTGGTTGGATTTGAACCCAGGTCCTTCTTGTCCAGAGGCTCTTACCTACAGACTACCCAGCCCCAGATAAAATGAATGCTTGATATTATATTCCTCTTATACAAATGACCGTATACAAATCCAATGTTGAGTCAGTATTATTACATGGCTGTGAAACATGGAGAACAACTAAAATGACAATCATGAAGATACAGACCTTCATTAATGGATGCTTACGCAGGATAAAAGGATGGAAATGGCAGGACAAAATCACTAACATAAAATTATGAAATGTACCAGTCAAATACCTGTGGATAAAGAGATACAGAAGACGATGGCGCTGGATAGGACACACACTGCAGAAGCCAACTAAGAGTATAACACAACAGGCCCTTTTTTTGAACCCCCAAGAAAAAAAGTGTTCTCCTGTGTGTTACCGGGGCCTCATTATGAGGGAGGTAAAGAATAGTGACACTGTGACCTTCCAGGCATGTCGTAAGATGCGACTAAGGAGGTTGATCGATGGCTTGACAAGCTGTCATTGTAAAAAGATTGTTATGGAAACAGCGCCATATATTTTAGAGCAGTGATCTCTGCAATATGTGCCATTTTGGCACGCAAGGTTTCTGTTTTTGAGATTCTGGTTCTGCCCTATGTGCTGTCTTCGGCTCGAAAGGACAATAGATAGATAGAAGGAAAAAGACAAAGAGGGAGACCAAGATATTCTTGGAGAAGACAGATAGAAGCAGAGATGAAGATGATGGGGAAGACAGGGAATGATCTTAGGAGAATGGTTAAGAAACAGAACGGCTTGGAAAGTGTTTGTTGAAGTCCTATACTTCACAGGGAGCTGAAAAGATTGAAAAAGAAGAAGGCAGATGACACATCACGGGTACATTTTAATGTAGACTCTCTGTAGATTGAAAACATTTAAGCAGGTTTACTGTATCACATTGATATTATCATTAAACTGTACCTGAAAAATATCTCTTAAATCTGGTTTTGAGTTCAAGTCTTTTGTGGCCTTGATAATCTGGTCAAGGGTCAGTCCTGTATCAGCTTGAAAACCTTCCAGCAAAAAGTCAACCTGGCAAGTGGATACCAATACATATTACAATAGTAGTCATTTGTAAACAGCACTATGAATCACCATATGTTGAACACAGCATGCTTTTATTATAAAAAATATTTGCTTAAGGTTATATGCTACTATATTGTTCTTCATCAAATCGTGTGCCGAAGGTCTGTAAAATTTATGGTCACTAACACCATATTCCCTATACGCCACTTGGCGTGACGGGGGTACTTTACTTTTTTTTTTACAGTGAAGAATAAGCATAATGGCTTTAAAAATAGCAGTTTAATAATTAATCACAAATGCTCAAAACTGTCTATCCACTGTTGAGAATGCTAAATTTTGTGGTTCCTCTGAAGCATCCACCAACATTTTGGTTCCTGAATTAGAGTGTGTCTGAACACCTCTGTAGAACTCTAGCAATCTCTGTCAGGTGATATATTCTTCTCAACTTTCTGTAGTTTAAAAGCAAAGAAATCCAGATTTTGTCTGAAGACATACAAGCGTGGAGAATCTCCCAGATTATCTAAAAATTTCTTATAGCACCTCAAACTAGGCTTTTGGTTTATTATTCTGAAACACGCACACATTTCTAATGTTTCACAACACTATATCTTCACAATTAATCTCCCTGATTATGATTGTTTCACAAACATAACTGTCTGCATGCATTTTCCACAGCCAGGCAATAAAAATTGTTACTTTAAAAAAAAAAAAGTAAAGTGCCTCCTGTCATGCCAAGTGGCGTATAGGGAATATAGTATTAGTGACCATATATTTTATTTACAGACCTTCGGTACATGATTTTTGGGGTAATGTGGTCGGTATTACGCCCATGCCGCTTCACTTTCCCTGAAAAAAATCAGGTACCCATTAAAGGCTGGGTGAACCAGGAAGTCATCGGTTGGGATCGAACCCTACCTCTCATCCTTTGTAGTCCAGTTCACTAACCACTGAGCTATCGTGGCTCCATTACATAAGTGCTGTCTTTCTTTTCCAGAAAGATCCTGTACCCATTTACAGCTGGGTGAACCCAGAAGCTATCAACCCCAAACTTCTGTTCATTCTCAGTAGCTCCATCTACTAACTATTGTTCTACAAAATGTAAAATGATATTTAAAGAATATAAACAATAAAGAAGACAAATCACAATGTTTTATGAGTCAAACAATAGAAAGACTAAGAAACATTATTACTGAGCTTGTGCCTAAGGCTTCAATGGCTTTAATTCAATTCTGTACACAAGTAAAGATTATATTGGAAATATATAAAAATATTGACCATCAAAGCCACAAGGGATAGCACGTGATAGTAATAACATTTCTGAAGCCAGACAACTTTATTATCGGTGAGACAAGCTTCATTTATCTCTGTGGCTAAATCTGGCCAACGGAAGCAACTTAAGGATCCTGAAGTAGTGCACTGGTCAATAACTTGGCGGTAATGAGACAGAAATGAACCCTATTACCGCTAGTCAACAGCTTTTGTGTATTGATTTTTGTAGTCAAAATTATCAGTTTTCTGATCACGATTTCTTCCTGACAAAGTAGTACCAGGCAAAATATTTCTCAAATTGCCATATTTAAACAAAAATTAGAGTTTAAAAGATGTATACGTATAATAGTTCATCTATTTTAATATAATCTAATTGTTGAATCTATAAATTTGGAATACTGTAAATATGATATTTTTATGTATGCAACACTTGTTTGAAATCAAAGTTTATCAAAATTTAAAAAAAAAAAAAATGATAATAATAAAACATATCTAAAGATAAAAGGAGAGTTTAGACATCCAAATAAATTGTGCATACCAAGGTATATATTGTATAGAATTATGAATGCATTTTTTTTTAAATGTGCGGTTACATAACATATTATGAATTAATTCCTCAAAAATAAATTCACTTACCATCTTTTTATATTCTTCATGAATCTCTCTGTAGGCTTGTGAATCATTAACAGTTGGGTCAAAAACTTGAAAATAAAGAAAGAAAATTGTTTTATGCAATACTTTAAATCATCATCATGTGTCATCCAGGTTAGCATAGGCGATCATGTCTATTCATAATCTTCTGTCCACAGTACATTTTATCAATTCTGTTGTTGAATGTTTTCCATGCCACAACATCAAGCTATCTGGTATTCTCTCTCTTTGTCATCAACAATCTATCTTTCTCTGTATTTTGCCTGTTGTAACCAAGTATTCCAACTTTCCTTTTCTCATGATGTGCCTGAAAAATACTGATTGTCTCTTTCTGATTTTTTAAATGTTCCATTTTTGTGTTGGCTTCTTTGAGAATTTCCTTGTTGGTCGTTTTAGCCGTCCAGGGAACTCTCAATATTCTTCTGAAAAATCCCATTTCCGTGGCCTCTTATCATCTTTTCATTATACATTAAACTAGCGCAGAAATAAGAGAAATGACAGAGCATCAAAAAATATCATCTATATTCAAGAGAAGAAGGTGGTCATATGTTGGCCATGACAAGAGACAACATGAGAATCTCAAAACAAGCCCTCAAACGGGAAACACAGGGTTAAAGAAAAAGAGACTCACTTAGAGAAACACTAAAAAGAACACTGAGGGAGGAGGCAACAACTGTAGACATCAGCTCCCTTTCTGAGACTGTGCAGCTTGCCCAGAACAGGGATGTGTGGTGAGATACAATGTCCTAAGGAAGGTCTGACACTTAATAACAAAGATTATCGCACTCGATTGAGAGTCTAACATTTCAGCTTTATGTGCTGTCTTCAACTTAAAAGAACAACAGACAGACAGATATACCCGAAACAATCTTCTACACTGTAGACTAAGTCAGATATACCTGAAACAATCTTCTACACTGTAGACTAAGTCAGATATACCCGAAACAATCTTCTACACTGTGAACTAAGTCAGATATACCTGAAACAATCTTCTACACTGTAGACTAAGTCAGATATACCCAAAACAATCTTCTACACTGTAGACTAAGTCAGATATACCCGAAACAATCTTCTACACTGTAGACTAAGTCAGATATACCTGAAACAATCTTCTACACTGTAGACTAAGTCAGATATACCTGAAACAATCTTCTACACTGTGAGCTAAGTCAGATATACCTGAAACAATCTTCTACACTGTAGACTAAGTCAGATATACCTGAAACAATCTTCTACATTGTAGACTAAGTCAGATATACCTGAAACAATCTTCTACACTGTAGACTAAGTCAGATATACCTGAAACAATCTTCTACACTGTGAGCTAAGTCAGATATACCTGAAACAATCTTCTACACTGTAGACTAAGTCAGATATACCTGAAACAATCTTCTACACTGTGAACTAAGTCAGATATACCTGAAACAATCTTCTACACTGTAGACTAAGTCAGATATACCTGAAACAATCTTCTACACTGTAGACTAAGTCAGATATACCCAAAACAATCTTCTACACTGTAGACTAAGTCAGATATACCCAAAACAATCTTCTACACTGCAGACTAAGTCAAACTACCAGATTTGTGACAAAATAAATCTGATTTTTTTTTTTTACTAAATTATTATGTTAGATTGTAAGGCTAATTAGATTTGCTAGGGTATTGACTATATAAATAGACTAGAGTATTGACTATATAAATAGTCTAGAGTATTGACTATATAAATAGACTAGAGTATTGACTATATAAATAGACTAGAGTACTGACTATATAAATAGACTAGAGTATTGACTATATAAATAGACTAGAGTATTGACTATATAAATAGACTAGAGTATTGACTATATAAATAAACTAGAGTTTTGATTATATAAATAAATTAGAGTTTTGATTATATAAATAAACTAGAGTTTTGATTATATAAATAATTTAGAGTTTTGATTATATAAATAAATTAGAGTTTTGATTATATAAATAAACTAGAGTATTGACTATATAAATAAACTATAGTGATGACTATATAAATAGAGTGTTGACTAAATAAGTAAACTAGAGCGTTGACTAAATAAATAAACCATGCAGATTAATTTTTTTGTGTACATTTTTTGGGTAATATTTATAAGTTGGAATTATGGTAAGTCATTTTGAACACTGATTAATTAAACAATAGAAATGAAAGTCTATAAGTCTAAGAAAATAGGGAACAATGACTCATTAATTCATGTACATTACAGTTTGAGAGGTGTAGGCATACAAACATGCAAGATTGTGATAAAGCAGGCAATCATCATCATCATCATCATCATCGAGTGCCTTCTCCACAACAAAGGTTGGCTACCATGGATCACCATTCTACTCTGTTTCTTGCTTTGATGGTGCAGGCTGTCATAGATTGACTTGTCCATCTTTTAATGTTACTCGTCCATGTTAGTCTTGGTCTGCCTCTGCCTCTTTTACCTTGTATTTTCCCTTCCAATATTACTTTTAGTAGGCTGTTGTGTCTTTTAACATGCCCAAAAAATTTCATTTGTCTTGTCTTAATTGTATTTAGTAGTTCTCTTTTTATTTTCAGTTGTTTTAAAACTTCATCGTTTGTTATCTTTTCTTTCCATCCAATTCTACCTATTGTACTGGGGGCAATCCTACAGTGTATATAAATACAAATATCCTGGATAAAAAGTTATTTTTTTACAAAGTAAGCAATAAGAAATGTAATTGAGAAAAACAATTTTAAGAGGGATGACTTATAGCTTAATGTATACGAAGACAAGACATGATTCAATCAATAGTTAAATTGGTCAACAGATGACTGATAAGCCCATATAAATTTACAGTCATCATCAATCATCAAGTGTCATGCCTGCTGCCATAGGTGATCATGTCTCTCCACAACTTTTGATCTCAACAATTATCATTTCTACTGTTGACCTTCTGCCAAGCCATTCTCTTAACCTGTCTGGTATCTTTTTATCTTTGCTTCCCTCTATCTCTTCGTCCCTCAATTTTCCCAGTTGTTACAATATATTCCAGCTGTTCCCTTCTTATAACATTATAACAAGGCCAAAAAATGATGATTGTTTCTTCCTAATATTGAAAATTAACTTTCTTTTTGCTTTGGCCACTTTCAGAATGTTTTATTACTCTTCTTAGCTGTCTATGGTATTCTCAACATTCTTCTGTAAAACCAGATTTCTACAGCCTCCAGTGATTTTCTTGTCTGTTTTCTGATTGTGCATGATTCACATCCATATGTTAAGACTGGCTCTAGATAACATTTAAGAACAGTACAATTCTGTTAAATCTTTCCTGGAGTGTTATCTAATAAGTTGATGGAAACAATGGCCAGTAAGCCCTGTGTAATCTCCATAAAAACTACTACATGTTAAAAAACACAAATGACATTTGTAGCAGATCTATCTATTTCTTTCTTTGCCTGAAGTATTGTCTATATCTGCAATGTATTTGTAGTTGATAAAAGTCATGTAAAATTGTTAACAATAAATATGATTTTAAATGAAGAAAATAAATATAATATCATTGATAATTACATAAGACCTTGTCTAGTAAAAGTATTTAGGTGTAAAACAACATCCCAAGCCTAGAGGATATATATGTAACATTACTTAAGTTATGCTTTTTGTATTAAAATAATGTGAAAAATAACCAAACAAATTACTACTGCACAGCGTATCTTCTTCTTCTGATTTCCTTCCTCATTTGCCCTTCAGTGTCGAGAGGAGATATAATTTGTGGTCTTTTGCTCTTCTGTTCGCCGCTGCTGCTGTTATGTTTCCTAGTGTTTCTAATATTCTGTCAATCCATCTTTTTCATGGTCGGCCCATGTTCTGGTGTTCTCGCAATTTATTGAAAGCTTGTTGTGTTTTGATCTTTCTGCCTTGTCACGTGGCCAAACCATTTTATCTGTTGTCTCTTTACATATTCTATGGCAAGGATTATTCCTAGCTTTTTTCTCAGTTCTTCATTTCTGATCTTATCTCATAGGCTATCTCCTGTCATTCATCTAACACATTTAATCTCAGTACAGTGTATCTCTCTCTCTCCCTCTCTGCGATCAAGTCTCAATCAGAGTAGGATTCCAGACTCTCTTATGAAGTCAGCTGTCAGTTTAAGTGATTCGATTGCACCATATAGTTTCTCTTCCAGGGAGGTGGGTGTGGACCACGTTGTCCTTCTCAGGTCTGTGTACTGGGTACAATCCTACAGTGTATATAAATACAAATATCCTGGATAAAAAGTTATTTTTTTACAAATTAATTCAGAGTACTTGGAGTAAGTGCATTCCCCATTTGACAGAGACTGGAAGTGTGCACAACTTTTTTATTATCATGACCCAATAGCTTCACTTCAAGTAACCTCATCATACAAGTACCACACTGGATTCTAAACTTCTGCTATCTTTAAGCTGTAACTTCATCAACATTCATGTCCGTCTCTCCTGATTCTCAGACAGTGATTTTATTTTTTTATATAACGTGTTTTTGACAGTTGGGTCACTGCCATCCATCATTGTAATCTACATTTTAATATCACTGTTACTGAAGAGATATATTGATTTGAAGAATTTTAAAATGAAAATTAAATAATTAATGAATGCCTCATGTGGGCAAAATAGAGCCCTGTCACACCACACCAGGTAGTGTATTGGGAATATGGTGTTAGTGATCATAATTTTTACAGACCTTCAACACACATGATTTTTCGGGTAATATGGTTGGTATTACCCCTGTGCCATTTTACTTTTGAAGAAAAAACCTGGCGCTCATTTAGGGCTGGGTGAACTCACTAGCTCTTGTCCTTTGTAGTTCAGTTCATAAAACACTGAGCTATCGCAGCTCCCAAAATAATTAAACTGAACAATAAAACTAAACTCACTTCACTACAGTTAAAGTTATCTTATCATCAGGGAACACACAAATAACTGCAGTGCTACGGTAAAGCTGGTTGCAAGGGACAAGTAGTGGGGCATAACCTACACTTCTACAAGGTGGCAGCTTTACAAAAAAAGAAACAATAGAATATTGAAGATTTGGCCTACATGTGGTCATCTTCAGAAAATAAGAACAAAACAAGTGGACAATGAAACAAAGATAAACTCTACTACATCTAGAATGAACGGAACAGGTAAATCAAGGAGGCATACTATGTCATCATAATGGCTCATTGTACATCCCTAGACTGGCTGTACGATAATCTTACTGTCTGTTGTTTGATGTGCGATTTGGATAATCTGACGACTAACTGTGTTCGGAATTGGAGTCAACAATGATGGCCTAACATCATCAAGTGCCACACATTAAAAAAAAATATGACGATCATAATTTTCAACGCGGAGGATGTGAACTTCCGGTATATGGGAATAGGCGGCGGGAACAATTGAAGGCCATGCATGAAAAGTGTTCCTTGTTGCAGTTTCCTCATATTCAAAGTCCGGCTTGTTGCAGGAGCTACTGAGTTAAGTGCTCTGTGCACACCATGAGCTGTGTGTCTCATCCGTTTTGATCATGTTTCGATATTCCAATTGTTTACGATGAATGATGATATCGTATGACAGGGAACAGTTGGCTGTGCTCACTTTCTGCGCGGTTTCGCCTTATGTCTTTTGGCGTATGCTGAGGCTGCTACGATGGGGACTACAGTTACCTTTCTTTGTTTGGGAGATGAGATATTAATTTGGATGATTCCACTGGCACAGGCGGTTGAGCAATTATAGATTTTAATTCGTTTGCAGTGATACCGGAGCCTTCCATAACCAAATAAGGTAAATCAAGGAGAAATACAAAGGGATAAGAGATGAAATGATCAAATGAAAGGGAAAATATTATCTTATCGTCACCTTTGAAGAGAGAGAGAGAGAAAATTTATTGAATTAAGTCACAGTATATTAAAGTTATCAGGTTCACCCAGCCTTCAATGGGTACCTGATTTTTTTTCTGAGAAAGTAAAGCGGCACGGGCGTCATACCGACCACATTACCCTAAAAATCATGTGCTGAAGGTCTGTAAAAATGATAGTCACAAACACCATATTCCCAATATGCCACTTGGAGTGACGGGTGGCTTTAATTTCCTGTTTATATTATAGTTATAATTATTCGAAGACACCGGCATCACAGCAAACGAATGAAAATCCACAATTGCACACTACATTATTCATTCAACACTGCGACGGCTATTTTGATGGAACATCTATGTCTCATCATAAATAATAAAGCAGCGCAGACTGCCGATGCGGACGACTCAATGTACGGATCATTATCATTCATTAATTATTGATATTTGAAATGATTTTGTACTGAAAGTATTAGTAAATTCAGTTTTAGTCAGTGCTTTTTAATCATGTTAACAGTACTAACAACAAATAACAATTTACAGTACTTTACACTACACTCTGTCTGCGGGAAATTTATTAACAAACTAAAACTATGAAGCTAACAAAACTCAACTAAATTCAAATCTCTGTGAGTGTGAGTGTACGTTTGTCGTTAGTGTAGTTCTGTTATACTTGTCGTGTATCATCGTGTGTATTATATATAGTGTGTAGTGTATACAAAAACACAACAGTTGAACAGTAGTGAGTAGTCAAGTAGTCTAAGTAGTGTAGTCAGTTAGCAGTTATGAGTAACTTATAAGAATTAGTGCGACAATACTTATTGGAAACAATTTTTCTTTAATAAGATACAAAGTCTACTTACTCAAGCACTTGCTCTCCATAAAAGAAAGCACAGGGACTTGGAAAAGTGGATTGCTGAGGAAACAAACCAGCTCGTCTAGAGCGACGTCTGCTCTTCCCGCCGCCATCTTGCATCTACACGACGCTAACGCTATCACTATGGCGTGCTCCACTGACTTCGCTACCTTCACCACTAAAAAAATTCACATAAATAATGAGAACATTATTAATGTATGCGCGCTCCACTTGTCCAGTGACGTATTTGTCTTTTTTCCAACATTCCGTATTTAGCTGTCATGTCGTCAGAATAATATTAATGATCAGAAAAATATATGTAGCAATTACAATGATATTCACATTTCGAAAGATATATATATTATAAATATCTTTCTTGGTATGTGGCACAAGCAATATTTGTCAATAGTTTAGTAAAATATAGTATATAGATGCAGTTTTACTGAGCAGTTTCTCTCGTGATTGAATTTGCTGATATTGGATAGACAGATCTGACTGCAGAATGAATAAGGTGTATTTGTGATGTGTGAATTCATCTCCTTCTCTGAGCCTTTTGTCTTCTGATTTCAACATCACCTCTTCCTCTAAATCTTTTTTTTTTTTGTTCTTCATTTTTACGATTTGGTGCCAGATTTTCATAATTTCTTTTGCAGATAGTAAAAAGTAAAGTGCCCTGTCACGCCAAGTAGCGTATAGGGAATATGGTGTTAGTGACCATACATTTTACAGAACGTCAGCACATGATTTTTGGGTAATGTGGTCGGTATTATGCCCGTGCTGCTTTACTTTCCCCCCCAAAAAAATCCGGTACCCATTAAGGCTGGGTGAGGAGTGTTAACACTCCCCACCACTGGCTTCCATTATTTGCCTGTTCCCTAAGGCTGGGTGAACCTGGAAGCCGTCGGTTGGGATCGATCCCTACCTCTTGTCCTTTGTAGCCCAGTTCACTAACCACTGAGCTACAGCAGCTCCCAAAATGGCATCCAGTACATAGTGACTAATTGTGTCACTTTGTTGCTAGTTGACAACTTCTATCATTTGTCCAGTATTTCACTCCTGTCTAGCAATGCCGATATTCACTCCCAATTCTTATGGTCTAGATAGGGAGGTGGTTTCACTTCTTTTAAAGTCCTTCATTCTACTCATCTCTCTGAGGTTGTTACTCTTTCCGTACGTTTCGACGCATAGTGCGTCACTCTCAATTTGACTGGTATGAACCATCATCAAATCATATTGTTTTTGCAAGTCTTGTATCATCTTGGTATTGGTGAAATCTAATACCTTGTTCAGTTATCTAAGATTGCATATAAAATATGTTATATGTTAGATAACTATGTAGATTGATTCTCTCTCTCTCTCTCTCTCTCTCTCTCTCTTCTCTCTCTCTCTCTCTCTCTCTTCGACCAGGACCCAATCAAAGTAGGATTCCAGACTCTCACATGAAGTCAGCTGTCTGGTTAAGTGTGTTGATCGCCCCCACAGACAGAACATCACAATTAGAGTCTGCCAGATCCACTCTGATTGAACACCCGTTAAAACGTTGCACTGTGTTCTGCGCCAGTGGCACAGTGCATCCGATTTCAGCCAGCATTTTATTCAGGTTTGCATTCCTTAGCCTTTGATTGTCCCCAATCTTCCTGCAAGGCAGCAGGTGATCTTTTCTGTAGGGGATTCTGCCCTTAGATTAATTATTAAAACCTTTAAAATGTTTCTTAATCTCGTCAGTTGGTTGCATAGATAAAAAGCCTCCGCACGAAACAAGTTAATTCACACATGTCCTATCCATTGACTGTCCTTCTGATATGATCGTGTCCTATCCATTGACTGTCCTTCTGATATGATCGTGTCCTATCCATTGACTGTCTTCTGATATGATCGTGTCCTATCCATTGACTGTCCTTCTGATATGATCGTGTCCTATCCATTGACTGTCCTTCTGATATGATCGTGTCCTATCCATTGACTGTCCTTCTGATATGATCGTGTCCTATCCATTGACTGTCCTTCTGATATGATCGTGTCCTATCCATTGACTGTCCTTCTGATATGATCGTGTCCTATCCATTGACTGTCCTTCTGATATGATCGTGTCCTATCCATTGACTGTCCTTCTGATATGATCGTGTCCTATCCATTGACTGTCCTTCTGATATGATCGTGTCCTATCCATTGACTGTCCTTCTGATATGATCGTGTCCTATCCATTGACTGTCCTTCTGATATGATCGTGTCCTATCCATTGACTGTCCTTCTGATATGATCGTGTCCTATCCATTGACTGTCCTTCTGATATGATCGTGTCCTATCCATTGACTGTCCTTCTGATATGATCGTGTCCTATCCATTGACTGTCCTTCTGATATGATCGTGTCCTATCCATTGACTGTCCTTCTGATATGATCGTGTCCTATCCATTGACTGTCCTTCTGATATGATCGTGTCCTATCCATTGACTGTCCTTCTGATATGATCGTGTCCTATCCATTGACTGTCCTTCTGATATGATCGTGTCCTATCCATTGACTGTCCTTCTGATATGATCGTGTCCTCCATTGACTGTCCTTCTGATATGATCGTGTCCTATCCATTGACTGTCCTTCTGATATGATCGTGTCCTATCCATTGACTGTCCTTCTGATATGATCGTGTCCTATCCATTGACTGTCCTTCTGATATGATCGTGTCCTATCCATTGACTGTCCTTCTGATATGATCGTGTCCTATCCATTGACTGTCCTTCTGATATGATCGTGTCCTATCCATTGACTGTCCTTCTGATATGATCGTGTCCTATCCATTGACTGTCCTTCTGATATGATCGTGTCCTATCCATTGACTGTCCTTCTGATATGATCGTGTCCTATCCATTGACTGTCCTTCTGATATGATCGTGTCCTATCCATTGACTGTCCTTCTGATATGATCGTGTCCTATCCATTGACTGTCCTTCTGATATGATCGTGTCCTATCCATTGACTGTCCTTCTGATATGATCGTGTCCTATCCATTGACTGTCCTTCTGATATGATCGTGTCCTATCCATTGACTGTCCTTCTGATATGATCGTGTCCTATCCATTGACTGTCCTTCTGATATGATCGTGTCCTATCCATTGACTGTCCTTCTTATATGATCGTGTCCTATCCATTGACTGTCCTTCTGATATGGTCGTGTCCTATCCATTGACTATCCTTCTGATATGATCGTGTCCTATCCATTGACTGTCCTTCTGATATGATCGTGTCCTATCCATTGACTGTCCTTCTGATATGATCGTGTCCTATCCATTGACTGTCCTTCTGATATGATCGTGTCCTATCCATTGACTGTCCTTCTGATATGATCGTGTCCTATCCATTGACTGTCCTTCTGATATGATCGTGTCCTATCCATTGACTGTCCTTCTGATATGATCGTGTCCTATCCATTGACTGTCCTTCTGATATGATCGTGTCCTATCCATTGACTGTCCTTCTGATATGATCGTGTCCTATCCATTGACTGTCCTTCTGATATGATCGTGTCCTATCCATTGACTGTCCTTCTGATATGATCGTGTCCTATCCATTGACTGTCCTTCTGATATGATCGTGTCCTATCCATTGACTGTCCTTCTGATATGATCGTGTCCTATCCATTGACTGTCCTTCTGATATGATCGTGTCCTATCCATTGACTGTCCTTCTGATATGATCGTGTCCTATCCATTGACTGTCCTTCTGATATGATCGTGTCCTATCCATTGACTGTCCTTCTGATATGATCGTGTCCTATCCATTGACTATCCTTCTGATATGATCGCAAAACCAATTAATTTATCTGATTTTTTGCTGAACACCAGCGTGACCCGAGACAAGCATGAAGGTAGCACTGTAGATATTTTGTATTTCTATTGATTCTAGCCATTGCCTGTGGTTGGAGCCTGGCTGGTCTTTGAGGATGAAGCTCACCGAGTGACTCATCACACAGACATGGGCCCCTACAGAAGTCAACAATGCGCAGTCATCTTTGTCTACGTCCCTGGACATGCGGGAGTACGGGGAAATGAAAGAGCGGACAGGTTAGCTAGCTTTGCTATCCTTGAAGACGGTCAGACAAACGCCATTAATGCCCTCCGAGATGCGGAAAGGGCACAGGATATATAGAACCATGAGTCACGTCTCTCCTTAGGGTGAAAGTGATGATAGTAAAAATTGGTACACCCAGAAACGAGAGGCTTAGTTCGTACATAAGAGGACTTATCAACCAACACAGAACTAGAGTCGTCAACCACAGGACACTGAGGGTCATGCTCAGAGGGGATATGAGCACCAACATTTTCGGAGTGCAATGATGATAACCCGAATATAACTCAATAACAGACATGAGTGTAACATTGTGACTCTAGCCATACACAAGTTTTACTATGTCAAGAGTAAAGTCGATTATGTTTCTCTCTCTCTCTCTCTCTCTCCCCAGAAACAAACAAATATTTAAAAATCGTCACGTTTGGAAATTGAACCCAGTTCAGCTGAACAGTAGACAATTACATCAACCCACCATATATACAAAGCATGTATACTGAGTGATTTGATGAGCATGATAAAAAAAAAGTGGAGGCGGGCTCTGTACGCAGGCAACGGGTAGAGTCGTTTGCAGAAATCCAAAATACGTAAAGTCACCTTTGTCTATGTTCCTGGACATGCGGGTGTACAGGGAAATGAAAGCGCGGACAGGTTGGCTAGCTGCGCTGTCGTTGAGGACGGGCAACCAATGGATCGGGCGGACATCATCAATGCCCTCCGAGAAGTGGGAAGAGCACGGGACTTCGACAAACACAGATCCACGTCACTTCTTCGGATGATGGAAATGGGAGTTAATTTGGGCACAGCCAGAAATGAGAAACTTAGTGGCCGTGTAAGAAGACTTATCAACCAACATAGAACTGGAGTCATCAGTCGCTGGACACTGCGGGAATTGCTGAGGAGGGGATCTGAGCACCCATGGACATGTTCGAAGTGCAAAGATGATGACCCGCAAATAACTCAATAACCAACCCACCACCACCGCGGTTTTTCATGCACGCACATTCATTTCATCTGAAGCTGAAGACAGCACATAGGACGGAAGTCATAATTCTCCACGATTGGTGATTTGTTGCTATAGTCCGTTCAGATTCGTTTGCCGAGATGTTATGATTTATAATTCAAAAAGTTCTTGATGATTTCACATGATTTTTGGCATACGGTGTTAAAATGTCCATGTCACGAGAACATATGTGTTACTCGATGTCTAGCTATAACGGTTTTCTTAAAGCGGCGAATTCCTTTGATCTTTGCCCATGTAACTATTATTTTGACCCTAATCAAAATGTTTTCAGTAATCTAGTGCAACGATGACCCATAGGCGTGTCCATAAAATTTTACTTGGTGGCAAGTATACAAATTTTAAATTATATATAGAACTTTTGTTCGTAGAGTCAATTTGATGTAGTTCCATGCTCTTGGTGTGAGTTTCCCAAATGTTGTCGCTGCCTTTCAAATACGTACATTTAGTTCCTCATCTAAGGAAAGTGTGGCTGTAATAGTGGATCCAAGATAGCTGAACTTCTGTACTGACTCAAGCAGGCTTCCATTCAAAGTAATGGTTGTTGGTTTGCTTATAACATATTTTTGATTGCTTGGGTGGTCTTGAACAATAAACTGTTTAACAAATCAACTAGGAATTTTGCAAATCAAACTATTTATCTGTAGACTTAATCAGAGTAATGATCATTCAGAATCAGACGAGTCAAATAGGTCGATTACTGCTTTCGGCTGAACAAACAATAAACCATCCTTTTTCCAATATTCCTCTTCTTGTCGTAACACATGATCCTCACATTTTACCCAGTAGTCTTTATTTATATTTGATAGAGCTTGATTTGTAAGTGTCTCAACATCGCATAATTTGAAAGTTTTATTTGTATATGCTACGTGTCCTTTAACTTTTGCCCAAACTAGTTCTATAGGATTTAAGTGTGCATGATATGGAGGTAGTCTCAAACATCTATGGCCATGTTCTTGAATTAACTTGTCTATTTTAAATATCTTTGTACGTTGTGTCTGTTTTACAAGGCTAAGCAATTCGGGTTTCAAGTAGCTGTCGTTAACTTGTATGTGTTCTTTTATGAGCCACGTTTTGATTGCATCTTTTGTTCTTGATGATGTTGGGATTCTATCTTCTACGTTAACTACGTTATGGTATGAAGCATTGTCCATTATCAGACAAGAAGGTCGATCTAATATTGGAAGGATACTTTTCTCGATCCAGTCTTTAAATATGTGCCCATTCATTTCGGAGTGGTAGTCTCTATTGTCTATGGATTTTGAAATGAAAACGAGATGAGCATTCTGCAACAACCCATTATGTCTGCTACCTGCATGTGCAACTATCAAACGTTGCCCTTTACTGCTTGGTACTGATCTTTTAATACTTCCATCTGCTAACTGCCATTCCTTTTCATTTGTATGATGAGCGTTGATCCAAGTTTCATCTAAATAAACAATATCATAATCATTTTCGCGCATTTCCTTCACTTCACGTAAAAACTTGCTTCTAAGAGCTACTAGATGTGGCTTCTCACAAATAATGTTTTTTCCACCAGCATACTTTCTAAAGGTGAAGCCTGCACTTCTTAATATTTTCCATAATGAAGTTTTTGATATTTCAATGTCGTTGTTAGTTTTCAGCCAAAGCTTCAACTTTCTAAGTGTCACTTCTTCGTTTATATCAAACATTCGACAGATTTCTCTTTTTACTAGGTCCTTATCAAAACTGTCTAACGTTTCTTTCCTTCCTTGCTTTCTTGCATTTGTTGGCAATAAATATCCGCTTCCTTTAACTATTCGATCAAATGAACGTTTACACAAACCTAAAATATGCATTGTTCTCTTCTCAGGTTTGATAAAGAACAATAAAGATGTCCCTTTTACGCTCTCTGCAGAAGTATTGATAAATCTTTATAGCAATGTTATGCTCAGTAAAATATTTTGCCTTTATATTCATTCTCACATAGACTTGCAGAAGATAATATGGATAGTGCCGCCTCCTTTCTGTAAATATTGAGATTTGCCTCTGAATTATGACTCGAACTCGAGTCTACGGCCGTGATTTTGACGTCACATAATTTCCGGTTTCGGCTAAAATGTCATTTTGTGCTAAACGGGAAATTTCATATGTAACATTTCTTTATAAAAATTTATAGTGGAAACATAACTATTTTAGGACGGTGCGCATTCAGCCGTGAAGGTCATGCCTATATGTTAAAGAATCAGCTGTGAGATGTAAGCATCTACATAATCCCGCCGGTGTTTATAATATCGATTAACTTTTTTTTAAATATAGGTTAAATAAGGCATCTTTGAAACTGGATCACATTTCTTTGATAAAAAAAAATATTTTTATAGCGACATTAGTATTCTAAACCTAACTTCAAAAGATCAATGCAAATGAACAATAAGTTTTTGAAAAAAATAAATTAATTACTAGGCAAACGAATCTGAACGGACTATAGTTCTTGCTTGTTTCTTACTCCCATGGCTGAGCCTTCCTTAGTAATTGTTCTGCGTAGTGATTCTCTTGGTTTGCCTTGTTTTCTTTTACCAGATGGTTCCCACATGAATGTCTGATAGGGAATCTTTCTTCAACCATTCACGTCATGACCGATGTACTTCCAACGCCTTCTTCTTATAATGCTCAACTCGTATTCTTGTTTTTATTTGTCATTTATCTGTTCATTTGAAATGTATTCTTTCCAGCTTATGTTATGGTTGTGGTTATGGAAGGCCCAGTATCACTGCAAACGAATGAAAATCACAATTGCTCAACCGCCCGTGCTAGTGGAATCATCCGCAACAAAGAAAGGGAGCTGCAATCTCCATCATAGCAGTCTCAGCACACGCCAAAAGACATAAGGTGAAACCGCACAGAAAGTGAACACATCCATCTGTTCCCCGTCATACGATATCATCATTCATCGTAAGCAATCTCCAGCTTATGTTTGAGGTCCTACGAAGACATTTTAATTTAATTTCAAAGGCATTTCTAATCTAAAGTCTGGGTGGATTTCTAACTTTCGCATCTATATGTTAGCATTGGTATCACACAAATCTTGGACAACCTATGTAAAGCAGGAGAGAAGGCTAAATGCATTCCATATGTGATGTCTGCGCCGTATTCTTGGTATCAACTGGAAGGATAAAGTGACAAACGTGGAGGTCATGACTTGTACAGGCCTCCCGAATATATACACGCTGCTCAAACAACGTGGGTTACGTTGGCTTGGCCATGTACACAGTATGAAAGATGGCCGCATACCGAAAGATATACTCTACGGACAAGTGGCAGATGGTAAAAGAACTAGGGGGTGCCCAAAACTTCGATTTGTAGATGTGTGTAAACGCGACATAAGACTCTGAACATAAATCTTGCAGCATGGGAAGACATAGCTGCAGACCGCAATCTCTGGAAACACACACTAAAGGTTCACCTCAAACAAGAAGCAGACAGATTCATAGAGAAAGGGAATACACGACGAAAGAAAAGAAAAGAAAAAATAACATTTCTAGGGGCGCTGAAAATTCCATAGTCAACTATGACTGACGGAGGCTACTATAGTCAACTATGACTGACGGAGGCTACTATAGTCAACTATGACTGACGGAGGCTACTATAGTCAACTATGACTGACGGAGGCTACTATAGTCAACTATGACTGACGGAGGCTACTATAGTCAACTATGACTGACGGAGGCTACTATAGTCAACTATGACTGACGGAGGCTACTATAGTCAACTATGACTGACGGAGGCTACTATAGTCAACTATGACTGACGGAGGCTACTATGGTATCACACAAGATTTGAACAGTCTTGTTCGTTTACTGAGAACTTTGGATCTCAAGGCGTTCGTCATTTTGTTGAAAACAAATGCGATGCGTGTCATGATTTCTGATGTTTTGTCTCCATGCACACACAAACAGGGAGCCGCGATAGCTCAGTGGTTAGTGAACTGGACTGCAAAGGACAAGAGGTAGGGTTCGATCTCAATCGACGGCTTCTGAGTTCACCCAGCCTTAAATGGGTACCGAATTTTTTTCTGGGAAAGTAAAGCGGCACGAGCGTAATACCGACCACATTACCCCAAAAATCATGTGCTGAAGGTCTGTAAAATTTATGGTCACTAACACCATATTCCCTATACACGACACTTGGCGTGACGGGGGTACTTTACTTTTTTACTTTTACGCACAAACACACATGTTTCTCTCATGCGACACACATAGAAAATGCACGTTCAACGTGCGCACTTTTCTAAACTATTAATAACTAATGAAAGTAATATCTAGCTAGATTCAGTACCAACGTCACCGTCATTCGGATAGAAATCTGTTTAACAACATTACCGCACAGTAAAGATAGCTAACGATAATAACGTTATTAAGATTCTCATTACAAATAAATGAGTCAACGTGTGTTAGCACAATAATTTTTCAACTTTGTCAACATATCGATATAAATATAGTCTATTTTTTTTTCTATAGCAGGTAAGTGATTTTGTTTTCCTCCCCTTCCTCCTCTTCTTCTTCCTCCTTCTTCTTCTACTACTACTACTACTACTACTACTACTACTACTACTACTACTACTACTACTACTACTGCTATGTTTTTTGCCATCCATCTTTATTGCTGGCGAGACGTTCGATCGTGTCCAATGTGTCAATGCCGACCAACTTTACTTCTCTTATAAGTGCTCTTTTCAGTGTCTCTCTGGGTCGGGTTTCTCCATTTTTCTGTATCCTGATGTTTCCCCATAAAAAGCCTTTTTTGAAATTCTTTTGTTGTCTTTTCTCATCATATGCCCGATATGTGTTCATGTTCTCTCCCTACTTCTAAATGAAATCGTTGGACCTTCGCGTAAGACACTGCTCACAATAGCTAATTGTTTTAGTTAGCTGAGTGGCAGTGTACCAAGCGTTCGGCTTCTCGTGGCAAGGCGCAGTGCCATGGAGTACGGGTTCGATCCTGCTTCGGACCATATATTGTTTTTTGTTTTTTTCTGTTGTTGTTTATTTGACATTTTTTTCTGAGTGCTGTAATACATACCTCTTCCTTCTATAATTCTCTGAATTATCGCCTCGGAAGTTTCCCTCTATAATAATATTTATTTATTATTATTTATCTCCAAAAGAGTCTGGCACTGGCTTCCATTTCTCGATAAAGTTTCGCATCTAATTTGTGGCGTATAGTTCTAATGTTTTACATTGCCATTAGTTGTCTTTTTTTTTTTTTTAAGTTCTTTTTTTTAAAAATCTTTTTTTTTTCTTTAAACGAATCAGAAAATTAGGAAAGTTGAGACGGCTGTAGAAGATTTAAACCGAAATTTATATATCATCATCATCATCATCATTATCATCATCATCATTATCATCATTATCATCATCATCATCAAGTACTGGGCCTGCTGGCGTAGGTGATCATGTCTCTCCACAACTTTCGATCTCGACAGTTATCTATCATTTCTGTTGTTGACCTTCTGTCAAGCCATTCTCTTTTAAGCTGTCTGGTATTTTTTCTCTTTGCTTCACTCTATCTCTTCGTCCCTCAATTTTTCCAGTTGTTACAATATATTCCAGTTGTTTTCTTCTCATTACATGGCCAAAAAATGATGAATGTTTTATCCTAATATTGGAAATTAGCTTTCGTTTTGCTTTGACCTCTTTCAGAACATTTTCATTACTCTTCTTAGATGTTCATGGTATTCTCAACATTCTTCTGTAAAACAACATTTCTACAGATATGCTGTCAGGTCGGGTAATTATACCTGCTACTGTATGCGGTAAACAGTACAACCTGCTGCCTTGCAGGTAAGGTCGGGAGAGTAAAAGGCTAAGGGAAGGTACCCCGTAGTAAAACAACCCCACTGCCTTGTGGGTGAGACTTTTTAGTCGAAGGCTAGCGGAGCCAACCGTAAACAAACCGACGGAAGGCAACGGAAAACCACAGTCGTAACTTCTTTGTACAATATATATATATATATATATATATGGAGCCCCGATACCTCAGTGGTTAGTAAACTGGACTACAAAGGATGTGAAGTAGGGTTCGATCCCAACCGATGGCTTCCTGGTTCACCCAGCCTTAAATGGGTAACGGATTTTTCTGGAAAAGTAAAGCGGCACGAACGTAATACGGACCACATTACCCCAAAAAAATCATGTGCTGAAGGTCTGTAAAATTTATGGTCACTAACGCCATATTCCTATACGCCACTTGTCGTGACGGGACACTTTACTTATATATATATATAATATAATATATGATGTATATTGTATATATATGATATATAATAATAATAATATGATGATGATATATATATATATATATATATATATATATATATATATATATATATATATATATATATATATATATATTAAAAAGTGGATTCGAAGAGGGCACAAATCCGAACTGAATCTTGCTGAAATTGGTTTGCGAATGTTTGCGTGAGGATAAGAGACGTGCTAATCTACACAGATGGTTCTGTGATACGCCATCAACGGAGTGCTTGGGCATTCACGGATCCATCCAGTGGCGGAACTATAGCTCGTTTCAAAACATATGCCCAACTTCAAAACGCTATTACTCTCTGACCGTTTGTTAAATACTTTTGAAATTTTCCAAATGTTATTAGAATGCAAAAGACCCTTTAAATGTATATTTACAAATATCTTGCAGCTGCAGTTTTCTTAAAGCGGCGATATTTCTTTGATGTTTGTCAAAATTGTAAATTGTGAAGCCCTAAAGAATAGAAATTACCGTAGTTGCTGGTCTACGATTAATTTTCACTAGGTAAAGGCGTGGCCGTAATGGGGAAATAACTGGATAAAACAAAACACCAGGAGAATTATTGTCTGCTCAGTTCGAGGACGGACGATAATATCAAGCTGTATGTCCAATTTTCATAGTTGTGTGGTCCTGAAAAGGACCGTTTGTTGAAATAATTTAAGGTAATATAGGGGCCAACATTGTGGGGGCTTTATTATTTTCATCTGAATCAGACGAGTCTAAAAGATTAATAACTGTTTGGGGTTGAACATTCCACAAACCATCATTTTTCCAATATTCCTCTTCCTGTTTTAAGACGTGGTCTTCACATTTAGCCCAATAATCTTTGTCTATATTTAATAAAGCGAGATTAGCAAGAGTCTTTACATCGCATATTTTGAATGTTGTATTTTCATCTGCCACTTGTCCTTTTAATTTTGCCCACATTAGTTCTATTGGATTTAAATGAGCATGGTAAGGTGGCAGCCTCAAACTTATATGACCGTGCTCTTGGATAATCTTATCTATTTGAAAAATCTTTGTCCTCTGTTTTTGCTTTACTAGAGATAGTAATTCAGGTTTTAAGTACATGTTATTAAATTGTATGTGCTCCTTTGTGAGCCATATCTTAATAGCATCTTTTGTACTGGATGACGTCGGCACTTTATCTTCAAGTGCAACAATGTTGTGGTACGCTGCATTGTCCATTATTAGGCAAGATGGTCGATCTAGTGCTGGGAGAACAGAATTTTCAATCCAATGTCTAAATATGTGACCATTCATCTCAGAGTGATAATCCCGATTGTCTATGGATTTTGAAAGAAAAATGAGCTCTGCATTCTGTATTAGTCCATGTTGTCGACTACCTGCATGAGCAATTATCAAGCGCTGTCCTTTGCTGCTAGGTATTAATCTCTTAATCTTTCCATCTGATGACTGCCATTCCCTTTGGTTAGTGTGGTGAGCATTGATCCATGTTTCATCCAAGTACACAATATCATAACCTTGCTTGCGCACCTCTTTTACTTCACGTAAGTACTTGCTTCTCATGACTACTATATGTGGCTTCTCACAGATGATGTTTCGTCCATTGGAATACTTTCTGAATGTAAAGCCTGCAGCTCTCACATTCCTCCATAATGTAGACTTTGATATTTCAATACTGTTGTTCTTTTTCAGCGATACTTTTAATTTTCTTATTGTAACAGTTTCATTTATACCCAACATTTTGCGAATTTCACTTCTAATAAGTTCACTGTCGAAATTATCCAACATTTTTGCTCTTCCTTGTGATTTTGTATATTTGGAACATTGACGGTCACGTGCTTGAATCCAGCGATTAAATGACCGTTTATATAAATCCAAAATGTGTCTTGTCCTATTCTCAGGGTTTTCTAAAGAATGAAATAATCTTCCTCGTTTAGCCTCTTTGCAAAAATAGTCATACATTTTTATTGCGATGTTTTGTAAACTGCAGAATTTCATTTTAAGACTCATGATAAATGTTATTGTTCCACGTTACGCCGCTGAATTAACGGAAATGGAACACACAATGCCTCGTGTTTACTACAAGTGTCTAATTGTGTCAGACAACTCACGCGGAAAGCGTGAAAAATCGTAAATTTGAGCGTGTATAGATTTGTAATCGCTATTTTTTAACTTAAATACTGTAAACACTAAGTTTTGACTACATCAATGGGTCGTTATAAATTTATATAAATCAAATAAACAATAATAATAACCAAATGTTTGTTTTTAATGAAATTAATTCCCTGTTGGGTTCTAATCATTATAACTATACATGCAAATTTTGAAAAAAATACAAAAGCGGTTTAAAAGATATTGATTTTTAAAGTTGGGCACGACTTATGAAACAAGCTATAGTCATGAGGATAGCGGCGCCTACGCAATGAAGACCAATAGCTTGACGCTTGAAACAAACGACGATAGGTTTTGATTGGTTGAGACTCAAGAGTATACACCCTTTTGATTGGTTTAGACTCAAGAGCATACACGCTTTTGATTGGTTGAGACTCAAGGGTGTACTTATGAATATGTTCTGAGTGACTCAATGAACATTTTTATTCACAAAGTAGAGTCAGGCCTAATTCGTTGTCCATGGCTGGGATCAGTACAGAGATCAAAGATTTGCAGCATCAATGTCACGGGTCATGCTGGTGTTGAGGGCAACGACAGAACAGACAGACTGACCGGTTTGGCAAAATTAGCTGATGGACAGTGGATCGGGCAGATATCATTAACAATCATGCTGAAGTCGGATGTGTTGGGCCGAAAGGCGTAAATATCACAGTTATACTGTTGTCTATGGATTTTGAAATGAAAACGAGATGAGCATTCTGCAACAACCCATTATGTCTGCTACCTGCATGTGCAACTATCAAACGTTGCCCTTTACTGCTTGGTACTGATCTTTTAATACTTCCATCTGCTAACTGCCATTCCTTTTCATTTGTATGATAAGCGTTGATCCAAGTTTCATCTAAATAAACAATATCATAATCATTTTCGCGCATTTCCTTCACTTCACGTAAATACTTGCTTCTAAGAGCTACTAGATGTGGCTTCTCACAAATAATGTTTTTTCCACCAGCATACTTTCTAAAGGTGAAGCCTGCACTTCTTAATATTTTCCAAAATGAAGTTTTTGATATTTCAATGTCGTTGTTAGTTTTCAGCCAAAGCTTCAACTTTCTAAGTGTCACTTCTTCGTTTATATCAAACATTCGACAGATTTCTCTTTTTACTAGGTCCTTATCAAAACTGTCTAACGTTTCTTTTCTTCCTTGCTTTCTTGCATTTGTTGGCAATAAATATCCGCTTCCTTTAACTATTCGATCAAATGAACGTTTACACAAACCTAAAATATGCATTGTTCTCTTCTCAGGGTTTGATAAAGAACAATAAAGATGTCCCTTTTTACGCTCTCTGCAGAAGTATTGATAAATCTTTATAGCAATGTTATGCTCAGTAAAATATTTTGCCTTTATATTCATTCTCACATAGACTTGCAGAAGATAATATGGATAGTGCCGCCTCCTTTCTGTAAATATTGAGATTTGCCTCTGAATTATGACTCGAACTCGAGTCTACGGCCGTGATTTTGACGTCACATAATTTCCGGTTTCGGCTAAAATGTCATTTTGTGCTAACGGGAAATTTCATATGTAACATTTCTTTATAAAAATTTATAGTGGAAACATAACTATTTTAGGACGGTGCGCATTCAGCCGTGAAGGTCATGCCTATATGTTAAAGAATCAGCTGTGAGATGTAAGCATCTACATAATCCCGCCGGTGTTTATAATATCGATTAACTTTTTTTTAATATAGGTTAAATAAGGCATCTTTGAAACTGGATCACATTTCTTTGATAAAAAAAAATATTTTTATAGCGACATTAGTATTCTAAACCTAACTTCAAAAGATCAATGCAAATGAACAATAAGTTTTTGAAAAAATAAATTAATTACTAGGCAAACGAATCTGAACGGACTATAGTTCTTGCTTGTTTCTTACTCCCATGGCTGAGCCTTCCTTAGTAATTGTTCTGCGTAGTGATTCTCTTGGTTTGCCTTGTTTTCTTTTACCAGATGGTTCCCACATGAATGTCTGATAGGGAATCTTTCTTCAACCATTCACGTCATGACCGATGTACTTCCAACGCCTTCTTCTTATAATGCTCAACTCGTATTCTTGTTTTTATTTGTCATTTATCTGTTCATTTGAAATGTATTCTTTCCAGCTTATGTTATGGTTGTGGTTATGGAAGGCCCAGTATCACTGCAAACGAATGAAAATCACAATTGCTCAACCGCCCGTGCTAGTGGAATCATCCGCAACAAAGAAAGGGAGCTGCAATCTCCATCATAGCAGTCTCAGCACACGCCAAAAGACATAAGGTGAAACCGCACAGAAAGTGAACACATCCATCTGTTCCCCGTCATACGATATCATCATTCATCGTAAGCAATCTCCAGCTTATGTTTGAGGTCCTACGAAGACATTTTAATTTAATTTCAAAGGCATTTCTAATCTAAAGTCTGGGTGGATTTCTAACTTTCGCATCTATATGTTAGCATTGGTATCACACAAATCTTGGACAACCTATGTAAAGCAGGAGAGAAGGCTAAATGCATTCCATATGTGATGTCTGCGCCGTATTCTTGGTATCAACTGGAAGGATAAAGTGACAAACGTGGAGGTCATGACTTGTACAGGCCTCCCGAATATATACACGCTGCTCAAACAACGTGGGTTACGTTGGCTTGGCCATGTACACAGTATGAAAGATGGCCGCATACCGAAAGATATACTCTACGGACAAGTGGCAGATGGTAAAAGAACTAGGGGGTGCCCAAAACTTCGATTTGTAGATGTGTGTAAACGCGACATAAAGACTCTGAACATAAATCTTGCAGCATGGGAAGACATAGCTGCAGACCGCAATCTCTGGAAACACACACTAAAGGTTCACCTCAAACAAGAAGCAGACAGATTCATAGAGAAAGGGAATACACGACGAAAGAAAAGAAAAGAAAAAATAACATTTCTAGGGCGCTGAAAATTCCATAGTCAACTATGACTGACGGAGGCTACTATAGTCAACTATGACTGACGGAGGCTACTATAGTCAACTATGACTGACGGAGGCTACTATAGTCAACTATGACTGACGGAGGCTACTATAGTCAACTATGACTGACGGAGGCTACTATAGTCAACTATGACTGACGGAGGCTACTATAGTCAACTATGACTGACGGAGGCTACTATAGTCAACTATGACTGACGGAGGCTACTATAGTCAACTATGACTGACGGAGGCTACTATGGTATCACACAAGATTTGAACAGTCTTGTTCGTTTACTGAGAACTTTGGATCTCAAGGCGTTCGTCATTTTGTTGAAAACAAATGCGATGCGTGTCATGATTTCTGATGTTTTGTCTCCATGCACACACAAACAGGGAGCCGCGATAGCTCAGTGGTTAGTGAACTGGACTGCAAAGGACAAGAGGTAGGGTTCGATCTCAATCGACGGCTTCTGAGTTCACCCAGCCTTAAATGGGTACCGAATTTTTTTCTGGGAAAGTAAAGCGGCACGAGCGTAATACCGACCACATTACCCCAAAAATCATGTGCTGAAGGTCTGTAAAATTTATGGTCACTAACACCATATTCCCTATACACGACACTTGGCGTGACGGGGGTACTTTACTTTTTTACTTTTACGCACAAACACACATGTTTCTCTCATGCGACACACATAGAAAATGCACGTTCAACGTGCGCACTTTTCTAAACTATTAATAACTAATGAAAGTAATATCTAGCTAGATTCAGTACCAACGTCACCGTCATTCGGATAGAAATCTGTTTAACAACATTACCGCACAGTAAAGATAGCTAACGATAATAACGTTATTAAGATTCTCATTACAAATAAATGAGTCAACGTGTGTTAGCACAATAATTTTTCAACTTTGTCAACATATCGATATAAATATAGTCTATTTTTTTTCTATAGCAGGTAAGTGATTTTGTTTTCCTCCCCTTCCTCCTCTTCTTCTTCCTCTTCTTCTTCTTCTACTACTACTACTACTACTACTACTACTACTACTACTACTACTACTACTACTACTACTACTGCTATGTTTTTTGCCATCCATCTTTATTGCTGGCGAGACGTTCGATCGTGTCCAATGTGTCAATGCCGACCAACTTTACTTCTCTTATAAGTGCTCTTTTCAGTGTCTCTCTGGGTCGGGTTTCTCCATTTTTCTGTATCCTGATGTTTCCCCATAAAAAGCCTTTTTGAAATTCTTTTGTTGTCTTTTCTCATCATATGCCCGATATGTGTTCATGTTCTCTCCCTACTTCTAAATGAAATCGTTGGACCTTCGCGTAAGACACTGCTCACAATAGCTAATTGTTTTAGTTAGCTGAGTGGCAGTGTACCAAGCGTTCGGCTTCTCGTGGCAAGGCGCAGTGCCATGGAGTACGGGTTCGATCCTGCTTCGGACCATATATTGTTTTTTGTTTTTTTCTGTTGTTGTTTATTTGACATTTTTTTCTGAGTGCTGTAATACATACCTCTTCCTTCTATAATTCTCTGAATTATCGCCTCGGAAGTTTCCCTCTATAATAATATTTATTTATTATTATTTATCTCCAAAAGAGTCTGGCACTGGCTTCCATTTCTCGATAAAGTTTCGCATCTAATTTGTGGCGTATAGTTCTAATGTTTTACATTGCCATTAGTTGTCTTTTTTTTTTTTTTAAGTTCTTTTTTTTAAAAATCTTTTTTTTTTCTTTAAACGAATCAGAAAATTAGGAAAGTTGAGACGGGCTGTAGAAGATTTAAACCGAAATTTATATATCATCATCATCATCATCATTATCATCATCATCATTATCATCATTATCATCATCATCATCAAGTACTGGGCCTGCTGGCGTAGGTGATCATGTCTCTCCACAACTTTCGATCTCGACAGTTATCTATCATTTCTGTTGTTGACCTTCTGTCAAGCCATTCTCTTTTAAGCTGTCTGGTATTTTTTCTCTTTGCTTCACTCTATCTCTTCGTCCCTCAATTTTTCCAGTTGTTACAATATATTCCAGTTGTTTTCTTCTCATTACATGGCCAAAAAATGATGAATGTTTTATCCTAATATTGGAAATTAGCTTTCGTTTTGCTTTGACCTCTTTCAGAACATTTTCATTACTCTTCTTAGATGTTCATGGTATTCTCAACATTCTTCTGTAAAACAACATTTCTACAGATATGCTGTCAGGTCGGGTAATTATACCTGCTACTGTATGCGGTAAACAGTACAACCTGCTGCCTTGCAGGTAAGGTCGGGAGAGTAAAGGCTAAGGGAAGGTACCCCGTAGTAAAACAACCCCACTGCCTTGTGGGTGAGACTTTTTAGTCGAAGGCTAGCGGAGCCAACCGTAAACAAACCGACGGAAGGCAACGGAAAACCACAGTCGTAACTTCTTTGTACAATATATATATATATATATATATATATGGAGCCCCGATACCTCAGTGGTTAGTAAACTGGACTACAAAGGATGTGAAGTAGGGTTCGATCCCAACCGATGGCTTCCTGGTTCACCCAGCCTTAAATGGGTAACGGATTTTTCTGGAAAAGTAAAGCGGCACGAACGTAATACGGACCACATTACCCCAAAAAAATCATGTGCTGAAGGTCTGTAAAATTTATGGTCACTAACGCCATATTCCCTATACGCCACTTGTCGTGACGGACACTTTACTTATATATATATATAATATAATATATGATGTATATTGTATATATATGATATATAATAATAATAATATGATGATGATATATATATATATATATATATATATATATATATATATATATATATATATATATATATATATTAAAAAGTGGATTCGAAGAGGGCACAAATCCGAACTGAATCTTGCTGAAATTGGTTTGCGAATGTTTGCGTGAGGATAAGAGACGTGCTAATCTACACAGATGGTTCTGTGATACGCCATCAACGGAGTGCTTGGGCATTCACGGATCCATCCAGTGGCGGAACTATAGCTCGTTTCAAAACATATGCCCAACTTCAAAACGCTATTACTCTCTGACCGTTTGTTAAATACTTTTGAAATTTTCCAAATGTTATTAGAATGCAAAAGACCCTTTAAATGTATATTTAACAAATATCTTGCAGCTGCAGTTTTCTTAAAGCGGCGATATTTCTTTGATGTTTGTCAAAATTGTAAATTGTGAAGCCCTAAAGAATAGAAATTACCGTAGTTGCTGGTCTACGATTAATTTTCACTAGGTAAAGGCGTGGCCGTAATGGGGAAATAACTGGATAAAACAAAACACCAGGAGAATTATTGTCTGCTCAGTTCGAGGACGGACGATAATATCAAGCTGTATGTCCAATTTTCATAGTTGTGTGGTCCTGAAAAGGACCGTTTGTTGAAATAATTTAAGGTAATATAGGGGCCAACATTGTGGGGGCTTTATTATTTTCATTCTGAATCAGACGAGTCTAAAAGATTAATAACTGTTTGGGGTTGAACATTCCACAAACCATCATTTTTCCAATATTCCTCTTCCTGTTTTAAGACGTGGTCTTCACATTTAGCCCAATAATCTTTGTCTATATTTAATAAAGCGAGATTAGCAAGAGTCTTTACATCGCATATTTTGAATGTTGTATTTTCATCTGCCACTTGTCCTTTTAATTTTGCCCACATTAGTTCTATTGGATTTAAATGAGCATGGTAAGGTGGCAGCCTCAAACTTATATGACCGTGCTCTTGGATAATCTTATCTATTTGAAAAATCTTTGTCCTCTGTTTTTGCTTTACTAGAGATAGTAATTCAGGTTTTAAGTACATGTTATTAAATTGTATGTGCTCCTTTGTGAGCCATATCTTAATAGCATCTTTTGTACTGGATGACGTCGGCACTTTATCTTCAAGTGCAACAATGTTGTGGTACGCTGCATTGTCCATTATTAGGCAAGATGGTCGATCTAGTGCTGGGAGAACAGAATTTTCAATCCAATGTCTAAATATGTGACCATTCATCTCAGAGTGATAATCCCGATTGTCTATGGATTTTGAAAGAAAAATGAGCTCTGCATTCTGTATTAGTCCATGTTGTCGACTACCTGCATGAGCAATTATCAAGCGCTGTCCTTTGCTGCTAGGTATTAATCTCTTAATCTTTCCATCTGATGACTGCCATTCCCTTTGGTTAGTGTGGTGAGCATTGATCCATGTTTCATCCAAGTACACAATATCATAACCTTGCTTGCGCACCTCTTTTACTTCACGTAAGTACTTGCTTCTCATGACTACTATATGTGGCTTCTCACAGATGATGTTTCGTCCATTGGAATACTTTCTGAATGTAAAGCCTGCAGCTCTCACATTCCTCCATAATGTAGACTTTGATATTTCAATACTGTTGTTCTTTTTCAGCGATACTTTTAATTTTCTTATTGTAACAGTTTCATTTATACCCAACATTTTGCGAATTTCACTTCTAATAAGTTCACTGTCGAAATTATCCAACATTTTTGCTCTTCCTTGTGATTTTGTATATTTGGAACATTGACGGTCACGTGCTTGAATCCAGCGATTAAATGACCGTTTATATAAATCCAAAATGTGTCTTGTCCTATTCTCAGGGTTTTCTAAAGAATGAAATAATCTTCCTCGTTTAGCCTCTTTGCAAAAATAGTCATACATTTTTATTGCGATGTTTTGTAAACTGCAGAATTTCATTTTAAGACTCATGATAAATGTTATTGTTCCACGTTACGCCGCTGAATTAACGGAAATGGAACACACAATGCCTCGTGTTTACTACAAGTGTCTAATTGTGTCAGACAACTCACGCGGAAAGCGTGAAAAATCGTAAATTTGAGCGTGTATAGATTTGTAATCGCTATTTTTAACTTAAATACTGTAAACACTAAGTTTTGACTACATCAATGGGTCGTTATAAATTTATATAAATCAAATAAACAATAATAATAACCAAATGTTTGTTTTTAATGAAATTAATTCCCTGTTGGGTTCTAATCATTATAACTATACATGCAAATTTTGAAAAAAAATACAAAAAGCGGTTAAAAGATATTGATTTTTAAAGTTGGGCACGACTTATGAAACAAGCTATAGTCATGAGGATAGCGGCGCCTACGCAATGAAGACCAATAGCTTGACGCTTGAAACAAACGACGATAGGTTTTGATTGGTTGAGACTCAAGAGTATACACCCTTTTGATTGGTTTAGACTCAAGAGCATACACGCTTTTGATTGGTTGAGACTCAAGGGTGTACTTATGAATATGTTCTGAGTGACTCAATGAACATTTTTATTCACAAAGTAGAGTCAGGCCTAATTCGTTGTCCATGGCTGGGATCAGTACAGAGATCAAAGATTTGCAGCATCAATGTCACGGGTCATGCTGGTGTTGAGGGCAACGACAGAACAGACAGACTGACCGGTTTGGCAAAATTAGCTGATGGACAGTGGATCGGGCAGATATCATTAACAATCATGCTGAAGTCGGATGTGTTGGGCCGAAAGGCGTAAATATCACAGTTATACTGTTGTCTATGGATTTTGAAATGAAAACGAGATGAGCATTCTGCAACAACCCATTATGTCTGCTACCTGCATGTGCAACTATCAAACGTTGCCCTTTACTGCTTGGTACTGATCTTTTAATACTTCCATCTGCTAACTGCCATTCCTTTTCATTTGTATGATAAGCGTTGATCCAAGTTTCATCTAAATAAACAATATCATAATCATTTTCGCGCATTTCCTTCACTTCACGTAAATACTTGCTTCTAAGAGCTACTAGATGTGGCTTCTCACAAATAATGTTTTTTCCACCAGCATACTTTCTAAAGGTGAAGCCTGCACTTCTTAATATTTTCCAAAATGAAGTTTTTGATATTTCAATGTCGTTGTTAGTTTTCAGCCAAAGCTTCAACTTTCTAAGTGTCACTTCTTCGTTTATATCAAACATTCGACAGATTTCTCTTTTTACTAGGTCCTTATCAAAACTGTCTAACGTTTCTTTTCTTCCTTGCTTTCTTGCATTTGTTGGCAATAAATATCCGCTTCCTTTAACTATTCGATCAAATGAACGTTTACACAAACCTAAAATATGCATTGTTCTCTTCTCAGGGTTTGATAAAGAACAATAAAGATGTCCCTTTTTACGCTCTCTGCAGAAGTATTGATAAATCTTTATAGCAATGTTATGCTCAGTAAAATATTTTGCCTTTATATTCATTCTCACATAGACTTGCAGAAGATAATATGGATAGTGCCGCCTCCTTTCTGTAAATATTGAGATTTGCCTCTGAATTATGACTCGAACTCGAGTCTACGGCCGTGATTTTGACGTCACATAATTTCCGGTTTCGGCTAAAATGTCATTTTGTGCTAAACGGGAAATTTCATATGTAACATTTCTTTATAAAAATTTATAGTGGAAACATAACTATTTTAGGACGGTGCGCATTCAGCCGTGAAGGTCATGCCTATATGTTAAAGAATCAGCTGTGAGATGTAAGCATCTACATAATCCCGCACGTTGTTTATAATATCGATTAACTTTTTTTTAAATATAGGTTAAATAAGGCATCTTTGAAACTGGATCACATTTCTTTGATAAAAAAAAATATTTTTATAGCGACATTAGTATTCTAAACCTAACTTCAAAAGATCAATGCAAATGAACAATAAGTTTTTGAAAAAAATAAATTAATTACTAGGCAAACGAATCTGAACGGACTATAGTTCTTGCTTGTTTCTTACTCCCATGGCTGAGCCTTCCTTAGTAATTGTTCTGCGTAGTGATTCTCTTGGTTTGCCTTGTTTTCTTTTACCAGATGGTTCCCACATGAATGCCTGATAGGGAATCTTTCTTCAACCATTCACGTCATGACCGATGTACTTCCAACGCCTTCTTCTTATAATGCTCAACTCGTATTCTTGTTTTTATTTGTCATTTATCTGTTCATTTGAAATGTATTCTTTCCAGCTTATGTTATGGTTGTGGTTATGGAAGGCCCAGTATCACTGCAAACGAATGAAAATCACAATTGCTCAACCGCCCGTGTTTTGACTACATCAATGGGTCGTTATAAATTTATATAAATCAAATAAACAATAATAATAACCAAATGTTTGTTTTTAATGAAATTAATTCCCTGTTGGGTTCTAATCATTATAACTATACATGCAAATTTTGAAAAAAAATACAAAAAGCGGTTTAAAAGATATTGATTTTTAAAGTTGGGCACGACTTATGAAACAAGCTATAGTCATGAGGATAGCGGCGCCTACGCAATGAAGACCAATAGCTTGACGCTTGAAACAAACGACGATAGGTTTTGATTGGTTGAGACTCAAGAGTATACACCCTTTTGATTGGTTTAGACTCAAGAGCATACACGCTTTTGATTGGTTGAGACTCAAGGGTGTACTTATGAATATGTTCTGAGTGACTCAATGAACATTTTTATTCACAAAGTAGAGTCAGGCCTAATTCGTTGTCCATGGCTGGGATCAGTACAGAGGTCAAAGATTTGCAGCATCAATGTCACGGGTCATGCTGGTGTTGAGGGCAACGACAGAACAGACAGACTGACCGGTTTGGCAAAATTAGCTGATGGACAGTGGATCGGGCAGATATCATTAACAATCATGCTGAAGTCGGATGTGTTGGGCCGAAAGGCGTAAATATCACAGTTATACTGTAAACCACAACACAACGCAGACACACCCACTTAACGTCCTTTTAAGGGCGGATGATGAAGAGTAATTCTGTAGTCTACTAGAATATTTTAGTCATCGGGCGAACGCAAGCAAGCAAGCAATCATTACCAATGAATGAGAGATGGGTCGACCAAATGATTTTGACAGAAATAGAAATGCATGGCTGTCTAGACTGTATGAACTGGAGGTGAAGACCGGTATTGTCATAACAGAGCGATTTCTGGACGAATGAGAGGATTTGTCAACAAACATCGAACTTGGCACAATTAGTCGCTGTGTAAAAGTAACAAGTAAAGAGCCCCCGTCACTCCAAGTGGCGTATAGGGAATATGGTGTTAGTGACCATTAATTTTACAGACCTTCAGCTCATGATTTTATGGGGTAATGTGGTCGGTATTACGCCCGTGTCACTTTACTTTCCCAGAAAAAAAATCCGGTACCCATTTACGGTTGGGTGAACCCGGAAGGCGTCGGTTGGGATCGAACCCTACCTCTTGTCCTTTGTTAGTCCAGTTCACGAACCACTGAGCTATCGCGGCTCCCTACTGATGAATATTTTGAGGAGAAGATCGGAGCACCTATGGGTGTGCCCGGATTGCCTGTGATGATGATCTTAATTTAATGTAACATAACAAAGGGAGTCTCAGTAATTTATTACTTCTCTCTGTATAGACTTAGAAATAGACTAGTAAGCCAGTTACGCGAGTAGGGGCAATAACACAAATACAGATACACAATTTATTCCCGAGTTGTGATCGTAACCCTATGCTATAGTCATGAGTATACCTGCGAATATACGTCATCGTTGGAATACCGGTCAATATGGCGGTTAGGCGGCAGGAACTTTTAATTGCTGTGTCTGAAAAGTGTTCCATGTTGCAGTTTCCGCATATTCCAAGTCCGGCTAGCTGCAGGAGCTACTGAGTTAAGTGCTCTGTGCACATCGTGAGCTGTGTGTATCATCCGTGTTGGTCATGTTTCGATATTCCAATGGTTTACGATGAATGCTGATATCGTATGACTCATGACAGGGAACAGTTGGCTGTGTTCACTTTCTGTGCAGTTTCGCCTTATGTCTTTTGGCGTGTGCTGAGACGGCTATGATGGGGACTACAGCTACATTTCTTTGTTTTGGAGATGAGTTAATGATTCGGATGATTCCACTGGCACGGACGGTTGAGCAATTATGGATTTTGATTCGTTTACAGTGATACCGGGGCCTTCCATAACCATAACCATACCTGCGTGAAAGACATCGCCAATGAAAGCTATTTTTTTACGTAGCTGAGTTGGCCGTGTGCTCTAGCGTTTGGTTTTCGAGCCAAGGCACAGTACCAAGGAGTACGGGTCCGATCCTGCTTCGGACTATCTCTTGTCACTTTTTTTTCTTCTGTTGTTGATTTTGTGATTTTTTTTTTCCCGAGTGTTGTAAACATACCTCTTCCCCTTAAATGTTTCGCTGATCTATCCCCTCGGAAGTTTCCCTCCAAAATAATATTCATTTATTATTATCTGCCTCTAGGCGCAGAGTCACCATTTTACCTCATTTCGAATCATCCTTTGCCCAAGAAATGATCAGAAGGGAAGCTGCTTATATTTTCATTAAATTGTTTCCTCAGTAAGAGCATCTACACATTTCCTGTTGGACCATCAAGGAGAACATCACGTGAGCTACGTTGGCGGAACTCTCACAACTTTTCATCAACTAATGAATCGGCATGTACCATCAATAAGAATTTTACAGCACAGATGCAGCAGTCAGGCTGTTATTTGAGTCAACACGCTACGAACAACTGCAGTCTGCCTAAGACTGACACACCTCGCTATCTTGCAGAGCTACATCAGGGATGCAACAATCAGATTGCTCAATCAATCAACTCGCTACCAACGATTATGTAATATCCAATACAGAAACACCTCGTTATCTTTGCTATTAAACTACGTCAGAGATGCAACCATCAGATTGCCTAACTTGTCAACACACTGCGAACGATTATACAATGTCCAAGAAGGAAACAAGTTGTTTCCCTTGCAAAGTTAAACGAACCTGGCATTTCCCATTTCGTAAAGTGATAGTTGCTAGTAAACTAGTCATGATGCCAGAAAACGAAGACCCACGTGACAATAAATGCAAATCAACTACTGGCGCTCATTTACAAAACTATAAAAGTTTACCGGAGTCAATCAAACAAGAGAGCCCAAATAAAAACCAACAAAGTCGTCAATGGTCTAACGCTGCCCACAGACCTGAACGCCCTGTCACGCCACCGTTAGGAAGAAGCGCCAAATTGAATGAGTTTCTTCAAGCCAGATTACAATCCGGTGATACAAAAGATTTTACATCCCAAAAATGTGGTCCATTTTTTCCGGGAGTGAGTCAACAAGATTACCCAGTGTACGATGAAATGCAAAACGAAGTGAAGAATTTACACGAAAATACTGACAAAATAAATACACCAATGTCCCATTTTAAGAATGACCAAAGGTACATCATGAATACTTTAAGAACATACAAGAGAGATCTTGTACTACAGAGTGAAAGATGTCCGTACCGAGATCCCAAGATGGTTGCAAATGTTGGCAACAGGGATTGGTACAACCGCATGATGTCTAGTTCTAGACCAACTTTTTTGGATCCACAAACAGATAACGCCATGTTACGTCCTGACGCTACCCAAGGAAATGATACTTGTGATGTGTGCAATAATCATGATCTAGAAATGGAGGGAAACGGATATCGGAGACAGGAAGTGACGTGCAATAACTCGTTACCAGATCTTGTTGACCAGAACCGGAAGCTGTCAGCAACCGCGGGTTATGGGCAACAGCCTAAAATTAAGAGCTTGTCGGATGGTGCAGTAGAGGATAATTTACGTGCTATTGATGAAGAGAGAATGGAGCGGTGAGTTGTGGTTATAGTGCATACAGAAATGAGAGGTGAGTGGTGATTATAGGGACCAAAGAAATGAGAGGTGAGTGGTGATTATAGGGACCAAAGAAATGAGAGGTGAGTGGTGATTATAGGAACCAAAGAAATGAGAGGTGAGTGGTGATTATAGGGACCAAAGAAATGAGAGGTGAGTGGTGATTATAGGGACCAAAGAAATGAGAGGTAAGTGGTGATTATAGGGACCAAATAAATTAGAGGTGAGTGGTGATTATAGGGACCAAAGAAATGACAGGTGAGTGGTGATTATAGGGGCCAAAGAAATGAGAGGTTAGTGGTGATTATAGGGACCAAAGAAATGAGAGGTGAGTGGTGATTATAGGGACCAAAGAAATGAGAGGTAAGTGGTGATTATAGGGACCAAAGAAATGAGAGGTGAGTGGTGATTATAGGGACCAAAGAAATGAGAGGTGAGTGGTGATTATAGGGACCAAAGAAATGAGAGGTGAGTGGTGATTATAGGGACCAAATAAATGAGAGGTGAGTGGTGATTATAGGGACCAAAGAAATGAGAGGTGAGTGGTGATTATAGGGACCAAAGAAATGAGAGGTGAGTGGTGATTATAGGGACCAAAGAAATGAGAGGTGAGTGGTCATTATAGGGACCAAAGAAATGAGAGGTTAGTGATGATTATAGGGACCAAAGAAATGAGAGGTGAGTGGTGATTATAGGGACCAAAGAAATGGGAGGTAAGTGGTGATTATAGGGACCAAAGAAATGAGAGGTGAGTGGTGATTATAGAGACCAAAGAAATGAGAGGTGAGTGGTGATTATAGGGACCACAGAAATGAGAGGTGAGTGGTGATTATAGGGACCAAAGAAATGAGAGGTGAGTGGTCATTATAGGGACCAAAGAAATGAGAGGTGAGTGGTGATTATAGGGACCAAAGAAATGAGAGGTAAGTGGTGATTATAGGAACCAAAGAAATGAGAGGTAAGTGGTGATTATAGGGATCAAAGAAATGAGAGGTTAGTGGTGATTATAGGGACCAAAGAAATGAGAGGTGAGTGGAGTGATGATTATAGGAACCAAAAAATGAGATGTGAGTGGTCATTATAAGGACCAATGAAATGAGAGGTGAGTGGTGATTATAGGGACCAAAGAAATGAGAGGTGAGTGGTCATTATAGGGACCAAAGAAATGAGAGGTAAGTGGTGATTATAGGGACCAAAGAAATGAGAGGTGAGTGGTCATTATAGGGACCAAAGAAATGAGAGGTGAGTGGTCATTATAGGGACCAAAGAAATGAGAGGTGAGTGGTGATTGTAGGGACCAAAGAAATGAGAGGTAAGTGGTGATTATAGGGACCAAAGAAATGAGAGGTAAGTGGTGATTATAGGGACCAAAGAAATGAGAGGTAAGTGGTGATTAGGACATTAAAAAATGAGAGATAAGTGGTAAGTAGACAGAAAGAAATGGCAGGCAAGTTGTGATTAGGACAGAAAGAAATAGAAGGTAAGTTGTGATTTGAGAGAGAATTGAGAGGTAATTTATGTTTAGAGCGCAGAAAAGTTGGAGGTAAGCTGTGATTAAGATAGAAAGAGAATGGATGTGTAATTTGTGTTTAGGGCACAAAGAAATGAGAGGTAAGTTGTGAATAAAAATAGAGAGAGAATGTAGAGGTAAGTTGTGATTAAGATAAAAATGGAGAAGTAAGTTGTGATTAGGGCAGAGAGAAATGAGAGGTAAGTTGTGATAAGGGCACAAAGAAATGAGAGGTAAGTTGTGATTAGGGCAGAGAGAGATGAGAGCTAAGTTGTGATTAGTGCACAAAGAAATGAGAGGTAATTTGTGATTAAGACAAAGAGAAATGAGAGGTAAGTTGTGATTAAGACAGAGAGAAATGAGAGGTAAGTTGTGATTAGGGCACAAAGAAATGGGAGGTAAGCTGCGATTAGGGCACACAGAAATTAGAGGTAAGTTGTGATTAAGGCACAAAGAAATGAGAGGTAAGTTGTGATAAGGGCAGAAATAAATGAAATGTAAATTGTTGTAATAGGAGAATAGAAGAAGCAATTAGAGGTAAATAGCGATTAAGGCAGAGAAAAATCAGACATAAATCAAAGTAAGGAAAGAGAAAAAAAAAGAGAGGTAAGTAATAATCGGGATAGAGGGAAATGAGGGTTCAATTGCAATTTAAGGCAGAAAAAAATGAGAGTTTGGTCACGATATGAAATAAATAAATGAGAGGTAGGTCACGATATGAAATAAATAAATGAGAGGTTAGTCACGATATGAAATAAATAAATGAGAGGTTGATCACGATATGAAATAAATAAATGAGAGGTTGGTCACGATATGAAATAAATAAATGAGAGGTTGGTCACGATATGAAGTAAATAAATGAGAGGTTGGTCACGATATGAAATAAATAAATGAGAGGTTGATCACGATATGAAATAAATAAATAAATGAGAGGTTGGTCACGATATGAAATAAATAAATAAATGAGAGGTTGGTCACGATATGAAATAAATAAATGAGAGGTTGGTCACGATATGAAATAAATAAATGAGAGGTTGGTCACGATATGAAATAAATAAATGAGAGGTTGGTCACGATATGAAATAAATAAATGAGAGGTTGGTCACGATATGAAATAAATAAATGAGATGTTGATCACGATATGAAATAAATAAATGAGAGGTTACGCTGATAGTAGAGATAAATGAACAGTTAGTCACGATCACATACATAAACATATATTCCCGTGACCTCATATTTTGAGTGACGTGGTCGGTATCACGCCAGATCGCCTTTAATTCCAAGAAAAAATCTCTGGTACCAATTTTTAGAGGCTGGGTGAACCCTGGAGCCTTATCGGTGGAAAAAAAAAATATCCGCACTTCAGAGAATTAAACCCGAACCGCTGTAATCAGGAAGCGGGCACACTAACCGCTCAGCCACCGAGGCTGGTGAAGACTACTAAGTTCAACCAGCATTTAGATTTGTGTGTATGTGTATGTGCAAATTTAGCTGTTCAGCCCGATGTGGGTCAGAATAATCTAATACAGTATGGGCATGTAAGAGTTATTTCTTGGGGGAGGGGGTTCTTTTCTCTTTGTTGATCTGTCTACGTTTATCTGTCTACGTTGATCTGTCTACGTTGATCTGTCTCCATTGACTTGTCTCTGTTGACATCTCTCCGTTAATCTGTCTCCGTTAATCTGTCTCCGTTGTTCTGTCTCCGTTGACTTGTCTCCGTTGATCTGTATCCATTGACCTGTCTCCGTAGACCTCTCTCTGCTGACCTGTCTCCGTAGACTTCTCTCTGCTGACCTGTCTACGCTGACCTGTCTCCGTAGACTTCTCTCTGCTGACCTGTCTCCGCTGACCTGTCCTCGTAAACTTCTCTCCGCATCAGAGTCCTCAATCCGCTGACCTGTCTCCGTCGATTTCTTTCTGCTGACCTGTCTCCGTAGACTTCTCTCCGCTGACCTGTCTCCATAGACGTCTCTCTGCTGACCTGTTTCTGCTGACCTGTCTCCGTAGACTTCTCTCCGCTGACCTGTCTCCATAGACGTCTCTCTGCTGACCTGTTTCTGCTGACCTGTCTCCGCTGACCTGTCTCCGCTGACCTGTCTCCGTAAACTTCTCTCCGCATCAGAGTCCTCAATCCGCTGACCTGTCTCCGTCGATTTCTCTCAGTAGACATGTCTCCATGGACTTCTCTCCGCTGACCTGTCTCCATAGACTTCTCTCCGCTGACCTGTCTCTGTAGACTTCTGTCCGCTGATCATTTTCTGTAGACTTCTCTCCGCTGACATGTCTCTGTAGACTTCTGTCCGCTGATCATTTTCTGTAGACTTCTCTCCGTTGACCTGTCTCCATAGACTTCTCTCCGTTGACCTGTCTCCGTAGACTTCTCTCCGCTGACCTGTCTCCGTATACTTCTCTTCGTTGACCTGTCTCCGTAGACTTCTCTCCGCCGACCTGTCTCCGTAGACTTCTCTCCGCTGACCTGTCTCCGTATACTTCTCTCCGCCGACCTGTCTCCGTAGACTTCTCTCCGCTGACCTGTCTCCGTAGACTTCTCTCCGCCGACCTGTCTCCGTAGACTTCTCTCCGCTGACCTGTCTCCGTAGACTTCTCTCCGCCGACCTGTCTCCGTAGACTTCTCTCCGCTGAAATGTCTCCGTAGACTTCTCTCCGCTGACCTGTCTCCGTAGACTTCTCTCCGCTGAAATGTCTCCGTAGACTTCTCTCCGCTGACCTGTCTCCGTAGACTTCTCTCCGCTGAAATGTCTCCGTAGACTTCTCTCCGCTGAAATGTCTCCGTAGACTTCTCTCCGCCGACCTGTCTCCGTAGACTTCTCTCCGCTGAAATGTCTCCGTAGACTTCTCTCCGCTGAAATGTCTCCGTAGACTTCTCTCCGCCGACCTGTCTCCGTAGACTTCTCTCCGCTGAAATGTCTCCGTAGACTTCTCTCCGCTGACTTGTCTCCGTGTATCGGTACGTTGTTTCACAAGCTGCGGGCCGCCTTTGAAAAAAAATGTGCACCAGGTAGTTTCTTTTTACTTTGTACCACATCTTCATACGTGTAAAGATGAATATTCCTCCTTCTCTTCTTCTTCTTTCCCTCCTCACTTGTCTTTCAGCGTCAAGGGGAGATATAGTCGTGGTCTTTTGCTGCTGGCCTCTTATGTTGTTATAATTCCTCATATGTCTAATATTCCGTCAATCCATTTTTTCGTCGTTGTTCCTTGAGTCTGGTGTTCTCGCAACATTTATTAAGGCTTGTTGTGTTGTGTTTTGATATTTCTGTCCTATCATGTGGCCAGACAAGTTTATCTGTTGTTTCTTTATCCATTCTGTCATCATTATCATCATCAAGTACCGGGCTTGCTGGCGTAGGTGATCATGTCTCTCCACAATTTTCGATCTCGTCAGTTATTTATCATTTCTGTTGTTGACCTTCTGTCATGCCATTCTCTAAAGCTGTCTGGTATTTTTTCTCTTTGCTTTCCTCTATCTCTTCGTCCCTCAATTTTCCCAGTTGTTACAATATATTCCAGTTGTTCTCTTCTTATTACATGGTAAAAAAAATGATGATTGTTTCTTCCTAATTTTGGAAAAATCTTCTTTCTGAACGTTTTCATTACTCTTCTTAGCTGTCCATAGTATACTCAACATTCTTCTGTAAACCACATTTCTACAGACTCCAGTGATTTTCTTGTCTGTTGTCCTATTGTCCATGATTCACATCCATATGTTAAGACTGACTCTACATAAAATTTATGAACTCCTTTTCTTGTTTCTATTGTCAAAAATGGATTGCATAGTATCTTCCTCATTTTTTGGAAAGCTGCTTTTGCCTGAGCAATTCTGCATACATTCTATGGCGGTGGTTTTTTCCTAGCTTTTTTCTCAGCTCTTCATTTCTAATCTTTACTCTCAGGCTGTTTTCCTGTCATGCGTCTAACACATTTAATGTCGGTAGTGGTTATTTTTCTTATTGTTTTAGGTCTATAGCACAGGTTTGGCAATGGTAGCACAACGGTGGGGTGGGTATCGTGTTGTAGATTAATATTGAAGACTTTAAATGTGGTCTTGTGTATCTTTAAAGCACTTTCGACGACTGATTAACGGACCAAAGCACTCGTTAATGCCCAGCACAAATCAATGGTAATCATCATCATCATCATGTACCATGCCGGTTGACGTAGGCGATCATGTCCCTCCACAATCTTCTATCTACAGTGCATCGTATCAGTTCTGTTGTTGACTGTTTTCCATGCCATGACACCAAGCTATCCAGTATTTTCTCTCTTTGTCGTCCGCAATCTCTCTTTCCTTTTATTTTGCCAGTTGTAACCAAGTATTCCAACTTTCCTCTTCTCATGATGTGCCCGCAAAATGTTGATTGCTTCTTTCTGAATGGATATAGAAACTTGAAATTTTAAGAGTATATACCTTCCGTGGAAACCTACTAGAATGTGTTCTTGTATTAATTCAAACCTGGGGTGGTAGCGATGAAAAATGAACCGTGTGTGCTATATTTTATATTAAAAACACACAGAGGTACTGATGAACATGCAGCCCAAATCGATGAACTTATCAATGGTCGAAGGGACAATTCAATTTTTGTTGACCAATTGTCTGCCCTCTTCTTCAAAGTCACTCCTTTAAAGTAGTGCTGAAGTCGGATGTGTTGGGCCGAAAGGCGCAAATATAACAGTTATACTGCAAACCACAACACAACGCAGACACGTCCACTACGTCCTTGTAAGGGCGGATGATGAAGAGGAATATTCTAGTCTACCACGATACTCTAGAATACTTTAGTCATCGGGCGAACGCAACCAACCAACCAACTCCTTTAAAGTTAAATTTGTAAACAGCACACTACTCTTAAAGCATTCATGAATAAAGGAAAGATCCATCGCTAATTTTCCAGTCTTCAAATAACCCAACATGCTAGGATCGGTGTCTTTGATAATGAGAAAGTTGGGCCACACATTTCTTTTATAGCTCGGCAAAGTGAGATGAAACGAGTGATGCAGCTTTGTCTTTAGTATCGGTATGAGGAAGAGAGGTGGATGATTGGTACTTTCTAAAAAGCGCTGTTGATATCCATGGAGTGTTAAACACTATGGATATTAACGTATTTAAAAAAATGGCACCAATACCATATGATGACTATAATATTATAATTACAGTAGTTACTTTTTCATCCGCGTGTTACAGGGGCCTCATTATGAGAGAAGTAAAGAATAGGGACACTGTGACCTTCCAGGCATGTCGTAAGGAGCGATTAAGGGGGTTGATCGATGATGGCTTGACAAGCTGTCATTGTAAAAAGTGTTGCCATAGAAACGAGCAGTGATCTCTGCAATATGTGCCATTTTGGCACGCAAGGTTTATATTTTTGAGATTGTGGTTCTGCCCTATGTGCCGTCTTCAGCTCGAAAAGACAAATAGATAAGATAGTTGCTTTTTCACAAAATATGACTTTTGCAACCCTATTTTAAAATTACTTACAAAATATATATGTATCTCGGGACCATTAGAAAAAATAAAAGATAAATAAAACACGTTCCTTATGAAATTAAAACATCATCATGTAGAGGTGTGTGGTTCTTTTATTCTCTACTGTATAATCTAAATAAGGCCAACAAAGCAGCAGCTCCGCCTATTGGTAAAGTTATCTTAAAATCTTTCAGCAATTCTGGTAGAAACTCTACACCACCTGCCTGAAACTTTATTTTGGTTGGTGGTATATATTTTAAACACCTTACTCTGATAGTGGTATATATTTTACACACCTTACTCCGATAGTGGTATATATTTTAAACACCTTACTCTGATAGAGGTATATATTTTAAACACCTTACTCTGATAGTGGTATATATTTTACACACCTTACTCCGATAGTGGTATATATTTTAAACACCTTACTCTGATAGTGGTATATATTTTAAACACCTTACTCTGATAGTGGTATATATTTTAAACACCTTACTCCGATAGTGGTATATATTTTAAACACCTTACTCTGATAGTGACATATATTTTAAACACCTTACTCTGATAGTGGTATATATTTTAAACACCTTACTCTGATAGTGGTATATATTTTAAACACCTTACTCTGATAGTGGTATATATTTTAAACACCTTACTCCGATAGTGGTATATATTTTACACACCTTACTCTGATAGTGACATATATTTTAAACACCTTACTCTGATAGTGGTATATATTTTAAACACCTACACCGATAGTGGTATATATTTGAAACACCATGACTCCGATAGTGGTATATATTTTAAACACCTTACTCCGATAGTGGTATATATTTGAAACACCTCACTCCGATAGTGGTATATATTTGAAACACCTCACTCCGATAGTGGTATATATTTTAAACACCTTACTGCGATAGTGGTATATATTTTAAACACCTTACTCTGCTAGTGGTATATATTTTAAACACCTTACTCTGCTAGTGGTATATATTTTAAACACCTTACTCCGATAGTGGTATATATTTTAAACACCTTACTCTGATAGTGGTTTATATTTTAAACACCTTACTCTGATAGTGGTATATATTTTAAACACCTTACTGCGATAGTGGTATATATTTTAAACACCTTACTCTGCTAGTGGTTTATATTTTAAACACCTTACTCTGATAGTGGTATATATTTGAAACACCTTACTGCGATAGTGGTATATATTTTAAACACCTTACTCTGCTAGTGGTATATATTTTAAACACCTTAATCTGATAGTGGTATATATTTGAAACACCTTACTGCGATAGTGGTATATATTTTAAACACCTTACTCTGATAGTGGTATATATTTTAAACACCTTAATCACAGAAATCCTTTCCGTCTCGGTACACATTTTATACCATGCTTTTCTATTTAGAAGACGAATCAATTCCATAACGATTAGGAAGTTTTGGCAGAACTTTGACGTTAATTGTTAATATTTAATTGATAATTGTAAGTCTATAATTTTTCTTTCTTGCCCAAAAACGATTTTTTTGTTGGTCATATAATTTCCAGCCTCTGAAAGATTTAAATTGTTGTTTTTGTTTGATACCCAGGGACAGGCTATTCTCAAAGATTGCAGTCTTGGAACAGTCAATTGACGAGGCAAGGAACAAAGACGACCTGCAAGGAAATGATAAACGTATATGTGACCTTGTGAGAGAGGTATACACATCGCTAGACAGCATTACTCAGTGATACAACCAAACTCATTATTCTTACTATATGCACCTTCCCTGTATGTAGTGTACCGTTAAGATATTATGTCTAATTACATTTGGAAAAATCCACAGTCAAGAGAAAGTATAAAGAACCAAAGACAGATCGAAGCAGGATAAAACTTGTACAATTCGACACAGCGCCTTGCCACAAGAGATTTACGTTACAGTTCACTACCAGTTAAGCACCGTAAAAAGCCTAGGTTGCTTAGCTGACAGTGTGTCGTAACGCAAGTCTCTCTTGGGGCGCTTTGTCGAGGGGTACGAGTTTGACCCTACTTCGGGCAGTCTTTTGTTCTTTTTTTCACTTATTGATTGTTTGCCAAAGTAGCATTTCAGAAGATTAAAAATAGCTTATGCAACAAGTCTATGTCAATAAAAATGAGAAAGAGAGTTCATCGGTGCTATATAGAACCAATTCTGACCTATGGAAGCAATCATGGACAGTAGACAAACAAATGAAAAGACAATTAGAGGCCACAGAGATGGGATTTCTCAGAAGAATGTTGAAAGTTCCCTGGACAGCTAAACAGACCAATGAGGAAGTTCTCAAAGAGGCCAACACAAAAAGGGAGCTCTTAAAAAACATCAGAAAGAAGCAATGAACATTTTTTGGGCACATCATGAGAAGAGGAAAGTTGGAATACTTGGCTACAACTGGCAAAATAAAAGGAAAGAGAGATCGCGGACGAAAAAGAGAGAAAATACTGGATAGCTTGGTGTCATGGCATGGAAAACAGTCAACAACAGAACTGATACGATGCACTGTAGATAGAAGATTGTGGAGGGACATGATCACCTACGCCAACCGGTAGGGCACATGATGATGATGATGATTGATTGTTTATTGATTTTTAAGTGTTGTAAACATACCATCCCCATGATATTAGAAATTGATCTACCACCTCGGAAGAGCATTAATTTATTATTTATCAAGAGACATTTTTGTGCATTTTAAAGGACATAAGAAAACCACCATCACTACTCAAGAATTATTATTATTTTGTTATATTTTATTATTGGATTTCCATATATGTCCCCAGCGCAAATGTCAGGAAATTCCAAAGAAAATAGGTTAAGTACAAAAAGTAAAAGTAAAGTACCCCCGTCACGCCAAGTGGCGTATAGGGAATATGGTGTTAGTGACCATCAATTTTACAGATCTTCAGCACATGATTTTTGTGGTAACGTGGTCGGTATTACGCCCGTGCCGCTTTACTTTCCCAGAAAAAATCCGGTACCCATTAAAGGCTGGGTAAACCTGGAAACCGTCGGTTGGGATCGAACCCTACCTCTTGTCATTTGTAGTCCAGCTCACTAACTACTGAGCTATCGCGGCTCCCTAGGTTAAGTACAACAATATATATATATATATATATATATATATATATATATATATATATATATATATATATATATTTTTTTTTTTTTTTTTTTTTTTTTTCAACTTCACTGTTAAATCAGTGCTATTATATGGCCGTGAAATATGGAGAACAACAAAAAAGATAATCACGAAGATACAGACCTTCATTAGTGGATGCTTGCGCAGAATAAAAGGATGGAAATTTCAGGACAAAATCACTAAGTCAGAACTATGGGAAAGTACCAGTCAAATACCCGTGGACGAAGAGATACAGGACGATGGCACTAGATAGAACACACACTGCGGAAGCCAAAGGAGAATATTACGCAACAGTCCCTTTTTTGGAATCCTTATGGGAGGAGACAAAGAGGAAGATCAAGAAATTCTTGAAGAAGACAGATAGAAGCAGAGATGAAGATGATGGGGAAGTCATGGAATGATCTTAAGTATTGGCAAGAAAGAGAACGGATTGGAAAGTGTTTGTTGAAGACTTATGCGCCAATGTGGATATATATTGATTCTAGGAATTAGAATTCTTTTTCAAAGAAAGTGGCAGAACTGTTGTGCCTTCATATTATTTAATTTTTTCTTCATTTATATATATATAAATATATATATAACTTAGTTGATAAAACCACCCGACTGGACTACCGGCGTTCGGACAACCCGTGTTCGATTCCCGCTGGGAGCAGTGTGAGCTGTACTCGTGGTTGGAAAAAAAATACCCCACGGTCGACCCAGCCGTTGACAGAAATGGGTACCAGGGTATTACCCTGGGAAGGTGAGGAATGTCGCCTCGCATCGTGAGTTTCGATGCTTGAAGCGACACTATCCAGAAATCTCCGAACATTTCTGGATAAGCGGCCGAGCACATATGGGTGGAAACTCGCGTGCTAAGACGCCGGTTCAAGTCTCGTACTTTACCTTTAATTAATATATAACATAATAAGTGTTCTGTATTCCCAGCATATAATGTTGTTTATGTTGTTACTCATGCATAGTTTTACAACTGTTTTCTTTTCCCATCTTGCTTTCTGCAATAGATCCATGATGCCGAGAACTACAGAAGAAATCTTCTAGAAGAGATTCGCAATAAGGAAAGAAAATTGGACAAGATGATGGAGCTGCAGGCACATTTTGAATTTGAGCTCTGTAGTCTTCAAGATGTCTGACAAGGACATTCTATGCCTCGATTTTGATGTGAGATGTTCTAGAGATCTTTTTTAATCTAATCTTTAATCAATTAACACTTGAAAGTGAGGGTCTGAGTTTTATTCGACATCTTTTTTTTAAACTGTCAATAAATCTGTACACAAAAGCGAGTGAGTAGCCATGTTCTAGACATCTTTTTTTGAAAACTGTTTCATCACTCAGGACATGGAAGTGAATGGGCGGCTGAGCGCCAAACATCTTTTAATTTAGATTTTTTATCAATCGAAGTGATCGAGTAGCTGATTTCTAGACATAGTTTAATCTATTTCTTAATTAGTTCATGAAAGCGAGTGAGTAGCTGAGATATAGACATAGTTTAATATAGTTATTAATTAATACATGAAAGCGAGTGAGTAGCTGAGATATAGACATAGTTTAATCTAATTATTAATTAATACATGAAAGCGAGTGAGTAGCTGAGATATAGACATAGTTTAATCTAATTATTAATTAATACATGAAAGCGAGTGAGTAGCTGAGATATAAACATAGTTTAATCTAATTATTAATTAATACAGGAAAGCGAGTGAGTAGCTGAGATATAGACATAGTTTAATCTAGTTATTAATTAATGCATGAAAGCGAGTGAGTAGCTGAGATATAGACATAGTTTAATCTAATTATTAATTAATACATGAAAGCGAGTGAGTAGCTGAGATATAGACATAGTTTAATCTAATTATTAATTAATACATGAAAGCGAGTGAGTAGCTGAGATATAGAGATAGTTTAATATAATTATTAATTAATACATGAAAGCGAGTGAGTAGCTGAGATATAGACATAGTTTAATCTAATTATTAATTAATACATGAAAGCGAGTGAGTAGCTGAGATATAGACATAGTTTAATCTAATTATTAATTAATACATGAAAGCGAGCGAGTAGCTGAGATATAGACATAGTTTAATCTAATTATTAATTAATGCATGAAAGCGGGTGGGTAGCTGAGTTGTACGAGTTAATTGGACAGGCCATTTTCCAGCCAGTTGGATGATAGTCTGATTTCAGGAATGATCAATACTGTTTTCTATCCTGGGTGAATGTTCCTTGTCTCTCCATGTAGCTGCATGCATTCACGTGTCTTAGTAAGATAAAGATTTTACTAAGACAGAGAAGCTGTCATTTGAGCCAGAGAAGCTGTCATTCGAGCCAGATAAGCTGTTGTTTGAGCCAGAGCTGTCATTTGAGCCAGAGAAGCTGTCATTTGAGCCAGAGAATATGTCGTTTGAGCCAGAGAATCTGTCATTTAAGCCAGAAAAGTTGTCATTTGAGCCAGAGAAGTTGTCATTTGAGGCAGAGAAGTTTTCATTTGAGCCAGAGAAGTTGTCATTCAGGCCAGAGAAGCTGTCATCTGAACCAGAGAAGATGTCATTTGAGCCAGAGAAGATGTCATTTGAGCCAGAGAAGCTGTCATTTGAGCCATATAAGCTGTCATTAGAACCAGAGGAACTGTCTTTTGAGCTAGAGAATCTGTCGTTTGAGCCAGAAAAGCTGTCATTTGAGCCAGATAAGCTGTCATTTGAGTCAGATAAGCTGTGATTTGGGCCATAAAAGCTGTCATTTGAGCCAGAGAATCTGTTGTTTGAGCAAGAGAAGCGGTCATTTGAGCCAAAAAGTTGTCATTTGAGCCAGAGAAGCTGTCATTTCAGGCAGATAAGTTGTCATTCGAGCCAGAGAAATTGTCATTCAGGCCAGAGAAGCTGTCATTTGAGCCAGATAAGCTGTCATTTGAGCCAGACAAGCTGTCTTTTGAGCCAGAGAAGCTGTCATCTGAACCAGAGAAGCTGTCATTTGAGCCAGAGAAGTTGTCGTTTGAGCCAGATAAGCTGTCATTTGAGCCAGATAAGCTGTCATTTGAGTCAGATAAGCTGTGATTTGGGCCGTAGAAGCTGTCATTTGAGCCAGAGAATCTGTTGTTTGAGCTAGAGAAGCGGTCATTTGAGCCAGAAAAGTTTTCATTTGAGCCAGAGAAGCTGTCATTTGAGGCAGAGAAGTTTTCATTTGAGCCAGAGAAGTTGTCATTCAGGCCAGAGAAGCTGTCATTTGAGCCAGATAAGCTGTCATTTGAGCTAGACAAGCTGTCATTTGAGCCAGAGAAGCTGTCATCCTAGTCAGAAAGTTGTCATTCAAGCCAGAGAAGCTGTCATCTGAACCAGAGGAACTGTCATCTGAACCAGAGAAGATGTCATTTGAGCCAGAGAAGATGTAATTTGAGCCAGAGAAGCTGTCATTCGAGCTAGATAAGTTGTCATTGGCGCTGGATGGGACACACACTGCGGAAGCCAACTGAGAGTATTACACAACATATCTTTTTTTGAATCCCCAGGGAAAAAGACAACGAGGAAGACCAAGAAATTCTTGGAGAAGACAGACAGAAGCAGAGATGAAGTTGATGGGGAAGACATGGAATGATCTTAAAAGAATGGCAAGAAACAGAACGGCTTGGAAAGTGTTTATTGAAGACCTATGCTCCACATGGAGCTGAAAGGTAGAAGATAGTGCTCCTAAGTGACCATATCAACAAGGTACAAAATATCACTGATATCTTATCATCCATGGTGGAAAAAATAGAACTGGAAATCAGCCGGGATAAAAACAAAAATAATTAAAAACAACAATATCCCAGAGGGCAATATATATCTCAATCGCGAAGCATTGGAAAGAGTAGACCACTATATATATCTTGGTAGTAATATAGATCAAGATGGTGAGCAAAGAAAGAGATCAGAGGCAGGATAGCAAAGGTGCCAACAAATGAAAAAAAACCTGGACAGAATATGGTAATCAAAAACACTTAACAAGAAAACCAAACTTAGAATATTCAACTCAAACGAATTATCAACACTTACCTACGCATGTGAAAGCTGGAAAACAACAAAAGAGATTGAGAAAAAAACTAAACGCTTTTGGAGACAAATGCCTAAGAAAAATACTCTGTGTACAATGGAATGAATTCAAGACTCCATCATCATTGAGTGTCTTCTCCGCAACGAAGGTTGGCTACCATGGATCGCCATTCCACTCTGTTTCTTACTTTGATGGTGCAGGCTGTCATAGATTGACTTGTCCATATTTTGATGTTACTCGTCCATGTTAGTCTTGGTCTGTCTCTGCCTCTTTTACCTTGTATTTTCCCTTCCTATATTACTTTTATTAGGCTCTTGTGTCTTTTAACATGCCCCACAAATTTCATTTGTCTTGTCTTAATTGTATTTAGTAGTTCTCTTTTTATTTTCAGTTGTTTTAAAACTTCATCGTTTGTTTTATTTTCTTTCCATCAAATTCTACATATTCTTCTATAAATCCACATTTCAAAGGCTTCAGATTTTCTTTTCTGTTTTCTTGTCTAATGTCCATGTTTCTGCACCATACAGGAATACTGAGAAGATGTAACATTTTGTCATTCTTAGTTTCAGCCCTGCTATTTGTTTTGTTGTTAGTATATTTTTCATGACATTAAAATTACTTTTTGCCATACCTATTCTTTTGTTCATTTCAATTTTCCATTTTCCATCATTGGTTATAGTATGTCCCAGGTAGTTGTAGCTCTGGACTGTCTCCAGATGTATTCCCTCAACTGTGGTATTTAATTCAAGACTAATATTGAAATAAGAGAAATGGTCGAGCAAACAAAGATCTCATCTACAATTAATGAAAGGCGATGGAAATATGTTGGACATGTGCTGAGAAGAGACAAAAAGAGAATTCCAAAACAGGCTCTTCTATGTGAAACATCAGGATACAGAAAAAAATGGAAGACATAAAGAGACACTAAAAAGAACACTTATAAGAGAAGCAAAGTTAGTAGGCACAGACTCATTAGATAAGATCGAAAATCTCGCCCATAATAAAGATGGGTGGTAAAATTCACTACAAGCCATATGTGATATTTGACAGCGCAGGAAGGATCAAGAATATGATTTCTAGGATTGTGAGATCTTTTAGAGGACCCTGAAAGTTTAGTTTCGAATGTTTCCGGTTGTATCCAAAATGGAGGATTTGTTTTTCTCCCACTTGGTATAGAACCGTTGATCAAAGGTTTAACAAGCTGCTATCGTAAAAAAAAACGCTTTTGTTAATGAAACGTAGACCTGATACAAAAGAGGCCAACCCAGAGAGACACTGCGAAGAACATTGATCAGAGAGGCAAGAGCAGCAGGAATCGGCTCTCTCGATGAGATAGAGTTGCTTGCACAAAACAGAGACAAATGGCGACATTTGATACAAGATTTTTACAAGGATTGAAATCTTCTAGAACAATAAATGTAGATAAGAGAAAGAGTATCTGGGTCTATGCCTTATGGGCCGGCTACGGCATGAAAGGTCGTTAGATAGACAGACAGACAGACAGACAGACAGACAGACAGACAGACAGGCAGGCAGGCAGGCAGGCAGGCAGGCAGGCAGACAGGCAGGCAGGCAGACAGACAGACAGGCAGGCAGACAGACAGACAGACAGACAGACAGACAGACAGACAGACAGACAGACAGACAGACAGACAGACAGACAGACAGACAGACAGATAGATAGATTTTAGTTTAACTTAGGGATTCACCAAGTCTCAACATGGCACTGCTCGTAACTAAACTGTTATGCCAAAGTTGTCAATTTTAATATTTTTTTATCAGTGACATCATGTCCTGTTTGCCAATCTGTATTCTTCCATTCACTAACCCAATCCTTTCATCCTCAGCAGATATCAAGTGTGTGTTACCTTCACATCAAAGATTAGGCTACAAGTCAAGTGATTGTCAATAATTTATTCCATTTTTCCTGCTGCTATACTTGTATCAACCAAGAGCAAAAAAAAACCAAATATCTTTCAACCACATTGTGCGAATAATTCGCATTATTTTACAATAATATATATATATATATATATATATATATATATATATATATATATATTAATAATTTTATCTCATATTCTCAAATAAATAAACAATAATGTGAATTATTTAAAAATAAACAATGTGAAATCTAAACACAAACATTATTTATTTGTTTATTTCACTGTTTGTCTCAGAAAAAAATGACTGTAACAACAGTCGCTTCATTTAGTAACATAAACTACTACATGTATTTAAAATATTTACATATAATATGAAACATCAATGGCGTAATTATATTTAATGTCAACAAAATAAACAACATTTAAACATGAAGTAGTTTATTATAAAATAGTCCTAAAAGCATTACTTTATATTTAATCATCATCATGTGCCATACCGGTTGGCGTAGGTGATCATGTCCTTCCACGATCTTCTATCTACAGTGCATCGTATCAGTTCTGTTGTTGACTGTTTTCCATGCCATGACACCAGGCTATCCAGTATTTTCTCTCTTTGTCGTCTGCGATCTCTCTTTCCTTTTATTTTGCCAGTTGTAACCAAGTATTCTGACGGAAGATGTACAAAAGAGGTGAGATGCAGAAGGTCAACAACAGAAATGATAAATAGCTGCCGAGATCGAAAGTTGTGGAGAGACATGATCACCTACGCCAGTAGGCCCGGTACTTGATGATGATGATGATGATGTTGTCACGGAACCTATTAAATACACTGTGTAGTCACGGACCCCTACTAAATACACTGTGTAGTCACGGAACCTATTAAATACACTGTGTAATCACGGTACCTATTAAATACACTGTGTAGTCACGGAACCTATTAAATACACGGTGTAGTCACGGAACCTATTAAATACACGGTGTAGTCACGGACCCCTATTAAATACAATGTGTAGTCACAGAACCTATTAAATACACTGTGTAGTCACGGTACCTATTAAATACACTGTGTAGTCACGGACCCCTATTAAATACACTGTGTAGTCACGGACACCTATTAAATACAATGTGTAGTCACGGAACCTATTAAATACACTGTGTAGTCACGGACCCCTATTAAATACACTGTGTAGTCACGGAACCTATTAAATACACTGTGTAGTCACGGACACCTATTAAATACACTGTGTAGTCACGGACACCTATTAAATACACTGTGTAGTCACGGACCCCTATTAAATACACTGTGTAGTCACGGACCCCTATTAAATACACTCTGTAGTCACGGACACCTATTAAATACACTGTGTAGTCACGGACCCTATTAAATACACTGTGTAGTCACGGACACCTATTAAATACACTGTGTAGTCACGGACACCTATTAAATACACTGTGTAGTCACGGACACCTATTAAATACACTGTGTAGTCACGGACCCCTATTAAATACACTGTGTAGTCACGGACCCCTATTAAATACACTGTGTAGTCACGGACCCCTATTAAATACACTGTGTAGTCACGGACACCTATTAAATACACTGTGTAGTCACGGACCCCTATTAAATACACTGTGTAGTCACGGACACCTATTAAATACAATGTGTAGTCACAGAACCTATTAAATACACTGTGTAGTCACGGAACCTATTAAATACACTGTGTAGTCACGGACCCCTATTAAATACACTGTGTTGTCACGGACCCCTATTAAATACAATGTGTAGTCACGGAACCTATTAAATACACTGTGTAGTCACGGTACCTATTAAATACACGGTGTAGTCACGGACCCCTATTAAATACAATGTGTAGTCACAGAACCTATTAAATACATGGTGTAGTCACGGAACCTATTAAATACACTGTGTAGTCACGGAACCTATTAAATACACTGTGTAGTCACTGAACCTATTAAATACACTGTGTAGTCACGGACCCCTATTAAATACTCTGTGTAGTCACAGAACCTACTAAATACACTGTGTAGTCACAGAACTTATTAAATACACTGTGTAGTCACGGACCCCTATTAAATACACTGTGTAGTCACGGAACCTATTAAATACACGGTGTAGTCACGGAACCTATTAAATACACTGTGTAGTCACAGAACCTATTAAATACACTGTGTAGTCACGGACCCCTATTAAATACACTGTGTAGTCACAGAACCTATTAAATACACTGTGTAGTCACGGAACCTATTAAATACACTGTGTAGTCACGGACCCCTATTAAATACACTGTGTAGTCGCAGAACCTATTAAATACACTGTGTAGTCACGGACCCCTATTAAATACACTGTGTAGTCACAGAACCTATTAAATACACTGTGTAGTGACAGAACCTACTAAATACACTGTGTAGTCACGGAACCTATTAAATACACTGTGTAGTCACGGACCCCTATTAAATACACTGTGTAGTCACGGACACCTATTAAATACAATGTGTAGTCACATAACCTATTAAATACACTGTGTAGTCACGGAACCTATTAAATACACTGTGTAGTCACGGACCCCTATTAAATACACTGTGTAGTCACGGACCCCTATTAAATACAATGTGTAGTCACGGAACCTATTAAATACACTGTGTAGTCACGGTACCTATTAAATACACGGTGTAGTCACGGACCCCTATTAAATACAATGTGTAGTCACAGAACCTATTAAATACATGGTGTAGTCACGGAACCTATTAAATACACTGTGTAGTCACGGAACCTATTAAATACACTGTGTAGTCACTGAACCTATTAAATACACTGTGTAGTCACGGACCCCTATTAAATACACTGTGTAGTCGCAGAACCTACTAAATACACTGTGTAGTCACAGAACTTATTAAATACACTGTGTAGTCACGGACCCCTATTAAATACACTGTGTAGTCACGGAACCTATTAAATACACGGTGTAGTCACGGAACCTATTAAATACACTGTGTAGTCACAGAACCTATTAAATACACTGTGTAGTCACGGACCCCTATTAAATACACTGTGTAGTCACAGAACCTATTAAATACACTGTGTAGTCACGGAACCTATTAAATACACTGTGTAGTCACGGACCCCTATTAAATACACTGTGTAGTCGCAGAACCTATTAAATACACTGTGTAGTCACGGACCCCTATTAAATACACTGTGTAGTCACAGAACCTATTAAATACACTGTGTAGTGACAGAACCTACTAAATACACTGTGTAGTCACGGAACCTATTAAATACACTGTGTAGTCACGGACCCCTATTAAATACACTGTGTAGTCACAGAACCTATGAAATACACTGTGTAGTCACGGACCCCTATTAAATACACTGTATAGTCACCGAACCTATTAAGTACGCTGCGTAGACATGGACCTCCAGGATTCAATTCCACATTCTCTCCTTCCATTCACCTACAAAATATGATAGTATTATTCAAGCCTGCACGCACCCCCAGGGGTCGCGCGAACCATAGTTTGAGAATCGCAGGACTAGAGAGTGGGGTTTAACCACAATCGTTACACTGTCAAACCAGAACATGATAATCATCACATTAGGCATACAGAGACACTCTATGTTTACATTATTGCTTCTTTATAATTTTGAAAATGTTTCCTCCTTTCGAGCTAAAGGTGGCACATATGACACCAAATCTAGTTTCTACGTTTCTGACAATCTTTGCTATTTAGTGTCAAACTCGGCACAGGGCCCGCATTGTGTCTCATCACATATTCCTGTTATAGATGAGCCTCTTAACCTTGGCAAGGGAGCTAATGCCTGCTGTTGTTGCTTCTCACTTCAGTGTTATTTTTAGTGTTTCTCAAGGTCAACCTCCTTTTTTTCTTTTACCACTCGTTCTCATTTGAGAGCTTGCTTTGAGATTCTCTTGTCTCTTCTCATCACATGGCTACGACCACCTTCTTCTCTTGATTATAGATGATCATTTTGGAAGCTTTGTCATTACTATTATTTCAGAATAATACATTCATTACTATAATTTCTTGAATTAATTCCATTTAATGCAATTTTCAGGCATTTGTCTTCAAATACGTTGAGTTTTTTCTCGGCCTCCTTTGTCGTTTTCCAGCTTCCACACACATAAGCTGTGAATGAATATGCCAAGTTCCACAATTAAACAATTGGTTCGAGATTTTTTTCTCTCGTTCGCCAGCCTTTACCTCAGACGTAGTCCCTAGAGACAAGGAACTGAATTTTGCGTTTATATTTTTCGGGTACTCATATTTTTTTCCGTCGATGAGTAATTGACGTTTCAAGCCGGGCCTCGCTGCTGAGACCAGGGGTGGTTGTCGCAGAGAGAAATCATAAATAAAAATCCCAACTGGCGTAGCCGGGATTTGAACCCACAACCTCTCTGTCTTGAGGCCGGCGTCTTGCCTCTCAACCAGTTGGAGATTATAACAACACAACAGTTTCACTTTAGCTGGGATTGTCTCAGTTTGAGAACACTATTTCAAGACTTAGAAATCTATTAATGCTTACTATGTTATTAATTTAACTGAAGCCACATCTATTGGGGAAATTTATTTGAGGGAATATCACAAGCAGCCTGAAAAGATAGAGAAAGTGTCTTTAAAATGTTTTAAATGGTACAAGAAGTATTTGTCTTCTGTTGAATTATCCAGATGGATGTCAAAGAAATGTAGCTCTACAGTTGTTGCACATGTTAACCCTCTGTGTTGGTACTTCAGTGGTGGGGAGTTCCAGCTGTGTCACCAGTACTGACTGGGTCGGTATTTCTGAGATGTGAATGATGAAAGTACTCAAAACCCACAAGCGGATATCAAAATTGAAGGAATAGTCCTGGAGACAGTTCAGAACTACAACTACCTTGGACCATACTATAACCAGTGATGGAAAATGTAAAACTGAAATAAACAAAAGACTAGGCATGGCAAAAAGTAATTTTAATGTTATGATGAACATACTAACATCAAAACAAATAACACCAGGGTTAAAACTAAGAATAGCAGAACGTTATTTCTTCTCAAAATTCCTATATGGTGCAGAAACATGGACATTAGACAAGAAAACAGAACAGAGAATTGAAGCCTTCGAAATGTGGATATATAGAAGAATAGGTAGAATTGGATTGAAGGAAAAGAAAACAAGCGATGAAGTCTTAAAACAACTAAAAATGAAAAGAGAACTACTAAACATAATTCAAGCAAGACAAATGCGATTTTTGGGCCATGTAAAAGACACAACAGCCTACTAAAAGTAATCCTGGAGGGGAAAATACAAGGTAAAAGAGGCAGAGGCAGACCAAGACTAACATGAACGAGTAACATCAAAAGATGGACAAACCAGCCTATGATAATCTGCACCATCAAAGCAAGAGACAGAGCAGAATGGCGCTCCATGGTAGCCAACCTTCGTTGCGGAGATGGCACTCGATGATGATGATGATGATGAATGATGAAAGACTTCACCACTCAACATACATATGTCATACAATCAGCAGTATGTGACGATCCTACGGATCCCATACACACTGAACTATTTTTCCTTGGCAATGATGAGAAAAGTACCCGTTCCCTTCCCAACTCACTTGTACCACAAAACAAAAAAGACTTGCCATGGACAACATGTTGTAAAGAGCAATTATCTCATGACGAAAAGGGGAGTAAGTCAAGTCACTTGGCTTGAAGTTCACCTATAATAAATATTTATTGTCTTATTATTATTCTCTAACATTATATTCATCATCATCATCAAGTACCGTGACTGCTGGCGTAGGTGATCATGTCTCTCCACGATTTTCGATCTCGACAGTTATTTATCATTTCTGTTGTTGCCTTCTGTCAAGCCATTCTCTTAAGCTGTCTGGTATCTTTTCTCTTTGCTTCCCTCCATCTCTTCGTCCATCAATTTTTCCAGTTGTTACAATATATTCCAGCTGTTCTCTTCCCATTACATGACCAAAAAATGATGATTGTTTCTTCCTAATATTGGCTATTAGCTCTCTTTTTGCTTTGGCCTCTTTTAGAACATTTTTATTACTCTTCTTAGCTGTCCATGGTATTCTCAACATTCTTCTGTAAAACCACATTTCTACAGACTCCAGTGATTTGATTTTATTACATTATATTACGAGTCTAGAAAAAGCATTTTGTTCTTTACGTTGGTCACTATTTTTCTAAGCCAGGCTTGAATAAGTTAAATGAATGCTGCCTTTTTTTAATGTAATATCCATAGCTAATCTCAGAGACCCACATTCAAATAAAATAGTTTATGTCTAAAGAGGATTTTAAAATCTTGCATGATAAAAGTTGTATTAATGTAAAGGGAGAGTTTATGAACCCTATGAAAAGTTACAGTGATGTCCAAAGAGAGCAATAAAGCCCATGAAGAGTTATAGTTTATGTCCAAAGAGAGCATATAAAGCCAATGAAGAGTTATAGTGATGTCCAAGGAGACCATACAAGGCTCATGAAGAGTTATAGTTTATGTCCAAAGAGAGCATATAAAGCCAATGAAGAGTTATAGTGATGTCCAAGGAGACCATACAAGGCTCATGAAGAGTTATAGTGATGTCCAAAGAGAGCAAATAAAGCCCATGAAAAGTTATAGTGATGTCCAAAGAGAGCAAATAAAGCCCATGAAGAGTTATAGTGATGTCCAAAGAGAGCAAATAAAGCCCATGAAGAGTTATAGTGATGTCTAAAGAGAGCATATAAAGCCAATGATGAGTTATAGTGATGTCCAAGGAGACCATACAAAGCCCATTAAAAATTACAGCGATATCAAAGAAGACCGTACACAGCCCATAAAAAAGTTACAGCTATGTTCATGGAGTACGTACAAAGCTCATCAAAAGTTACAGCTATGTTCAAGCAGAACGTATGGAGCTCTTGAAAAGTTACAGCGATGTTCAAGGAGAATATATGAAATCCGTGAAAAGTTGCAGCGCTGTTCAAGGTGAATGTATGAAGCTCATGAAAAGTTACAGCGAAGTCCAAGGAGAACGTATCGAGCTCTTGAAAAGTTGCAGCGATGTTCAAGGAGAATGTATGAAGCTCATGAAAAGTTACAGCGATGTTCAAGGAGAATGTATGAAGCTCATGAAAAGTTACAGCGAAGTCCAAGGAGAACGTTTGGAGCTCTTGAAAAGTTGCAGCGATGTTCAAGGAGAATGTATGAAGCTCATGAAAAGTTACAGCGATGTTCAAGGAGAATGTATGACGCTCATGAAAAGTTACAGCGATGTTCAAGGAGAATGTATGAAGCTCATGAAAAGTTACAGCGATGTTCAAGGAGAATGTATGACGCTCATGAAAAGTTACAGCGAAGTCCAAGGAGAACGTATGGAGCTCTTGAAAAGTTGCAGCGATGTTCAAGGAGAATGTATGAAGCTCATGAAAAGTTACAGCGATGTTCAAGGAGAATGTATGACGCTCATGAAAAGTTACAGCGATGTTCAAGGAGAATGTATGAAGCTCATGAAAAGTTACAGCGAAGTCCAAGGAGAACGTATGGAGCTCATGAAAAGTTACAGCGATGTTCAAGGAGAATGTATGACGCTCATGAAAAGTTACAGCGATGTTCAAGGAGAATGTATGAAGCTCATGAAAAGTTACAGCGAAGTCCAAGGAGAACGTATGGAGCTCTTGAAAAGTTGCAGCGATGTTCAAGGAGAATGTATGAAGCTCATGAAAAGTTACAGCGATGTTCAAGGAGAATGTATGACGCTCATGAAAAGTTACAGCGATGTTCAAGGAGAATGTATGACGCTCATGAAAAGTTACAGCGATGTTCAAGGAGAATGTATGACGCTCATGAAAAGTTACAGCGATGTTCAAGGAGAATGTATGACGCATATGAAAAGTTACAGCGCTGTTCAAGGAGAATGTATGACGCTCATGAAAAGTTACAGCGCTGTTCAAGGAGAATGTATGAAGCTCTTGAAAAATTCCAGCGATATTCAAGGAGAACATATGAAACCCATGATAGTTACAGTTATGTTCAAGGAGGGTATATGAAGCTTATAAAAAGTCATATTTATATGTCAAAGGAAAGTCCCTGAATACCATGAGGAGTCATATTAATTATCAAACAAAATACAAAACGATACTCCTAAATTCACTGATAAATAAATAATAAATGTTCAAAGAGCTTCAGACTTCATGAGAACCCACAGCATATAAAGAAACTGTTACTACCCCATACCAGAAGTTATCACAAAAAATAAATGTCAAAGTTTCCCTTTTTGAAGTGGAGCTGAGCTTCCTGAAGAATCCTTAGCCGGGGTCCCATAGGGATTCCAATACTCTGTAGCCTTTCCTCTGTCATATAAGGCAATTCTATCATACCAATGTGCTCTTCCTCAAAGTTCCTGAGAAACTTCTAGAAAAAACAGAAAGCATAAAGCATATGAGGCGCAAGGTGTGGAAAGCTGGTTCAAACAAAGAAATGCACATAAAGTGAAGCTGCTGTGAAGCTAATTGTGAGAAGAAATGAATATATATATATATATATATATGTATATATATATAAACAATTAGAAAAAAAGCCTGCGATTACAGCTTTAACAGTACCGTTTTTTTTTTGCAAATGTTACAATATATTTTTTTTTTCATTTCTCAGTGTGCAAAGCAGCAATGTCATGTCATTCACAGCTGTTTGTGACTTATAGTAAAGTAAAGTAAAGTACCTCCGTCACGCCAAGTGGCGTATAGGGAATATGGTGTTAGTGACCCTATATTTTACAGACCTTCAGCACATGATTTTTGGGGTAATGTGGTCAGTATTACGCCCGTGCTGCTTTACTTTCCCAGAAAAAAATCCGGTACCCATTTAAGGCTGGGTGAACCCGGAAGTCGTCGGTTGGGATCGAACCCTACCCCTTGTCCTTTGTAGTCCAGTTTTGTGACTTATACTTTAGTTAACTCTTTCCATACAGACGCTTTTTATCAAAACAACAGAAGAGATTTCAGAGACATGATGTTTCATGGTTTTCAGAATAAATTTACATATTTATATAATATACAGATTATCATATACACATTTTTAGATAATTGAACAAGATATTAGATTTCACCAATACCAAGATGATACAAGAAATATAAAAAGAATACGATTTGAGGACACTAATCAAATTGAGAGTGACGCACGATGCGGGGAAAAGTACGGAAAGTGTTCATCTGCTCATTTGTGTCTTTCCGGAAAAATATAAACTTCACACGATCTTCTATACTTTTATACTTCTAAGTGCCACTAACTGCAGCCTTGACATTGGAAGGAGTAGGATTGATGTGGTTTCATTATCATCATCATCAAGTACCGAACCTGCTGGCGTAGGTGATCATGTCTCTCAACAAATTTCAATCACGACAGTTATTTATCATTTCTGTTGTTGATCTTATGCCAGACCATTCTCTTAAGCTGTCTGGTATTTTTTCTCTCTGCTTCCCTCTATCTCTTCGTCTCTCAATTTTCCCAGTTGTTACAATATATTCCAGTTGTTCTCTTCTCATTACATGGCCAAAAAATGATGATTGTTTCTTCCTAATATTGGAAATTAGCTCTCTTTTTGCTTTGACCTCTTTCAAAACATTTTCATTACTCTTCTTAGTTGTCCATGGTATTCTCAACATTCTTCTGTAAAACATTTCTACAGACTCCAGTGATTTTCTTGTCTGCTGTCCTATTGTCCATGATGCACATCCATATCTTAAGACTGGCTCTACATATTTAAGAACTCTTTGGTTTGGTTGATTTTAATTGCCTAACAGTTTTTTTTCTGACCATTTTGAGGTTTATTTAACGTGCAGAGAGTGCACACGAGATCTGTGTTTTGCTGTTATCTAAAAGGGATAAACATTGGATCTCACTACCCAGAAACCAGCAGTGGGTAAAATAGATTTGACGATAACAATTCACCTGTTGTGGGATTGTAATCCAGGACTTTCTTGTCCTGAGGCCGATGTCTTACCTCTAGACCATCGAACATCCCTAATGGTGTTGTTCCTAATCTCAACATCCCAAATGGTGTTGCTTTTAATCTCAAGATCCCTAATGGTGTTGTTCCTAATTTCAACATCCCTAATGGTGTTGTTGCTAATCCCAACATCACTAACGGTGTTTTTCTAATCCCAACATCCCTAATGATGGTGTTCCTAATCCCAACATCCCTAATGGTGTTGTTCCTAATCTCAACATCCCAAATGGTGTTGTTCCTAATTTTAGTGTTATGTTTCCTAGTGTTTCTAACATCCCATCACTTCTCATTTCTTGTGGTCGGCTCCTGGGTTTGGTGTTCTCCCAACCTTCCATGGAGGGACGTTGTGTTGTGTTTTGATTATTCTGTCTTATCAAATGGGCAAACTATTTTATCTGTTCTTTCTTTATGTATTCAGTGATGGAACTTGATCCTTGCAGCACAGCTAGAAATCACATAGGGCTTGTAGTAGGCAAGACGACAGCCCCAAGACCAACCAGTCCCCCAGATTCTTTTTGTTAATTTTTAATGCTTTGCAAATGCACAATTGAATATAATTTTTATTATTTTATATTTTATGGAAATATTGAGAGTACCCTGGACAACTAATAAGATCTATGAGGAAATTCTCAATGAGGTCAATACAGAAAAGAGATTCTGAAAAACATCAGAAGAAACAATCAACATTTTTTGGGGCACATCATGAGAAGAGAAAAGTTGGAATACTTTGATACAATTGGCAAAAAATAGGGAAACAGAGATCGTGGATGACAAAGAGAGAAAATACTAAATAGCTTGTTTTTGTAGCAACGTAAATAGTCAACAACATAACCGATATGATGCACTGTGGACAGAGAATTGTGGAAGGATATTATGATTGTCTACATTGATTGATTTAGCAAATGATGGTGATTTTATTCTCAACCAAAATTAACCAAAGAAATGTTCAACAGATGGTCAGTGTTTGATAACTAAGATCGTTTCTTTGAATGTACACAATGTACACAGCACGAAATGTTTTCTGCGGAAAATGAATATTTTTACCTCATAGCCCAACTGTTTCAGAAATATCTCCAGCAAAGGTGGTTCCTGACCAAAGAATCTGAGAATGTAAACATTACGTCAGTTAAGAAAATCATAAAACATATTGTGAAATATTACAATAGATGATTTATGAAAAACATATTAGTACGTATATGCTAATGATATCTCAGTGGTTAGTGAACTGGACTACAAAGGACAAGAGGTTAGGTTCGATCCTGATTGTCGATGGCTTCCAGGTTCACCCAGCCTTAAATGGGCACCGGATGCTTTTCTGGGAAATTAAAGCAGCACGGGCATAATACCGATATCAATACCCCCAAAAAAATCATGTGCCGGTCTGTAAAATGTTTACTTATATCAGTATAAATGGATCTGTGAAGAACATATAACTGTGACTTAAATATCAAATTATATGATAAATGAGTAAAATATTAGTACATCATCATCTTCTACTTTGTTCCTGCTGAAAATTGTCTCCCATGACAGCTACTCTGAAGTTTTCTTTGTTTTGTGTGAGATGTCCAGCATTTGCAGCAGTCAATGCCAGCTTGTGACAATTTTCATCAACATTCTGCTAGGTATATATCTCTCTCATTTGGAAATATGCTTCAATCTTCACTACACCATTCTGTCATTCTCATCATCATGAAGTGCCATCTCCGCAACGAAGGTTGGCTACCACTGTGCGCCATTCTGCTCTGTCTCTTGCTTTGATGGTGCAGGTTGTCAAAGTCTGATTTGTCCATCTTTTGATGTTACTCGTCCATGTTAGTCTTGGTCTGCCTCTGCCTCATTTACCTTGTATTTTCCCCTCCAGGATTACTTTTAGTAGGCTGTTGTGTCTTTTAACATGGCCCAGTCAATCGAACTTGTCTTGTTTGAATTATGTTTAGTAGTTCTCTTTTCATTTTTACTTGTTTTAAGACTTCATCGTTTGTTTTCTTTTCCTTCCATCCAATTCTACCTATTCTTCTACATATCCACATTACAAAGGCTTCAATTCTCTGTTCTGTTTTCTTGTCTAATGTCCATGTTTCTGCACCGTAGGTCATTGTTTTTCACTGTTGCACCAGGCAGACGGAAATGTCCATTCTGAATTGTACAAAGTCTGTGACGGTGGATGGGGCGGAAGAGTCAGAAATGACCAACGGCCCAGAAAGCGAAAACAGCAACGTGTGTGGTACACAAGAGGCATGTTCAGGACACGAAAGACGAATGTGGCTGACCACCGTGAAAGAGATTGGAGCCTCATCACGCACTAGTCCAGAGAAAGCCATGGAGTGGAGATGAATTCTCTCATTTTACATGACCAAAATATTTTATTTTCCTCGTTTTTATGTTCTTTGTTAACACGTTTCTGAAATTTTAAGTTGTTTCAAAATTGACATGTTTGTGCTTTCCTCCATCGATTGCATTCTGTATATTGTGTAAAACTTGCATTCAAAGGCATTGATTTATTTTTCACAAGGTTTGTTAACTGTCCGTGTTTCATCAGCAGGTTTGTTAACTGTCCATGTTACATCAGCAGGTTTGTTAACTGTCCGTGTTACATCAGCAGGTTTGTTAACTGTCCGTGTTTCATTAGCAGGTTTGTTAACTGTCCGTGTGTCATCAGCAGGTTTGTTATTTGTCCGTGTTACATCAGCAGGTTTGTTATTTGACCGTGTTACATCAGCAGGTTTGTTATTTGTCCGTGTTACATCAGCAGGTTTGTTATTTGTCCGTGTTACATCAGCAGGTTTGTTATTTGTCCATGTTACATCAGCAGGTTTGTTATTTGTCCGTGTTACATCAGCAGGTTTGTTATTTGTCCGTGTTACATCAGCAGGTTTGTTATTTGTCCATGTTACATTAGCAGATTTGTTAACTGTCCATGTTACATTAGCAGGTTTGTTGACTATCCATGTTACATAAGCAAGTCTGTTGACTGTCCATGTTACATAAGCAAGTCTGCTGACTGTCCATGTTACATCTGCAAGTCTGTTGACTGTCCATGTTACATAAGCAAGTCTGCTGACTCTCCATGTTACATAAGCAAGTCTGTTGACTTTCCATGTTACATCAGCAAGTCTGCTGACTGTCCATGTTACATAAGCAAGTCTGCTGACTGTCCATGTTACATAAGTAGCTTTGTTGACTGTCCATGTTACATAAGCAAGTCCGTTGACTGTTCATGTTACATAAGCAGCTTTGTTGACTGTCCATGTTACATAAGCAAGTCTGCTGACTGTCCATGTTACATAAGCAAGTCTGCTGACTGTCCATGTTACATAAGCAAGTCTGCTGACTGTCCATGTTACATAAGCAAGTCTGCTGACTGTCCATGTTACATAAGCAAGTCTGTTGACTGTCCATGTTACATAAGCAAGCTGCTGACTGTCCATGTTACATAAGCAAGTCTGCTGACTGTCCATGTTACATAAGCAGCTTTGTTGACTGTTCATGTTACATAAGAAGCTTTGTTGACTGTGCATGTTACATAAGCAAGTCTATTGACTGTCCATGTTACATAAGCAAATCTGTTGACTGTCCATGTTACATAAGCAAGTCTGTTGACTGTCCATGTTACATAATCAAATCTGCTGACTGTCCATGTTACATAAGCAAGTCTGCTGACTGTCCATGTTACATAAGCAAGTCTGTTGACTGTGCATGTTACATAAGCAAGTCTGTTGACTGTCCATGTTACATAAGCAAGTCTGTTGACTGTTCATGTTACATAAGCAAGTCTGCTGACTGTCCATGTTACATAAGCAAGTCTGCTGACTGTCCATGTTACATAAGCAAGTCTGTTGACTGTCCATGTTACATAAGCAAGCTGCTGACTGTCCATGTTACATAAGCAAGTCTGCTGACTGTCCATGTTACATAAGCAGCTTTGTTGACTGTTCATGTTACATAAGAAGCTTTGTTGACTGTGCATGTTACATAAGCAAGTCTGTTGACTGTCCATGTTACATAAGCAAATCTGTTGACTGTCCATGTTACATAAGCAAGTCTGTTGACTGTCCGTGTTACATAATCAAATCTGCTGACTGTCCATGTTACATAAGCAAGTCTGATGACTGTCCATGTTACATAAGCAAGTCTGTTGACTGTCCATGTTACATAAGCAAGTCTGCTGACTGTCCATGTTACATAAGCAAGTCTGTTGACTGTCCTTGTTACATGAGCAAGTCGGTTGACTGTCCATGTTACATAAGCAAGTCTGCTGACTGTCCATGTTACATAAGCAAGTCTGCTGACTGTCCATGTTACATAAGCAAGCTGCTGACTGTCCATGTTACATAAGCAAGTCTGTTGACTGTCCATTGTTACATAAGCAAGTCTGTTGACTGTCCATTGTTACATAAGCAAGTCTGTTGACTGTTCATGTTACATAAGCAAGTCTGCTGACTGTCCATGTTACATAAGCAAGTCTGCTGACTGTCCATTGTTACATAAGCAAGTCTGTTGACTGTCCATTGTTACAAAAGCAAGTCTGTTGACTGTTCATGTTACATAAGCAAGTCTGTTGACTGTCCATGTTACATAAGCAAGTCTGTTGACTGTCCATGTTACATAAGCAAGTCTGCTGACTGTCCATGTTACATAAGCAAGTCTGTTGACTGTCCGTGTTACATAAGCAAGTCTGTTGACTGTCCATGTTACATAAGCAAGTCTGTTGACTGTCCATGTTACATAAGCAAGTCTGTTGACTGTCCATGTTACATAAGCAAGTCTGCTGACTGTCCATGTTACATAAGCAAGTCTGTTGACTGTTCATGTTACATAAGCAAGTCTGTTGACTGTCCATGTTACATAAGCAAGTCTGTTGACTGTCCATGTTACATAAGCAAGTCTGTTGACTGTCCATGTTACATAAGCAAGTCTGTTGACTGTTCATGTTACATAAGCAGCTTTGTTGACTGTCCATGTTACATAAGCAAGTCTGCTGACTGTCCATGTTACATAAGCAAGTCTGCTGACTGTCCATGTTACATAAGCAAGTCTGTTGACTGTCCATGTTACATAAGCAAGTCTGTTGACTGTTCATGTTACATAAGCAGCTTTGTTGACTGTCCATGTTACATAAGCAAGTCTGCTGACTGTCCATGTTACATAAGCAAGTCTGCTGACTGTCCATGTTACATAAGCAAGTCTGTTGACTGTTCATGTTACATAAGCAAGTCTGCTGACTGTCCATGTTACATAAGCAGCTTTGTTGACTATCCATGTTACATAAGCAGCTTTGTTGACTGTCCATGTTATATAAGCAGCTTTGTTGACTGTCCATGTTACATTGTGTTACACTATTGTGTTTTTTTTTTGAGGTTTTGTTTTTGTCCAACAGCTTCTCCCGTGGCTAATTCTACCAATTTTTGACAAACACACACGGCCACAGAATGAACAAGTCAAGCCCACTGATCCACAGGGTTTTACATCTTTTTTCATGAGTCTTTTCTCTTCCATGTTTTGCTATAGTACAACCTCAGATGATGTTATGCCATTTTTTTTAATACAGGCTCTCCATGATGTGCGATCTCTCACCAGATGTTCCCAGTCATTTTCACAGATGGAAATATCATTCAGAGATGATTTACACATATCTCTATATCATAGTTTGGAGGCGAAGGCGCGCCTCCCAGCACCAGAGCTGGAAGTTGTCAGCGACCCACAGCTGATGGTTTGCGCCAGGATTGTTGAACCAAAACCATCCAGACCCTGCTGCACCTCTCCGTGGTGCCTTCAGTAACAGACTAATCTGTCTAGTCTGGCCAAGCGTGCAGGGATTGAAGAAGGAAGACAACCCCGTACTCAACAATGTCGTGCTGAAGTCGGATGTGTTGGGCCGAAAGGCGCAAATATAACAGTTATACTGCAAACCACAACACAACGCAGACACGTCCACTACGTCCTTGTAAGGGCAGATGATGAAGAGGAATATTCTAGTCTACCACGATACTCTAGAACACTTTAGTTATCGGGCGAACGCAACCAACCAACCATATCATAGTTTAGGTCTGCTGATTACTTAGTTAGATATTTGAAAAACATGTGAAAATTATACATTTAATAATTCAACCTCTTAATCAGTGAAGTGAGCAACTGACATCTAAAACAATAAACTAATGTGCAAGGAAACAAATATTAATGAAACAATACTTACTTGGTTAACTTGTTCACTCTTCTAGGGTTGGTAAGGGAAGGAACCCAGCCTTGGTATCTCTCATATTCTGAAAGTAAACGATTTCCCCTTGCAGGGTTGTTAGAAGCTGCTGGAAGTGTTGAACTCTGAGTTTTAAGCTCAAGAATTTCTCGTTTAACGTTCTCAATTTCTCGGGACAAAGAGTTCTGTGCTCGTAGCTCAGAGCTCAGATGAGCTACGCTTCTTGCAAGTGTAATCACATGAGACTCCAGCCTCTGAAAGCGTTTCCCAATAACTCTGAAAGCAGACAAGATGTTAAATTGCTATTCAAAGTATATGAGTGGGTTCACTGCCCTGAAAGATGACACAAGATATACATATATACATGCATACATACATACATATATATACATACATACATATATATATACACACACACATACACACGCATACATACATACACACATAAATACATACACATATATACACATACATACATACATACATGGGTGGGCCGAGCAGACGATGTCTGTGTGCTTACCAATATCAACGCTGGCGAGGAGTGGATACCTGTGCCTACACCATTCAAGAGGATATTCTCCTGCATTGTCTCACTCGACAGGAAAAGTAGGGAACAGAACTCAGTCGTGGTCAATGATGAGGTCAGCGGTCTCATCTGCGATAACACTGATGAGAAAGATGCAGTCATCTATACAGACGGATCTGTAATACGACACCAAAGAAGTGCATGGGCATTTACAGCACGCTCGGCAGGCAGAATAGTCAAGGAAGACAGTGGTGAATACGTCATGACCACGAGTAGCATGACGATGGAGGTGATGGCAGTGACCAAGGCATTCAAATGGTTAGTGTCACAAGACTACACCCACGCATGTATACTGAGTGATTTGATGAACATGATAAAAAGAGTGGAAGCGGGCTCTGTACGCATGCAATGGGTAGAGTCATTGCAGAAGTCAAAAATACGTAACGTTTTTTTTGTCTATGTCCCTGGACATGCGGGAGTACGAAGAAATGAAAGAGCGGACAGGTTGGCTAGCTGCGCTATCGTTGAGGACGGGCAACCAATGGATCGGGCGGACATCATCAATGCCCTCCGAGATGAAGGAAGAGCACAGGACTTCGACAAACACAGATCCACGTCACACCTTCGGATGAAAGAGATGGGAGTTAAGATGGGCACACCCAGAAATGAGAAACTTAGTGGCCGTGTAAGAAGACTTATCAACCAACATAGAACTGGAGTCGTCAGTCGCTGGACACTGTGGGACTTGCTGAGGAGGGGATCTGAGCACCTATGGACATGTTTGGAGTATAATGATGATGACCCGCAAATAAATCATTAACTCAATGACAAAAGAGTTATATATTGGGCTTACATCCTCATCATCTTCTTCTTCTTTCCTTTCTCATTTGCCATTCAGTGACGAGGGGAGATATAGTTTGCAGTGTTTGTTCCTCCCTGCTGTTATGTTTCCTAGTGTTTCTAATATTCTATTAATCCATCTTTTGTGTGGTTAGCCATTGGTTCTGGTGTTCTCGCAACATTTATTAAAGACTTGTGTTCTGTTTTGATTTTTCTATCTTATCACATGACCAAACCATGTTATCTATTGTTTCTTTATATACTCTATGGAGGGAATTATTCCTAACTTTTTTATCAGTTCCTCGTTTCTGATCTTATCTCTCAGATTATTTCTTGTCTTGCATCTAAAACATTTCAGTTCAATAGTGGTTATTTTTATTATTATTGTTCTTGAGCCTAGAGTGGGTCCAGGTCTGGCAAATATAGCACAACGTTGAAACATCCTCGCCATATATAATAAAGCAAAAGAAATAATCATGTCATGCCTAATGGGAGTATAAGGAGCATGAGTTTTTTTTTTTTTTTTGACAATTCACGCATTTTGTTAAATAATATGGTCCGTATTCTCTTCTACCTTTCAGCTCCCTGTGGAGCATAGGTCTTCAACAAACACTTTCCAAGCCGTTCTGTTTCTTGCCATTCTTTTAAGATCACTTCATGTCTTCCCCATCATCTTCATCTCTGCTTCTATCTGTCTTCTCCAAGAATTCCTTGGTCTTCCTCTTTGTCTTTTTCCCTGGCCATTCTTCATATGGTACGTATTAAACAAGGGAGCCGCGTTAGCTCAGTGGTTAATGAACTGGACTACAAAGGACAAGGGGTAGAGTTCGATCCCAATCGACGGCTTCCGGGTTCACCCAGCCTTAAATGGGTACCGGATTTTTTCTGGGAAAGTAAAGCGGCACGGGCGTAATAACGACCAAATTACCCCAAAAATCATGTGCTGAAGGTCTGTAAAATTTATGGTCACTAACACCATATTCCCTACACGCCGCTTGGCATGACGGGAGTACTTTAGTTGTTTGTTATATTCACCTGACATCCTTGCTACCCAGCTTGTGCACAGACATCCGGCTATGTCTGCTTTGATGAGTGTTATGTCTGAGTGAGCTGGTGTCTGAGCTTCCAATACTCCATCGTCTCCTGCTATGTTTACCATGGGATGTATCTTCTAGAGTGCTCATCACGTGTGTGTACATTCCTTCCAGCCTGGCATTGACACAAACAAGACATCATTATTCTACAGCATTTAAAGTAGAAAAAAATAAGCAGATATACCACTATCATCAAGTACCGGGCCTGCTGGCGTAGGTGATCATGTCTCTCCACAGCTTTCGATCTCGACAGTTATTTATCATTTCTGTTGTTGACCTTCTGATAAGCTATTCTCTTAAGCTGTCTGGTATCTTTTCTTTTTGCTTTCCTCTATCTCTTCGTCCTTCAATTTTCCCAGTTGTTACAATATATTCCAGTTGTTCTCTTCTCATTACATGGCCAAAAAAATGATGATTGTTTCTTCTTAATATTGGATATTGGCTATCTTTTTGCTTTGGCCTCTTTTCTGAACGTTTTCATTACTCACTCTCATTACGTTTTCGTTGGAACGTTTTCATTACTCTTCTTAGCTGTCCATGGTATTCTCAACATTCTTCTGTAAAACCACATTTCTACAGCCTCCAGTGATGTTCTTTTCTGTTTTCCAATTATCCTTGATTCGCATCCATATGTTAAGAATGGCTCTATATAACATTGAAGAACATGTCAAATATACAAAATATTAATTACTTAATTATTGGGGCAGCAAGTATAGCTGCAGAGAATATATAAAATAAACATTAAATGGTATGGAAGATGTACTACAACAAAGGTGAGATGCAGAATGACTTGAGCAAAAGCAGCTTTCCTAAAAATGAAGAAAATACTATGCAATCCATTTCTGACAATAGAAACAAGAAAAAAGAGTTCTTAAATGTTATGTAGAGCAGTCTTAACATATGGATGTGAATCATGGACAATAGATTTAAAAAATCACTGGAGTCTGAAGAAATGTGGTTTTACAGAAGAATGTTGAGAATACCATGGACAGCTAAGAAGAGTAATGAAAATTTTCTGAAAGAGGCCAAAGCGAAAAGAGAGCTAATTTCCAATATTAGGAAGAAACAATCATAATTTTTGGGGCCTTGTAATGAGAACAGAACAACTGGGATATATTGTAACAACTGGAAAAATTGAGGGACGAAGAGATAAAGGGAAGCAAACAGAAAAAATATCACACAGCTTAAGAGAATGGCTTGGCAGAAGGTCAACAACAGAAATGATAAATAACGTTCGAGATCGAAAGTTGTGGAGAGACATGATCACCTACGCCAGCAGGCCCGATACTTGATGATGACGATGGTATGAAGCAACTAAACTAAGAGAAAGACAATACAAACTCCAACGTTTCGGCAACAGCCTTCATCGGGTATAAACCTTATCGTCTCTCACTGTCTCTTGTCTTACTTCAACTATGTCTATAAAAGTAGTAAAGAGTCCCCGTCACGCCAAGTGGGCGTATAGGGAATATGGTGTTAGTGACCATAAATCTTACATACCTTCAGCACATGAGTTTTGGTGTAATGTGGTCGGTATAACGCCCGTGCCGCTTTACTTTCCCTTAAAAAAAAATCCGGTACCCATTAAAGGCTGGGTGAACCTGGAAGCCGTCAGTTGGGATCGAACCCTACCTCTTGTCCTTTGTAGTCCAGTTCACTAACCACTGAGCTATCGCGGTTCCATACTATGCTTATAATTTGTTGTTTATACATGATGAAGACTTTAGCGAAATATTGATGTATTTCATGTTTTCTATCAGATTAGCTGCTGCATACCATTTTTTTGTTTATTTTATATAACATTTGTTGTTATTATTGTAGTTGTTATGGATCCAGCGACCTTTGAGCTGATGCCCTTCCACCCAATGCCATGTTGTAGTATCTGCAGGTATTTCTAAGCTCTGCTGTGGTTCCGTACAGAGTGTTCCATTTGGAGGGTCTTTGAGGAAGTAGTGTTGTTGTGATGTCAGTGAGCTCTCGACATTGAAACAGGTGATGTTCTACAGTTTCTTGTGGGTGTTTACAGAGTGGACATACTGGGGTTTGGTTTTGTTGTACTTTATTAATGTGGTTATTCAGCATTATAACATTTAAAATAATTAATTTCATCTCTAATGTTAGTTATGAGGGTAATACAAATTTACCGGCATAACAGACAGGCTCATTGGTAGAGATAATATATGCATTACATAATACAAACTTTACACACAGCATTGCTTTATTGGGTACTAGATCGCTTTCCCTATTCAATTCCTTCTTGCCTATCCAGAATGGTTAATCTAAATCCAAGGGTACCTCTAGGAGGTGGAGTAAGATCTGAATTAGTTCTGTTGTCGGCTGGGCATAACACTCGCAGTAGAGTCAGCTATGAGTCTCTGACTGCTTTCAGTCCAGGAAATTTTTTTTAATCAGATCTGTGGACTTGGGATACTAAATCTTTGGCACTTATGTTTTTTAACTGCCTAAATTTGGCTCCTTTCAAAACTGTGTTTAGCTCCAAACTTATGAAATTTTACAACCACACACTGACTCCACAACTTTGATTTTCCACTGGCTGATACTGACTCCATAATACATAGTATATATTTAAATATATTTTTTGCTATAAAAAATTGACCAACTGAGCTATTCTAATTGTCTGCTGTCCAACAAAGTCTCTACTGCCACGAGAAGCCAAACAGGCAAGGCGCAGTGCCAGGGAGTTCTAGTTCGATTCTGCTTCGGACCATATGTTGTTCTTTGTTTTTTCCTGTTGTTGTTTATTTTAATTTTTTCTGAGTGCTGTATTACATACCTCTTCCTCCTATGATTCCCTGAATTATCGCCTCGGAAGTTTCCCTCTATATAATAATGTTAATTTATTATTATTTGTCTCCAAAGTAACTTTCACTATACAGACGTCACAAACTAATCAACCTTGCTAGGTACATAAGGATTGCAGAGAGAAGGCAAACTGGCATTAAATATGCTTTTATGGGCCAAATGGTGCAAAATATCAAAGCTTGCTGTGGACAGGAGACATATATATAAATGAATATTATTATAGAGGGAAACTTCCGAGGCGACAATCAGCGAATCAATTCAGAGGAAGAGGTATGTTTACAGCACTCGGAAAAATTAACAAACAATCAACAACAGAAAAAAAATATATGGACCAAAGCAAGATCGAATCCGTACTCAGTGGCACAGCGCCTTGCCACGAAAAGCTAAACGATCCTTTTAAGGAAAAAAAAAATTAAGAGAGTTAGTCGTCGAACAAATGCTGAAGAAAATGAAGATAGAAATATTCACAATAATTGTGCCAGTGAAATAAACAGTAACAATGATTGTCGGTATTATACAAACAACTTTTGTATTTATAGTTCCTTTATTGTTACCTTTTCAGCTGTGCTTTCACAGAGTTGCTGCCCTTGTATGAGTACACAGTACTCATTTCTGACTGATCAGAGGGTTCCACTGTTAGCATTGTGTTCTCAATGTCAAGGGACAAGACACTTTCAATTTCAGACTCTCGAACATCATCAAGACTTCTGCTGCGTGCTAAGATAAAATTAAATATAGGAATAAAATTCTGACTAAAAATAGACAAGCTGCAGCAAAATTGAAAGCACAAAGTTAGAGATATTTGATTTAAAATAAACTATATTTACGTCACATTGTACCATTGCTGGTGTATGACGGGGGGGGGGGGGCAACGATAGAACCAGAGGGATAAAGGCCGCTTGGTCAAGCAGTCGCCACGACATGTGAGACTCAGGATTTTTATTTCACCCCCGATAGAAAAAATCCTTTCTGTCTACCGCGGGCTTCGAACACCGTGCGTCAGCTTTTCAGCCAGCGGAACAGTGGTTTTAGCCCCACGGCCACGCGCACCTCTATTGAATGCAGAAATTAGCCAGAAATACACATTTTTAAAGAAAATATTCATCATCATCATTGAGTGCCGTCTCCGCAACGAAGGTTGGCTACCATGGAGGCGCCATTCCACTCTGTCCCTTGCTTTGATGGTGCAGATTGTCACAGGTTGACTTGTCCATCTTTTGATGTTACTCGTCCATGTTAGTCTTGGTCTGCCTCTGCCTCTTTTACCTTGTATTTTCCCATCCATTTTTATATGGCTGTATGTACTTTTATTAGGCTGTTGTGTCTTTTAACATGCCCCAAAAATTTCATTTCTCTTGTTCTAATTGTGTTTAGTAGTTCTCTTGTCATTTTTAGTTGTTTTAAAACTTCATCGTTTGTTTTCTTTTCTCTCCATCCAATTCTACATATTCTTCTATAGATCCACATTTCAAAGGCTTCAATTTTCTGTTTTGTTTTCTGGTATATTTTATTTCCATTGTATATAGGCTTACATTTTTTTCAAGATTTCCATTTTCTTTTGTTCAATCACTGAAATTTATTTTATACTATTTCATTGACCTTTTGTTTATAGTGTTTGCACTGTGCTATTTCATTCTCAGAGATTGAGTGTAAAATGGTTGTATTCTATTACAGACATTAAGTGTAAAATGGTTGTATTCTATTAAAAAATTAAGTGTAAAATGGTTGCATTTTATTACAGACATTAAGTGTAAAATGGTTATTGAGTTATTTGCGTGTCATCATCATTGCACTCCAAACATGTCCATAGGTGCTGAGATCCACTCCAGTTCTATGTTGGTTGATAAGTCTTCTTACACGGCCACTAAGTTTCTCGTTTCTGGCTGTGCCCATCTTAACTCCCATTTCCATCATCTGAAGAAGTGACGTGGATCTGTGTTTGTCGAAGCCCTGTGCTCTTCCAACATCTCGGAGGGCATTGATGATGTCCGCCCGATCCGTTGGTTGCCCGTCGTCCTTACGACAGCACAGCTAGCCAACCTGTCCGCTCTTTCATTTCCCCGTACTCCCGCATGTCCAGGGACATAGACAAAGGTGACCTTACGTATTTTGGACTTCTGCAATGACTCTACCCATGGCATGCGTATAGAGCTCGCCTCCACTTCTTTATCATGCTCATCGAATCACTTAGTATACAGGGGTGGGTGTAGTCTTGTGACTCTAACCATTTGAATGCCTTGGTCACTGCCATCGCTTCCATTGTCATGCTACTCGTGGTCATGACGTATGCACCACTGTCTTCTTTGACTATTCTGCCTGCCGAGCGTGCTGTAAATGCCCATGCACTTCTTTGGTGTCGTACTACAGATCCGTCTGTATAGATGACTGCATCTTTCTCATCGGTGTTATCGCAGATGAGACCGTTGACCTCAGCATTAACCACGACCGGGTTCTGTTCCCTACTTTTCCTGTCGAGTGTGACAATACGCGAAAAAGTCCCATTGAATGACGTAGACACCGGTATCCACTCCTCACCAACGCTGATATTCGTAAGCCCACAGACCTGTTTGATGACATCTTCCGCTCGGCCCACCCATGATTTTCCTCTTTTCAGCCTGGCACCTTTCCCTGTGTTGAGCACGTGGTGCAATGGATGCTCTTTATCTGTACTAATCTTCAGGTATGCTCTCCAGATCTTGATTCTGTCATCCATGGTTGGAAAGTCAAGAAGATACCTCATTGCTACACAGGGAGTGTCCCTCGTACATCCCAGGATAATGCGCATGGCTTCATTTTGTATTTTCTCCAGCCTATCAGTTTGAGTCGTACTGACAGTAAGAATGGCCAGGGCATACTCGATTGGTGCGAGGACTAATCCCTGGAACAGAAGAGTAAGTAGCCTCTGCTCGATGTTGGCAGCTGCCATGACCTTCAAGGCGGCTAATCCTTTGTGGGATTTTGTTACCACATGGTCGACGTGGTGCCGAAAACACAGGCTGCGATCAAACTTAACTCCGAGGTGTCATCAACTTGTCCCTGGTCACCTCGTCAGCTCCCATTCATACTACCGGTGTGGTCGTATTAACGATATGATTGTTAAGGGAGAACCATGAAACTGATGCTTTATTAGGATTAACCAAGGCACCTGAAACCCCACACCAGGAAGAAATGCGATCGAGTTCGTCTTGCATTGTGGAGGCGATTCCCCGTCTGTATCTTCCCTGTCGATATACCAGAATATCATCAGCAAAAGTCATAGTTCTTCCCCTCCCATCCAGCTGTTGTTCCGTGATCGTTATTATGTACACGTTAAATAGAACTGATGACAATGGTGAACCTTGTGGCAGCCCTGGACAAATGGATGTTGGCTCGGAAGACCAATTTCCACATCTGAGTATCACCTTCCTTTGAAACAGTGCCGCGGCGATCCATCTAATTAGGAAGTGGTGCACCGCCAGTTGTATTCTATTACATACATTAATTGCAAAATGGTTGTATTCTATTACATACATTAAGTGTAAAATGGTTATATTCTATTACATACATTAAGTGTAAAATGGTTGTATTCTATTACATACATTAAGTGTACAATGGTTATATTCTATTACATACATTAAGTGTACAATAGTTATATTCTATTACATACATTAAGTGTAAAATGGTTGTATTCTATTACATACATTAATTGTAAAATGGTTGTATTCTATTACATACATTAATTGTAAAATGGTTGTATTCTGTTACATACATTAAGTGTAAAATGGTTATATTCTATTACATACATTAAGTGTAAAATGGTTGTATTCTATTACAGACATTAATTGTAAAATGGTTGTATTCTATTACATACATTAATTGTAAAATGGTTGTATTCTATTACAGACATTAATTGTAAAATTGTATTTTCTCTCTCTCTCTCTCTCTCTCTCTCTCTCTCTCTCTCTCTCTCTGCGTTCAGGACTCAATCAGAGTAAGGATTCCAGACTCTCATATGAAGTCAGCTGTCAGGCTAAGTGTGTTGATTGCCCCCACAGACAGAACATCACAATTAGAGTCTGTCAGATCCACTCTGACTGAACACCCGTTAATACGTTGCACTGTGTTCTGCGCCAGTGGCCCAGTGCATCCGATTTCAGCCAGCATTTTATTCGGGTTTGCTTTCCCTACCGACATTAACTGTAAAATGGTTGAATTCTATTACAGACATTAATTGTAAAATGTTTGCATTTTACTGTTCTATTACAGACATTTAGTGTAAAGTGTGTTTTACTATACATATACAGACATTGAGTGCAAAGTGTAAAATGGTTATTTTACTATTCTATTATAGACATTAAGTGTAAAATGGTTGTATTTTACTATTCTATTACAGACATTTAGGGTAAAATGGTTGTATTTTACTATTTTTTACAGATATTTAGTGTAAAATGGTTGTATTTTACTATTCTATTACAGACATTTAGTGTAAAATGGTTGTATTTTACTATTCTATTGCAGACATTTGATGAAAAGTCTCAAATACAGACTTTAAGTATAAAATGTTAATACTTATATGTTAAACACTTAAAGTAGGTCAATGTCAAGGGCCGTATTTTGGATAATACCAATGAAAAAGATGCAGTCATCTATACAGACGGATCTCTAATACGACACAAAAGGAATGCATGGGCATTTACAGCACGCTCGGCAAGCTGAATAGTCAAAGAAGACAGTGGTGCGTATGTTATGACCAGAAGTAGTATGACAATGGAGGTGATGGCAGTGACTAGGGCATTTATCTGGTTAGAGTCACAAGACTACACCCGCGCCTGCATACTAAGTGATTCGATGAGCATGATTTAAAAAAAAAGTGCAGGCGGGTTCTGTACACATGCAATGGGTAGAGTCATTGCAGAAGTTAAAAATACATAAGGTCACCTTTGTCTATGTCCCTGGGCATGAGGGAGTACAGGAAAATGAAAGAGCGGACAGGTTGGCTAGCTGTGCTGTCATTGAAGATGGTCAATGAATGGATTGACCGACATCATCCATGCCCTCCGAGATGGAAGACCACTGGACTTCGACAACCATGAATCCACGTCACTTCATCGGATGATGGAAATGGGAGTTAAGATGGGCACAGCCAGAAATGAGAAACTTAGTGGCCGTGTAAGAAGACTTATCAACCAACACAGAACTGGAGTCGTCAGTCGCTGGACACTGAGTGAATTGCTGAGGAGGGGATCTGATCACCTATGGACATGTTTGGAGTGCAGTGATGATGACCCGCAAATAACTCAATAACTCAGTGTTAATGCTGGTTTGTTTTAGTCATAGATTGTGAGTGTAAAGTGTTTGTTTTTCGTATATTTTATTATTTTCTCTAAATGTTATTTTCTTACCATATTTCGTTGGAACTTTCTTTGAAGGAGCTTTCATGCAATCTTTTTCACCTCGATTCTTGTAATCTTCTTTAAATGGTATACCAAGATGTGATCTTAATTTGTTCTCACTTTGTTGTACATTAGCACTCCATGGTTCATTGCTATTGATGGTGGGTCGAACATGTGTCCCAGTAACTGAAGGGGGTCGAAGTAAGTCTGGAGTCTTTGGCAGGGCATCCACTGGAGATGTGCCAGTCACATTTTTATGAGAGAATCTTGGTGACATTTTAACCGATTGAGTGACTTCTGATGATCTTCGGGCTGCTGCTCTAGAGGAATGAGAGGTCGGTGATGTATCAGAGTAATTATCGTTATCCTCCTCAGGGTAATCAAAAATACTGTCATTTGGTTTCAAATTGTATTCCTCAATGCTGTCATCAGCGTAAAGAAATGCAGAACTGAATTTTGATGATGAATGAGAATCCAGTTTCTCCATGACGTTGAACTCAGCGTCAGATACAGAACTATTTTGCTGTCCAACTGGAGATGCTGGCTTTGATATAAAATGTGGTGAGGACACATTCTGTCTAGATCCTGTCCTATTGTTTTCTGACTCATGATGTCTATGTTGATTGTATGCTACTGGAGATGATTGAACTGCAGTCTTGTTTCCCTTTTTTTTCTCCGGATATTTGGACGCTGGACCAATCGTTGGGTCCAAATTACTGTCTTGTTTCTTTTTCTGTGGTTTAAATGTGGTTACATTGCTGTTGGAATGAACAGAGTAGGAGCTCAATTGGCTAGAAGTGTTGGAGCCTGAAGTATGTTCTGGATTACTTGAGCTCTGACCAGTTGGGCTTTCACGGATTGTTATGAGTTGATTATGTTGGGAGGAGCTGCCATAATGAGGGGGAGCATACCCTCCATCCTGAGAAATATCATGCCCAGAAATGTTGACTGGACCAGTCAAGTGTTGGACAAGTTCTGTTGGGTCATGTTTAACAACTTGTGAACGGGGAAAGCGTGGAGATGGTACATTACCCTGAGGAAAAGATACATTGCAGGTAAGTCTTTAGTAGATAGTTTAGTTTAACTAGATGTAGGAGAAACTGAAGATTTAGAACATTCTTTTCAATATCAATTTTATCTTCATCTTCTTCTTCTTCTATCCTTCCTCCATTGCCGTTGGCGTCGAGGGGAGATACAATCTGCGATTCTTTGCTCTTCTGTTGGCATCTTCTGGTGTTATCCCTCCTAGTGACTCTAGTATTCCCTTTATCCATCTCTTTCTCGGTCTTCCTCTTAATCTGACGTTTTCGTAGAGTTCGTTTATGGCTCTTTGAGTCATTGTTAGTTCTTTTTGTCTTGTTATGTGGCCGAACCAATTTATCTGTTGTTTCTTGATGTATTCGATGGCTGGTTCAATTTCGAGTTTCTTCCTCAGGTCAGTGTTTCTTACTCTGTCCCTTAAGCTGTTTCCTGTCATTCTTCTGACACATTTCATTTCGGTGGTCGTTATCTTTCTTATTGTTCTCGAGTCCAGCGTTCAATTATGGCACTGATAGCACAGAGTTTCTTCATCTTCATCAATATAATAAAATAGAATAATTACTTCTAGTTTTAGTCACCTTTGTTATCAAATTATTAATGTGTTAGCAGATTCTTTTAATTATTAATGTGTTGCCGGCTTTTCTCATTATTAATGTGCTTTCTGTTGTATTATCAGCTTTTGTTCATGATGTTAATAACATTAAGTAAGTGAGGGTTATCTCCATGCTGTAAAGCATATAGAAAAACATGGTGTTATGTGCTTATATCTTAGAATGTCCAACAGCATATGTTAATCATCATCATCAAGTACCGGGCCTGCTTTGCGTTGGTGATCATGTGTCTCCACAAATTTCGATCTCGACAGTTATTTATCATTTCTGTTGTTGACCTTCTGCCAAGCCATTATCTTAAGCTGTCTGGTATCTTTTCTTTTTGCTTCCCTCTATCTCTTCGTCCCTCAATTTTTCCAGTTGTTACAATATATTGCAGCTGTTCTATTTTCATTACATGGCCAAAAAATGATGATTGTTTCTTCCTAATATTGGAAATTAGCTCTCTTTTTGTTTTGGCCTCATACAGAACTTTTTCATTACTCTTCTTAGCTGTCCATGGTATTCTCAACATTCTTTTGTAAAACGACATTTCTACAGACTCCAATGATTTATATGTCTGTTGTCCTATTGTCCATGGTTGACATCCATATGTTAAGACTGGCTCTACATAACATTCAAGAGCTCTTTTTCTTGTTCCTATTGTCAAAAATGGATTGCATCGTATCTTCCTCATTTTTTGGAAAGCTACTTTTGCCTGAGCTATTCTGCATCTCACCTCTTTTGTACATCTTCCGTCTGAGGTTAACAAAGTTCCCAAATATTTAAATTCATTTACCTGTTTTAATATTGTTCCACTTGTCTTTATTTTGCACTGAGGTGATGTCTTTTTCTTTGTTGTTACCATTACTTCTGTCTTTTTGCTATTAAGGCTGAGTCTTTTATTTTTGCTTTCTTTCACTATAATGTCTAACATTTCTCATATGTTAATAGTGATGTAGTAAAAAGTAAAGAGTCCCCGTCACGCCAAGTGGCGTATAGGGAATATGGTGCTAGTGACCATAAATTTTACAGACCTTCGGCACATGATTTTTGGGGTAATGTGGTCGGAATCATATTAGGCCACACTATCTTCCAAGAAAAAATCCTCTGGTACATATTTTCAGCACCTGTCGGAAAAATAATTAGTTATGTTTGGGAAGTCTTCTTCTTCTGTGATCATGGCTCATTCAGACTAGGGCACTGACCCTCTCATGAAGGCAGCTGTCTGTTTAAGTGATTCAGTTGTCCCGCAGCGTTTTGCTTCCGGGAAGGTGGACATTGACCTCCTCAGGTCTGTGTGCTGGGGGCAATCCTGTAGAACATGTTTTGTTGTCATGTTGCCCAGGGTACAGTGGCATTGGCTAGTAGTTCCTATTTTGAGTTTGGCGAACATGTGGTTTCTCATTCTGTTGTGGCAAAGTATGATGACTCGATCTCTCCTTTATAGTTGGAGGTATCCATCATCATAATCATCATCATCGAGTGCCGTCTCCGCAACGAAGGTTGGCTACCATGGATCGCCATTCCATTCTTTTCCTTGCTTTGATGGTGCAGGATGTTATAGATTGACTTGACCATCTTTTGATATGTTACTCGTCCATGTTAGTCTTGGTCTGCCTCTTTTACCTTGTATTTTCCTTCCAATATTACTTTTAGTAGGCTGTTGTGTCTTTTAACGTGTCCCAAAAATTTCATTTGTCTTGTCTTAATTGTATTTAGTAGTTATCTTTTTATTTTTAGTTGTTTTAAAACTTCATCGTTTGTTTTCTTTTCTTTCCATCCATCCTTCTCGATATACTTTTGAGTGTTCTTTTTTCCACTTTTCATGACACTGGCCTTTGATGATGGATTTGGCTTCATCGTAGCTGACCATATGGTTTTTTGTGGTAATTTCCCTCCATTCTTAGTTAGTTTGTACATTCGTTTCCTCGTATCCTGTGTGATGGTATCCACTTGTTGACCACTCTGGAAGTTATTGTACAATTGGTCTAGGGTTGTTCTCATGCCATCTAGCTTGCTGTTCTTTAGGGTTTTTAGAGCTGTTAGGACTGACAGTGAGTCGTTCAGTATCACCAATTTCTTTTGCACGTTATTTTTGTGTTGAATAACCAGTTTTGCAGCGTCTTCGAGAGTTTCAGTTTCTGCTTTATAGTTGTTTAAGAATTTCCCAGTAGCTATTGCCTTGGTAATCTCTTCCTGGTTATTGAGCCTCAAGAACACATCTCCTCCATGTCCGGTGGCATTTTTAGCAGAGCCATCTATGTATATGTGAAACCAGGAGTCTTTGTTGGTAGCTGTCCTCTATGTGTTTTTCTGCTATGTGCTTTCTCTCTGTGTCTGTTGTGGGTACCTTTTTTTCATGATTTCTATAATGTCTTCCTTAAGTTCTGGTATTTTATATTTCTTGTGGGGAGCCACACAGGATGGGCATATGGATTTTAGCATTGTTTGGTACAGTACTGGATTGCTATTTGTCAATTCTTTGGAGATTTCAGTGAAATTGCTCCTATTTAGTCTTTCTTTTGTGAAGCCTGTTATTCTTTAGTGCATAGGGTGGTTAGAGAAGCGTGCCAGCTTCTGGATTAGAATAATCTGGGCTCGAGTCCCAAAAATGACTGATGTTTTTTTTAACCAATAAGTCTCCTGGGTTCACCCGCCTCTAAAAATAGGTAAGTTGTCTGTGTGGCCTGGCGTGATGCTGACCACATAACTCAAAAATGTGTTGTGGTCATGGAAAAATATGATCATTAACACCATATCCCCACACACATAGCGACCATATCCCCACACACATAGCAACCATATCCCCAATACACGTAGCGACATATTCCCCACACACATAGCGACCATATTCCCCACACACATAGCGACCATATTCCCCATACGTATATCAACCATATTCCCCATACGTATATCAACCATATTCCCCAAACGTATATCAACCATATTCCCCATACGTATATCAACCATATTCCCCATACATATATCAACCATATTCCCCATACGTATATCAACCGTATTCCCCATACGTATATCAACCATATTCCCCATACGTATATCAACCATATTCCCCATACGTATATCAACCATATTCCCCATACGTATATCAACCATATTCCACATACGTATATCAACCATATTCCCCATACGTATATCAACCATATTCCCCATACGTATATCAACCATATTCCCCATACGTATATCAACCATATTACCCACTCACATAGCGACCATATTCCCCACTCACATAGCGACCATATTCCCCACACACATAGCGACCATATTCCCCATGCACACATAGCGACCATATTCCCCACACACATAGCGACCATGTTCCCCATACTTATATCAACCATATTCCCCACACACATAGCGGCCATATTCCCCACACACATAGCGACCATATTCCCCACACACAAAGCGACCACATTCCCCACACACATAGTGACCACATTTCCCATACGTATATCAAGCATATTCCTCATAAAAATAGCGACCATATTCCCCACTCACATAGCGACCATATTCCCCACTCACATAGCGACCATATTCCCCATACACATAACGACCATATTCCCCACACACATTACGACCATATTCCCCACACACATAGCGACTATATTCCCACTCACATAGCGACCATATTCCCCACAAACATAGCGACCATATTCCCCACACACATAGCGACCATATTCCCCACACACATAGCGACCATATTCCCCATACTTATATCAACCATATTCCCCATACGTATATCAACCACATTACCCACTCACATAGCGGCCATATTCCCCACACACATAGCGACCAGATTCCCCACACACATAACGACCATATTCCCCACACACATAGCGACCATATTCCCCACACACATAGCGACCATATTCCCCACACACATAGCGACCATATTCCCCACGCACATAGCGACCATATTCCCCACGCACATAGCGACCATATTCCCCACTCACATTACGACCATATTCCCCACACACATAGCGACCATATTCCCCACTCACATAGCGACCATATTCCCCACACACATAGCGACCATATTCCCCACTCACATAGCGACCATATTCCCCACGCACAAAGCGACCATATTCCCCACGCACATAGCGACCATATTCCCCACACACATAGCGACCATATTCCCCACACACATAGCGACCATATTCCCCACACACATATAGTGACCATATTCCCCACACACATAGCGACCATATTCCCCACTCACATTACGACCATATTCCCCACACACATAGCGACCATATTCCCCACTCACATAGCGACCATATTCCCCACTCACATAGCGACCATATTCCCCACACACATAGAGAGGTGTGGAGGAAACCCTTACTTTACTTACATTCTGCTGCCTCACATATTGACGCCTGACAGAATCCTCTAACATTCTTGTCTTGGGAGGGGAAATGATGTCACCTGCAGATGGGCGACGACTTGAGGAGGGCGTGTCTGCACTGTTGCCATAGAGACGATGCCAGGCACTACGTAGGTCAAGGCTTGCAGATGCAGGTCTAGAGAAATTTACTATCAAATTTTGTTTTGCAGAAATACAATTTTTTTGGGTTGGTTTCAAAAAACAAATTTTTTGGGTTGTTTTCAAATACGTTTTTTTGGGTTGGTTTCAAATACAATTTTTTTGGTTGGTTTCAAATACAATTTTTTTTGGGTTGTTTTCAAATACAATTTTTTTGGTTGTTTTCAAATACAATTTTTTTGGTTGGTTTCAAATACAATTTTTTTGGTTGTTTTCAAATACAATTTTTTTGGTTGGTTTCAAATACAAATTTTTTGGTTGTTTTCAAATACAATTTTTTTGGTTGGTTTCAAATACAATTTTTTTGGTTGTTTTCAAATACAATTTTTTTTGGTTGGTTTCAAATACAGATTTTTTGGTTGGTTTCAAATACAATATTATCCTGTTGGTTTCAAATAAAAATTTTTTTGTTGCTTTCAAAAAAAATTTTTTTGGTTGGTTTCAAATACAATTTTTTGGTTGTTTTCAAATACAATTTTTGTTTTGTTTTCAAATACAATTTTTTTGATGGTTTCAAATACAGTTTTTTTGGTTGGTTTCAGATACAGTTTTTTTGGTTGGTTTTAAATACAGTTTTTTTTGGTTGGTTTCAAATACAATATTTTCCTGTTGGTTTCAAATAAAATTTTTTTTGTTGGTTTCAAATACAATTTTTTTTGTTGTTTTCAAATACAATTTTTTTGGTTGGTTTCAAATACAATTTTTTTGGTTGTTTTCAAATACAATTTTTTTGGTTGTTTTCAAATACAATTTTTTTGGTTGGTTTCAAATACAATTTTTTTGGTTGTTTTCAAATACAATTTTTTTTGGTTGGTTTCAAATACAGATTTTTTGGTTGGTTTCAAATACAATATTATCCTGTTGGTTTCAAATAAAATTTTTTTTGTTGCTTTCAAAAAAAATTTTTTTGGTTGGTTTCAAATACAATTTTTTGGTTGTTTTCAAATACAATTTTTGTTTTGTTTTCAAATACAATTTTTTTTTGATGGTTTCAAATACAGTTTTTTTGGTTGGTTTCAGATACAGTTTTTTTGGTTGGTTTTAAATACAGTTTTTTTGGTTGGTTTCAAATACAATATTTTCCTGTTGGTTTCAAATAAAATTTTTTTTGTTGGTTTAAAATTCAATTTTTTTGTTGGTTTTAAATGCAATTTTTTGGTTGGTTTCAAATACAATTTTTTTGGTTGGTTTCAAATACATTTTTTTGTGGCTGGTTTCAAATACATTTTAAAAAATAAACAAAACATTTGAAACTTGGCTTTTAATTTTTAAAACAATGCGTAATGCAAATATTAACAACGTAGCCAGCAAAAATGTACAGAAACAGAGACAACATCGGAAAATTTTGATGATGAGGAAAAATATTAAAACAGATAAGTAAAAAAACACTCAATGAAAATTAGACTGAAAACAAGTGAACTTAATAGATTTAAAAGTATTTGTGATAGTAAATTGTGAACACACATGAGTTTCTAAACTCATTACAGTGAGGGAAAAGGATAATTCATGTTATTAACACTTGTGTACCTTGGAATGATCTCTCCTGATATGTGAGCCTGTTCTTCTGCTACAAAAGCTAGATTATCTCGTCCCAGACTTTGTCCTGTGTTGTGTTCCACTTCGTGTGGAGCGCATACTTGTCCTGATAAGACTGGATATTTTCCTTTGACCTGATGCTGTTGCTTTGGCTCAAAAGCTTGAGGTGACTGCCCAAAAAGTAAACATTTGATCAATAATAAAGATTAGAGAGTATCAACTTTGTATTCAATTTGCCTTTTTAAAATTGTAATTGAAAAGATGTGCAACAGAGGGGAGATGCAGAATAGCTCAGGCAAAAGCAGCTTTAAAAAAAAATGAGGAAGATAATATACAATCCATTTTTGACAATAGAAACAAGAAAAAGAGTTCTTAAATGTTATGTTGAGCCAGTCTTAACATATGGATGTGAATCATGGACAATAGACAAGAAAATTACTAGAGGCTGTAGAAGTGTGGTTTTACAGAAGAATATTGAAAAAATCATGGACAGCTAAGAAGAGAAATGAAAACGTTCTGAAAGAGGCAAAAAGAGAGCTAATTTCCAACCATTAGGAAGAAACAATCATCATTTTTTGGCCATGTAATGAGAAGAGAACAGCTGGAATATATTGTGACAACTTGGAAAATTGAAGGACTATGAGATAGAGAGGGAAGCAAAGAGAAAAGATACCAGACAGCTTAATGGCTTGGCAGAAGGTCAAAAACGGAAATGATAAATAACTGTCTAGCTCGAGAGTTGTGGAGAGACATGATCACCTACACCAGCAGGCATGGTACTTGATGATGATGATCAAGTGAATTAACAAGAGATAAGATACTGTGGACGTGGGACTGACAATCTCACCCTAAGACGCGCCCGGAGGAACCGTTGGGTGGGGAAACTATAGATGTTGTAGAATCTTGTCGTTATAATCAGTCATGCCGACATTTCAAAACAGGCTTTTCTTTGGGAAACATCAGGAAACGAAAAAGGAGGAAGACCTGGAGAGCCACTAAGCAAAACACTTATAAAAAAAGCAAATAGGGCGCCAATTTACTCTGTCTCTTGCCTGATAGTGCACGTTGTTATATAGATTTACTGGTCCATCTGCTTGTTTTATCCGTTTACTTTAGTCCTGGTCTGCCTTTGCCTCGTCTGCCATGTACCTTCTCTTCCAAGATGACTTTTAGTGGCGTATTGTGTCTCTTGACATGTCCCACAAATTTCGGTTGTCTTTTTCGAATTCTGTTAAGATTCTTTTTTTCACTTTCAGCTGAATCAGAACTTCAGTGTCTGTCTTCTTTTTCTTGCACCCAATTCTCCCCATTCTTTTTTTTCTTGCACCCAATTCTCCCCATTCTTTTTTTTTCTTGCACCCAATTCTCCACATTCTTTTTTTTTCTTGCACCCAATTCTCCCCCATTCTTTTTCTTGCACCCAATTCTCCCCATTCTTTTTTTCTTGCACCCAATTCTCCCCATTCTTTTTCTTGCACCCAATCCTCCCAATTCTTTTTCTTGCACCCAATTCTCCCCATTCTTTTTTTTTCTTGCACCCAATTCTCCCCACTCTTTTTTCTTGCACCCAATTCTCCCCACTCTTTTTTCTTGCACCCAATTCTCCCCATTCTTTTTTCTTGCACCCAATTCTCCCCAATCTATTTTCTTGCACCCAATTCTCCACATTCTTTTTTCTTGCACCCAGTTCTCCCCAATCTATTTTCTTGCACCCAATTCTCCCCATTCTTTTTTCTTGCACCCAATTCTCCCCAATCTATTTTCTTGCACCCAATTTTCCCCATTCTTTTTTCTTGCACCCAGTTCTCCCCATTCTTTTTTCTTGCACCCAATTCTCCCCATTCTTTTTCTTGCACCCAATTCTCCCCATTCTTTTTTCTTGCACCCAATTCTCCCCATTCTTTTTTCTTGCACCCAATTCTCCCCATTCTTTTTTCTTGCACCCAGTTCTCCCCATTCTTTTTTCTTGCACCCAATTCTCCCCATTCTTTTTCTTGCACCAAATTCTCCCCATTCTTTTTTCTTGCACCCAATTCTCCCCATTCTTTTTTCTTGCACCAAATTCTCCCCAATCTTTTTTCTTGCACCCGATTCTCCCCATTCTTTTTTCTTGCACCCAATTCTCCCCAATCTATTTTCTTGCACCCAATTCTCCACATTCTTTTTTCTTGCACCCAATTCTCCCCATTCTTTTTTCTTGCACCCATTTCTCCCCATTCTATTTTCTTGCACCCATTTCTCCCCATTCTTTTTTCTTGCACCCAATTCTCCCCATTCTTTTTTCTTGCACCCATTTCTCCCCATTCTTTTTCTATAAATTCACATTTCAAATATTTCAATTTTATACACTGTTTTCTTATTTAATGTCCATGTTTCTGCACCATGCAGGAATGTTGAGTAGATATAACATTTCACTATTCGTAGTTTTACTTGGCTATATTATCTTGTGTAGGTAGAAACTTGGACTACCTATACAAGACAGGAGAAAAGGTTAATCAGCTTTCATGTACGTTGCCTTCGAAAGATTATGAACATCAAATAGCAGGACAGAGTAACTAACTCTAATTAATGTCTTACAGCAAGCTAAACTCACATCGATCATGGCAACACTTTGGAGTCGTAGACTAAGGTGGTTGGGCCATGTAAGAAGAATGGCAAACAATCGTATTCCTAAACAAATATTGTATGACGAACTTAAGGACGGTGAGACCAAAGGGCAGACCAGTGCTGAGATATAAGGATGTTTGCAGAGCTTCCTTGAGGGAATTCTTTATCAGTGACAGAAACTGGGAACATTTGGCTGCAAATCGTAGCACATGGAAATAAAAAATTAAAAAAATGGGACAGCAACTTTCGAGACAGTGCTGATTTCAAATTCAGAAGACAAAAGGCGCAAGAGAAAGGAGACGAGGCCAGGCACCGCAAATACATCTTGTTCGTTCTTCGGATTGATCTGTCTATCCAATATTGGTAGATTCAGCCACGACAGAAGCTGTTCAGTAAAGCAGCACCCAGTATAAGACACTAATATTTTTACCAAACTACTGACTTATCATGATTGCTTGCTACCAACGTTTGTCAAGACACTAAAGGTCATATATGTAATTATCTTGGAGCAAAAAGTAATTTTTTTTTTTGTGGATCGTCAACTTTCACCTCTGGCGAAATCCCTATATATTAGGAAATGAATTGTGCGTGTTAATTCGTTTTCCCTGGCAGCCGTGTGCACAGGTGTACCTCACCGTACAGGCAGATAACCCCGACTTCGGACGTACTCATATTTTTTCCGTCGATGAGTATTTGACGTTTCAAGCCGGGCCTCGCTGCTGAGACCAGGGGTGGTTACCGCAGAGGGAAATCATAAATAAAAATCAAAACTTGTCTAGCCGGGATTTGAACTCACAACCTCTCTGTGTCGAGACCAGCGTCTTGCCTCGAGACCAATCAATCCCATCAAAAAGTAATTGGTAACTTGTCTCATACTGATGTGACAGTCCTTTATCTAGCTCAAAACCCGGTTGTGCAGAAATTCCAAGGACACCCCAGCATTAATTACAGAGCATGGGCCTTTAGGGGAGCCGCAATAGCTCAGTGGTTAGTGAACTGGACTACAAAGGACAAGAGGTAGGGTTCGATCCCAACCGACGGCTTCCGGGTTCACCCAGCCTTTAATGGGTACCGGATTTTTTTCTGTGAAAGTAAAGCGGCACGGTCGTAATACCGACCACATTACCCCTAAAATCATGTGCCGATGGTCTGTAAAATGTATGGTCACTAACACAAGATTCCCTATACGCCTCTTGGCGTGACAGGGGTACTTTACTACTATGGGCCTTTAGGCTGTTGGATCAAAAAAAACGTGCCAACCAACTATCAACAAAAAAAACATATTTTAACATCATCATCGTGAATATAACTTGACACTTAGTGGTCTGCATCAACCCTTCATAAAGGCAGAACCTGTTAGAGTTATCGTCTTGTTGAGAAAGCATACAGGGGAACACATTTAGTGCCTCCGTGTCCCTCGATCTTTGTTATAAAGTGCCAGACATAGCACAAGATCTGCATGGTTTACATTTCGCCACTTGTCCCTGTATAGAACTGGGCGAGCCTTCCATCTCCTCTGTTATTGTTTCTCATCTCAGTGCTTTTTATCGTGCTTCTCTAGATCTGTCTTTTTCTTTTGCCCCATATTTCCCATTTCAGGGCTTGTTTTGGGATTCTCTTGTTACCACATGTCCGACATATATGTGAAATGTCCACCTTCTTTGATTATTATCTAAAAGATGAGAATGTTGGATCATTGAAGCTATATTTTGTGGCTATTCATTTCTAACTTCTTAACTGCACTAGTCTTGAATTCATTTCATAGTGTACAAAGTATTTTTCTTAGAATCTTTTACTGTGTCTGAATTTGATTAAATCACATAGATTTTATGCTCCTAATTATTTAAAATAGTTTAGTAACTTTACGTACAGCATATCCAACAGAATTATCTGCCTTTTTATACTGGGGTTGTCGCTTAGCAACAGTAGCATACACATCATCAGACTTCACTCCCTTGGAGCTGTTGTTATTGTGACCTTCACCTAATGTTACGCCATCTCCATAGCTTTGCCTCCTCTGATGAGTTTGGGGTACTAGGAAGCTGTAATCGTCGTACACCTGTTCCATTTAACAATGACGATAGTAATGACGTATTGTAACTAATTATATGATTATTATATAATTATATCAATATTAAAGTATCAACGCAAATGACAGTTCAACATTTATTATCGTAATTATCATTCATTCATTTGTTGTGTGCCGTCTCCACATCGACAACGATTGGCTACCAAGGAATGCAATTGTATGCTGTCTCTTGCCTTGATAATGCCATAATGTCATAAGTTCATCTGTCCATCTTTTGAAGTTATCATCAGTAAACTTTTTGCCTTGGTCTGCCTCTGCCTCGTCTACACTGTAACCTTCCTTCCAAGGTGACCTTCAGCTGGGTCTGTTGTTTTGGTCATCATCCCTGCACACAGGACGAACTCATGGGTGCCCCGATACCCCCCCCCTTGAGAATCTCTAGAAAATATGAGGAGAAACCTGGCTCACGTATGGAACATGATGATGATGATGATGATGGATCTTCAACATGCGCGAGTTCTGTAGGGTTTTGTGTCTATTCACATGCCCAGAAATTTCAGTCGTCTTTTTCGAATTGTGTTAAGTATTTTTTTTTTTATTTTCAGCTGATTCAGACCTTTTCTGTTTGTCTTTTTTCCCCTTCCAGCCAGTTCTCTACATTTTTTTCCAATAGTTCCACAATTCAAAGGCCTCAATTTTCTGCTCTGTTTTCTTGTTTAATGTCCATGTTTCTGTACCATACAGGAACGTTGAGTCCTTCATTATCATACAATTATTCATATGAATACAAGTGTTCCAACTATTGAAAATACATGTTATGAGTATGATGCTATGTACATAATTTCCCCATAATAATAAACATATTGTTATTGGTTATGGAAGGCCTCGGTATCACAGCAAACGAATTAAAATAAACATATTATATCTTCTCAACATTCCTATATGGTGCAGAAACATGGACAGTAGACAAGAAAACAGAACAGAGAATTGAAGCCTTTGAGATGTGGATATATAGAAGAATAGGCAGAATTGGATGGAAAGATAAGAAAACAAACCATGAAGTTTTAAAACTACTAAAAATGAAAAGAGAACTATTAAACACAATTCAAACAGACTAACAAGGACAAGTAAGATCAAAAGATGAGGAAATCATCCTATGACAACCTGTACCATTAAAGCAAGAGACAGAGCAGAATGGCGTTCCTTGGTAGCCAACCTTCGTTGCGGAGATGGCACTCGATGATGAAGAAACATGTTATTAATGACATCTACCCTATCAATTGGCTGTCTACCTGATATGTTCGCCGAACCAGCTAACCTGTCTGCTCTTCGTTGTCTTTTTACACTCATAGCGACCCGGTACGAACAAGAAGGTAGCACAGTATATCCTTGACCGTTTTTTTTTTCACTCCAGCTATTGGCTGCGGGTGGAGTTCGTCACAGATTCGCGGATTTAGCTCATCGACTTCCGGTGTAAACAATAGCAAAGTGAAAGCAGTCACGTCAATTTTCGTTGTTTGGAAAGGTGATAATGATGGCGATGGTACACATTTAATAGTTGTTGTAATCATATAGTATAATATAGTAGTTGTAGATGTCATTTGAAGACAAGAATAAGTGGACAACAATGATACATACAAGATGTCCGTTTGTCTGGCCTTCTACCCTTGGTCTTGTGATGGAGTTTTGTTCTGGAAACTTCAGTTTGTATTCCTGCAGTATTGAAGACATTAATGCTGAAAGTAGGTCCATGATAGAGAGAAGATAGTTGGAGACTATGGTAGACATGAAGAAAGTTAAAAGAAAGGTAAGGACTTGTTTGTAAAGTAAATGTATAATTAAATTATTGTCACAGCGCTATCATAATGATAAACTTGTTCACAACATAGGCTTGCTCTTCTTCTTCTCCTTTCCTTCCTCATCTGCCTTTCAGCGTCGAGGGGAGATATAATTTGCGGTCTTTTGCTCTTCTGTTCGCCTCTGCTGCTGTTATGTTTCCTAGTGCTTCTAATATTCCATCGACCCATCTTTTTCGTGGTCGACCCTTGGGTCTGGTGTTCTCACAACGTTTGTTGAAGGCTCGTTGTGTTTTGATCTTTCTGCCTTGTCACGTGGCCATAGGCTTGTTGTGCACACAATGTTTTTTTTTATTTTCTGAAACGCTGCTTTCGTCTGTGCTATTTTTATTTGTGTGGCGGATCTTCCGTCTGATGTTATTATTGTGCCCTGTTTCACATTTGTCTTGCTTATTTTTATGTTGCATGATAGTCATGTCTCATTTAGGATTGTTTTCCAACTTATTTAATTTTCATTTCTTATACGTGTCATTTCATATTATGTATTTTATTTTGCGCTTGTATCTTTCAAGGACTGTATCTGTCACTGGTTGCATATATTAAGTGTGTCTGTTTTTCAATTCGTCAACAGTGCGTGTTACACCCCACTACTTGCTCCTGCTCCCAGTTTTACAGTAGCGCTGCACTTATTTGCCTAGTAAACTAAAGTACCGCCGTCACACCAAGTGGCGTATAGGGAATATGGTGTTAGTGACCATAAATTTTACAGACCTTCGGCGCATGATTTTTGGGGTAATGTGGTCGGTATTACGCCCGTGCCGATTTACTTTCCCAGAAAAAAAACCCAGTACCCATTAAAGGCTGGGTGAATCTGGAAGCCATCGATTGGGATTGAACCCTACCTCTTATCCTTTGTAGTCCAGTTCACTAACCACTGAGCTATCGAGGCTCAGTTATTTACCTGTTCCCAACTATTTTATACCGCTGCTACTGTATGCTTGTCCAATGTCATCCATGTTTCTGTGGTCTTGTTAGTTAGACATATCACCATGTAGCAGAGTTTACTTTAGTTCGTTGTTTGTTTGTGTTGTTCTCGTTTTCTGAAGAAGGCTGCCTGTAGGCCGAAACGTCAGTATTTTGTTGTGTTCCTTTTTTATAAAGCTGCCACCATATATTGGATGAGTGTACGATACATTCCACTTCTTGTTGATGCATTTCTGGTTTGTGTTGTCCACAAGTTACCTGAAACTTTAACCATATAGGTTTTTTTCTAATTTAATCTTCTGTTATGTCAATAGAAGTGAGAATAAGAGTTAACCGGTGCTATATAGAACCAATTCTGACCTATGGAAGCGAATCATGGACAGTAGACAAACAAATGAAAAGACGATTAGAGGCCACAGAGATGGGATTTCTCAGAAGGATGTTGAAAGTTCCCTGGACAGCTATAAAGACCAATGCGGAAATACTCAAAGAGGCCAACACAACAGTTGTAAAGGGTGGTTGATAGTTGGAGACAGACAGTTGTAAAGGATGGCTGATAGTTGGAGACAGACAGTTGTAAAGGACGGCTGATAGTTGGAGACAGACAGTTGTAAAGGATTGCTGATAGTTGGAGACAGACAGTTGTAAAGGATTGCTGATAGTTGGAGACAGACAGTTGTAAAGGATGGCTGATAGTTGGAGACAGACAGTTGTAAAGGATTGCCGATAGTTGGAGACAGACAGTTGTAAAGGGTTGCCGATAGTTGGAGACAGACAGTTGTAAAGGATTGCTGATAGTTGGAGACAGACAGTTGTAAAGGATTGCTGATAGTTGGAGACAGACAGTTGTAAAGGGTGGCTGATAGTTGGAGACAGACAGTTGTAAAGGGTGGCTGATAGTTGGAGACAGACAGTTGTAAAGGGTGGCTGATAGTTGGAGACAGACAGTTGTAAAGGGTGGCTGATAGTTGGAGACAGACAGTTGTAAAGGGTGGCTGATAGTTGGAGACAGACAGTTGTAAATGATGGTTTATAGTTGGAGACAGACAGTTGTAAAGGGTGGCTGATAGTTGGAGACAGACAGTTGTAAAGGACGGCTGATAGTTGGAGACATACAGTTGTAAAGGGTGGCTGATAGTTGGAGACAGACAGTTGTAAAGGGTGGCTGCTAGTTAGAGACAGACAGTTGTAAAGGACGGCTGACAGTTGGATACGGACAGTTGTAAAGGGTGGCTGATAGTTGGAGACAGACATTTGCAAAGGATGGCTGATAGTTGGAGACAGACAGTTGTAAAGGATTGCCGATAGTTGGAGACAGACAGTTGTAAAGGGTTGCCGATAGTTGGAGACAGACAGTTGTAAAGGATTGCCGATAGTTGGAGACAGACAGTTGTAAAGGGTTGCCGATAGTTGGAGACAGACAGTTGTAAAGGATGGCTGATAGTTGGAGACAGACAGTTGTAAAGGGTTGCCGATAGTTGGAGACAGACAGTTGTAAAGGATTGCCGATAGTTGGAGACAGACAGTTGTAAAGGGTTGCCGATAGTTGGAGACAGACAGTTGTAAAGGATTGCCGATAGTTGGAGACAGACAGTTGTAAAGGGTTGCCGATAGTTGGAGACAGACAGTTGTAAAGGATGGCTGATAGTTGGAGACAGACAGTTGTAAAGGATTGCCGATAGTTGGAGACAGACAGTTGTAAAGGGTTGCCGATAGTTGGAGACAGACAGTTGTAAAGGATTGCCGATAGTTGGAGACAGACAGTTGTAAAGGGTTGCCTATAGTTGGAGACAGACAGTTGTAAAGGGTTGCCGATAGTTGGAGACAGACAGTTGTAAAGGATTGCCGATAGTTGGAGACAGACAGTTGTAAAGGGTTGCCGATAGTTGGAGACAGACAGTTGTAAAGGATGGCTGATAGTTGGAGACAGACAGTTGTAAAGGGTTGCCGATAGTTGGAGACAGACAGTTGTAAAGGATTGCCGATAGTTGGAGACAGACAGTTGTAAAGGATGGCTGATAGTTGGAGACAGACAGTTGTAAAGGGTTGCCTATAGTTGGAGACAGACAGTTGTAAAGGGTTGCCTATAGTTGGAGACAGACAGTTGTAAAGGATGGCTGATAGTTGGAGACAGACAGTTGTAAAGGGTTGCCTATAGTTGGAGACAGACAGTTGTAAAGGATGGCTGATAGTTGGAGACAGACAGTTGTAAAGGATTGCCGATAGTTGGAGACAGACAGTTGTAAAGGGTTGCTGATAGTTGGAGACAGACAGTTGTAAAGGATGGCTGATAGTTGGAGACAGACAGTTGTAAAGGGTGGCTGATAGTTGGAGACAGACAGTTGTAAAGGACGGCCGATAGTTGGATACTGAAAAAATGTACAATATTACTTTCTTTCATTTAATTGTTTTCTCCCACTCTCTCACTCTCTACTTCCCTCTCTTTTTCCATGTCTCTTATCCCGCTCCCACCCTACATCTCTCCATCTCTCTTCTCCTCCCTCTCTCCATCTCACGTCCCTCTCTTTATCCATATCTACCTTCGTCTCTCTCTCCCTTCCACCCTCTCTCCCCCCTCCATCTCTCCTCCCTCAATTACTCCTTCTCCCTCTCTGTCTATACCTTCCACTCTATCTCATTTCTCTCTCCTCCTTCTCTCTCTCTCCCTCACCTCCATCTCTCTCCACCCCTCCTCTCTCTCTCCCTCTCTCACCTCCATCTCTCTCTATCCCTCACACTCTATCTCATCTCTCTCCTCCCTCTCTCCATCCCTCCTCCTTCTCTCCTCCCCCTCTCACCCCCTCTCTCCCGCCCTCCCCTCCATCCCTCCCCTATTTCTCCTCCCGCCATCTCCCTCTCTCCCCTCTCTCTCCTCCCGCCATCTCCCTCTCTCCCCTCCCGCCATCTCTCCCATTCATCTCTCTCCCACCCTCACCTCCATCTCTCTAAATCCCTCTCCTCTCTCTCCTCCCTCCATCTCTCTACATCCCTCCCTCTTTCTCTCCTCCCTCCGTCTCTCTCTCCCTCACCTCCATCTCTCTAAATCCCTCTCCCCTCTATCCCCCTCCATCTCCCCCCCCCTTTTCCACAACAACACCTCCATGCATGCCACATACCACAGCTTGACTGGAACTAAAAGCCGTGTGGGAATTCCCCCACACTACCCCAAGAGACGTTGGTGGTCGTTCAGGAAAGGCAGCTTTCGCCTTGTTATGCGAAGAGTTCGAGGTCAAAGCCATTGCACTCTGAGGACGAACTGTGGACATTGGCTTAGCAGGCAGACTCGGAGACCAAAAAGGTGTCTCAAAGTTTGCTACTAGGTAGTTATATCTCCTTTCCATTTCGGCTTGTGAGACTGCGTCTGTTCCCCTGTAAAGTTGTTGAGTTTTGCTCTGCAAAAATTAGATTAGCAACTATTATATTATTTATTTCATATTTGCTCGAATGTATATAAATATGCTTGCTTCGTTCGCCCGATGATTAAAGGAATACACCTTCTCATTGTCATTCGCCCTTAAGAGGACGTTAAGTGGGCGTGTCTGCGTTGGTTTGTTGGTTTGCAGTAGAATTGTGATTTTTGCGTCTTCTGGCTCAAACATCAGACTTTAGCATGTTATTTTTGAGTACCGGGTTGTCTTCCCTCTTCGATCCCTACTCGCTTGGCCAGACTAGACAGGTTAGTCTGTTACTAGAGGCACCACGGAGAGGTGGAGTAGGGTCTGGATGGTTCTGGTTCACCGATCCTGGCGCAAGCAGTCAGTTTTGGTTCGCTGATAGTTTTCAGCCCTGTTTCTGAACGGCAACTTAAGCGTACCCACTCCATCCGTCCTTATTTTAAGACGATGCTTCATTGTAATTAATCATGAAAATAAACTGGATAATTGTTATGGATAACACCCCCCACCCCACCCCCCCCAAAAAAAAAAAACAAAAAAAAACCCAGGTAGATTCACAGAATTGAATATATCGAATTGGCCGACTCAAGAATGCATGGAAAAAGACCAAGAGGAAGACCGAGAAGAAGATGGATAGATGCAGTAATAGAGACATGTAACAACAAAGGAAAATCACTAATTCAGACAGTTCGAGCAGCTCAAGAACGACAAATGATATAACCACGACACCTTTTAGGTATCAGTGAGAGAGAAAAAAAGAAGTATAGGCCGACAAGTTTCATTCCAAACATTAAACATTTCTTGTTTCATCATCAAGTACAGGGCCTGCTGGCGTAGGCGATCATGCTTCTCCACAACTTTCGATCTCGACAGTTATTTATCATTCTGTTGTTGACCTTCTGCCAAGACATTCTCTTAAGCTGTGTGTCTATTGTTGTGGCGATTCATGATTGTACAAAGAAATTCATCATTATCATCAAGTACCAGGCCTGCTGTCGTAGGTGATCATGTCTCTTCACAACTTTCGATCTCGACAGTTAATTATAATTTCTGTTGTTGACCTTCTGTCAAGCCATTCTCTTAATCTGTCTGGTATTTTTTCTCTTTGCTTTCCTCTATCTCTTCGTCCCTCAATTTTCCCAGTTGTTACAGTTTATTCCAGTTGTTCTCTTCTCATTACATGGCCACAAAATGATGATTGTTTCTTCCTAATATTGGAAATTAGCTCTCTTTTTGCTTTGACCTCTTTCAGACCGTTTTCATTACTCTTCTTAGCTGTCCATGGTATTCTCAACATTCTTCTGTAAAACAAAGAAATTACGACGGTGGTTTTCTGTTGCCATCCGCCGGTTTGTTTACGGTTGGCTCCGCTAGCCTTTGACTAAAAAGTCTCCACCACAAGGCAGTGGGGTTGTTTTACTTCCGGGTACCCTCCCTTATCTTTTTACTCTTCCGAGCATGCCTGCAAGGCATCAGGGCAACTGCAGGTTGTACTGTTTACTGCATACAGTAGCAGGTAAAATTACCCGACCTGACAGAGGTCTTTTTATACTAAGTTATGTCCCCTCAACGCTTAAAGGCAAATAAAGAAGGAAAGAAGAAGACGAAGTTAGTTATATTCACTCTAGAAAAGACCAATGTTATGTTCCTTTTGTACATCATTTATGCTTATTCTGTTCATATTTTGTATCATTACCACATATATTTTATCATATCAATTTATACTTCATTATTTCATACTTTTCCAGCCGTGTTTCCTCACAAATAATTTATTTTTTGACAAATTATTATAGTTGACTTCCGTGCAATATGGCGGATAGGCAGCAGGAACCACTGAGGCACTGTCTGCTCCTTGTTGTAGTTTCCTCATATTCCAAGTCCGGCTTGCTGCCGGAGCTACTGAGTTTAGTGCTCTGTGCACACCCTGAGCTGTGTTTTTCATCCGGATCGTGTTTCGATATTCCTATTGCTTAAGATGAATGCTGATATCGTTTGACGAAGGACAGCCCGACTGCGTCCATTTTCGGTGCGGCTTGGTCTTATGTCTTTTGGCGTGTACTGCGACTACTATGATGGGGGCTGCAGCTGCATTTCTTTGATGGATCCTTCAATGAGATGAGATGTTAATTCGGATGATTCCACTGACACGTTCGGTTGAGCAATTATGGATTTTAATTCGTTTGCAGTGATAACTACAGCTACTAATTTATCCAAATTAAATTTTTTTTTGGTGTAATCCTCTTTTTGCCGAAACCACAGGGATATTTTTAATTCACTTTTGAGTAAATGATCGCATTCACTCCAATCCATGTGTGTATGTTTTCTCATGTAATATCCAATCCACAATTGCAATCCTAATAACAGACCTTAATAATTAGTTTCTGTGCATTATTACAAAAGTTGAAATTGTTTCGTCACATTTGTGACTTCAGCTTTCTATTTTTCTCCTTTATGGATCTCTCTCTCTCTCTCTCTCTCTCTCTCTCTCTCTCTCACTCACACACACATATGTATATATTTCTCACACGTCTCTCTATCATAATCTTATTTTTAAAATCTTTTCTCATTTCTCACTCGTTCCTTCATTCCTCTCCATTCTCTCCTTCTTACTTGCCTCTTTTTATTGTTCCCTCTCATCTCTCTAACCTTCTCTCTCCCTCTTTTATCTTCTCTCTCCTTATCACGCTCCCATTCCCTTCTTTTTTCTCTGTCGTTTTCTCTCTTTTTCTTATTCTCTCTTTCTCCCCATTCTCCTATATGGTCAACGCGTTATCCATCTGTTTCCTTCTTCTATCAACACCTCATAGAAGTCGACAAACACAAAGTACAGAGTCAGATTTGAACAAACTCACCAGTTCATTGACTCGTGCGTCACAGCTATCTTGAACATCAGTCAGACCAAACAGAGACAAGTCTTTCTGAACACCGTTCACTGGACTCCCGCGAACATGTCTCCGAGTTGATGGTACGGGCCGTTCTGTTCCACACATAATGACAGTTTCATTTCTTTCAAAAAATTCATATATATATATATATATATATATATATATATATATATATATATATATATATATATATATAGCAACATAACCCCCCACAACGCCCTCTGGTGTATGGGGAATTCCGTGTAGGTGCCCAAACGTTCTTAAAAAAAATAATAATTGACACATTAAAAAAAAATCACAATCATCATTAAGTGCCGTCTCCGCATCGATGGTTGGCTACCATGGCGCACCATTCCACTCTGTCTCTTGCTTTGATAGTGCAGGTTTTCATAAGCTGACTTGTCTATCTTTTGATACTACTCGTCCATGTTAGTCTTAGTCTACCTCTTTTACCCTGTATTTTCCCCTCCAAGATTACTTTTAGTAGGCTGTTGTGTCTTTCAACATGCCCCAAAATTCTTATTTGTCTTGTTTGAATTGTGTTTAGTAGTTCTCGTTTCAATTTTAATTGTTTTCAGACTTTATCATTTGTTTTCTTTACTCCATGGCTTTCTTTGGAATAGTACGTGATGAGGCCCCAATCTCTTTTCACGGTGGTCAGCCATATTCGTCTTTAGTGCCCTGAATATGCATCTCGTGTACCACACACTTTGCTGTTTTTGTTTTCTGGGCCGTCGGTCATTTCCGATTCTTCCGCCCCATCTACCGTCACAGACTTTGTACATTCGGGATGGGCATTCCCGATAGGTACCGTTGTTATCAAAATAGATGTTTGCCTGTTCAACCGCGAACACACGTTGGCCTATCGATGATAGGTAAACACGTCGACACAAGAAGAAGAAATTATTCCACTGAAATATCGATAAAGTTCACAGCCCATCCGCTCATCAGAAGTAAACATAGCTACAACGGGGAATAGCAGCACATTATTTCACAACTAGACTGTCGCGCAGATCATTTCAACACGTCAGCAAAAGCCGAGTCAGGAAAACTATCTACACGCAGCTGCCATGACACCCAATCATACCCTAAACCATAGGTCAGCTTTATTACATACGTTTTACCCACAGCCATCTAAAGATTTACTTAGGCCTGGTGGCTGAGAGGGAATTTCCGGAAAACCTTCAACTAACGTGACGTTTTCAGCTTTGCGAGCAGGGGTGGTTGTGGGTAGAGTGACGTCAGTCGTCTATAGCTTCTGTAGCTGAGAACGTCACGATAGTTGGAGGGTTTTCCGGTTTTATTTTCTGTTCACATGCTATAGTAAATCTATAGATGTCTGTGGTTTTATTGAATGTTTGCAAAACATGTCTCTTACAGCAGATCTATAGAAGAAAGTACAATGAATGAAGATGAAATGTTTTGGTAAGATGTGTGGGCATCTCTTAACCTAGGTTAATGACCCCTAGGTTAATGAAAACTGTCAGTAATGCTTCAAATGACCCCCAGGTTAATTGTCAGTAGTTCCCCAACTACACCTAGGTTAATAAAGACTGTCAGTAGTTCCCCAACTACTCCTAGGTTAATAAAGACTGTCAGTAGTTCCCCAACTACACCTAGGTTAATAAAGACTGTCAGTAGTACCCCAACAACACCTAGGTTAAAAAAAGACTGTCAGTAGTACCCCAACAACACCTAGGTTAATAAAGACTGTCAGTAGTACCCCAACAACACCTAGGTTAATAAAGACTGTCAGTAGTTCCCCAACTACACTTAGGTTAATAAAGACTGTCAGTAGTACCCCAACAACACCTAGGTTAAAAAAAGACTGTCAGTAGTACCCCAACAACACCTAGGTTAATAAAGACTGTCAGTAGTACCCCAACAACACCTAGGTTAATAAAGACTGTCAGTAGTTCCCCAACTACACTTAGGTTAATAAAGACTGTCAGTAGTACCCCAACAACACCTAGGTTAATAAAGACTGTCAGTAGTACCCCAACAACACCTAGGTTAATAAAGACTGTCAGTAGTTCCCCAACTACACCTAGGTTAATAAAGACTGTCAGTAGTTCCCCAACTACACCTAGGTTAATAAAGACTGTCAGTAGTACCCCAACAACACCTAGGTTAATAAAGACTGTCAGTAGTACCCCAACAACACCTAGGTTAATAAAGACTGTCAGTAGTTCCCCAACTACACCTAGGTTAATAAAGACTGTCAGTAGTTCCCCAACTACACCTAGGTTAATAAAGACTGTCAGTAGTTGCCCAACAACACCCAGGTTAATAAAGACTGTCAGTAGTTGCCCAACAACACCCAGGTTAATAAAGAGTGTCTGTAGTTCCCCAACTACACCCAGGTTAATAAATAGTGTTAGTAGTTCCCCAACTACACCCAGGTTAATAAAGAGTGTCAGTAGTTCCCCAACAACACCCAGGTTAATAAAGAGTGTCAGTAGTGCTCAAACAACACCCAGGTTAATAAAGAATGTCAGTAGTGCCCCAACAACACCCAGGTTAATAAAGAGTGTCAGTAGTGCCCCAACGACACCCAGGTTAATAAAGACTGTCAGTAGTGCCCCAACCACACCCAGGTTAATAAATAGTGTTAGTAGTTCCCCAACTACACCCAGGTTAATAAAGAGTGTCAGTAGTTCCCCAACAACACCCAGGTTAATAAAGACTGTCAGTAGTGCCCCAACGACATCCAGGTTAATAAAGACTGTCAGTAGTTGCCCAACAACACCCAGGTTAATAAAGAGTGTCAGTAGTTCCCCAACTACACCCAGGTTAATAAATAGTGTTAGTAGTTCCCCAACTACACCCAGGTTAATAAAGAGTGTCAGTAGTTCCCCAACAACACCCAGGTTAATAAAGAGTGTCAGTAGTGCTCAAACAACACCCAGGTTAATAAAGAATGTCAGTAGTGCCCCAACAACACCCAGGTTAATAAAGAGTGTCAGTAGTGCCCCAACGACACCCAGGTTAATAAAGACTGTCAGTAGTGCCCCAACCACACCCAGGTTAATAAATAGTGTTAGTAGTTCCCCAACTACACCCAGGTTAATAAAGAGTGTCAGTAGTTCCCCAACAACACCCAGGTTAATAAAGACTGTCAGTAGTGCCCCAACGACATCCAGGTTAATAAAGACTGTCAGTAGTTCCCCAACAACACCCAGGTTAATAAAGACTGTCAGTAGTGCCCCAACGACACCCAGGTTAATAAAGACTGTCAGTAGTGCCCCAACGACATCCAGGTTAATAAAGACTGTCAGTAGTGCCCCAACGACACCCAGGTTAATAAAGTGTGTCAGTAGTGCCCCAACGACACCCAGGTTAATAAAGACTGTCAGTAGTGCCCCAACGACATCCAGGTTAATAAAGACTGTCAGTAGTGCCCCAACGACATCCAGGTTAATAAAGTGTGTCAGTAGTGCCCCAACGACACCCAGGTTAATAAAGTGTGTCAGTAGTGCCCCAACGACACCCAGGTTAATGAAGACTGTCAGTAGTGCCCCAACGACCCCCAGGTTAATGAAGACTGTCAATAGTTCCCCAACAACACCCAGGTTAATAAAGTGTGACAGTAGTGCCCCAACGACACCCAGGTTAATGAAGACTGTCAATAGTGCCCCAACGACCCCCAGGTTAATGAAGACTGTCAGTAGTGCCCCAACGACCCCCCAGGTTAATGAAGACTGTCAGTAGTGCCCCAACGACCACCAGATAAATGAAGATTGGCAATAGTGCCCCAGCTACCGTCAGGTTAATGACGACTGTCAGTAGTGCCCCAACGACTTACGTGGTTATGGAATGATAAAAAAGAGGATGGCCAGCATCATGGCAGTGCTAATTTCCTTTTTCAGGGAAAAAACCAGTACCCATTTAAGGCTTTGTGATCTCATAAGCAGTCGAATGGAATTGAATTCGACCCCTTAACCTCAATATATCGGTTCAATAGCCCCTGCTTTACTGAGACTTATATACATTAACATAACCATTTACTTACTCAAACGATTTCCATTCTTGCATTCACTAGCCCGACACTTTCTAATCGTGATTCCTTTAGCAGCTACCACTTACCATCCGCTGGCAAAACCTGCAGACCGGGTTCCGATTTGCCAGTTGAACTGTTCACGATCCGACTTGGCATTATTTTGGTTATAGTTTCCAACGTCTGCACTGCACACTGAAGACACGAACTAAACACTGTGATTCTGCAACTCCATTTTCCTGTTTCAGAGTTCAAGAAAGAACTGTCAGATTATAATCTTCACAGTTGTTGTTTATAATCTTCACATGCTTTTATATTTTGACACTTTTGTTTATAATCTTCACATGCTTTTATATTTTTTCACACTTTTGTTTATAATCTTCACATGTTTCTATTTTTTCACACTTTTGTTTATAATCTTCACATGCTTTTATATTTCGACACTTTTGTTTATAATCTTCACATGCTTTTATATTTTTCACACTTTTGTTTATAATCTTCACGTGCTTTTATATTTTTCACACTTTTGTTTATATTCTTTACAATTTTTGGGCTAATTTGTATTACTAAATTTTGTTAATTTGATGAGGAGGATGGTGAGTAGGAGGAATAGTGTGAGGAGGAGGAATAGTGTAAGGAGGATGGTGAGTAGGAGGAATAGGGTGAGGAGGAGGAGGAATAGAATGAGGAGGAGGAATAGTATGAGGAGGAGGAATAGGATGAGGAGGATGGTGAGTATGAGGAATAGGGTGAGGAGGAGGAATAGTGTAAGGAGGATGGTGAGTAGGAGGAATAGGGTGAGGAGGATGGTGTTGGGAGGAATAGGGTGAGGAGGATGGTGAGTAGGAGGAATAGGATGAGGAGGATGGTGAGTAGGAGGAATAGTGTAAGGAGGATGGTGAGTAGGAGGAATAAGGGGAGGAGGATGGTGTTGGGAGGAATAGGGTGAGGAGGATGGTGAGTAGGAGGAATAGGGTGAAGAGGATGGTGAGTAGGAGGAATAGGGTGAGGAGGAGAAATAGTGTAACGAGGATGGTGAGGAGGAGAAATAGTGTAACGAGGA